>NW_019104500.1:545901-577087 GCF_001995035.1 Momordica charantia | reverse complement strand
AATCTGCCACCTTTAACGGTCACGATGAAGATTCTTATAATTGCGTGAAAAATAATAATAAGAGATCTAAAGTTTGTGTTTCTTCATTCTCTGCTTCTTCTTCTTTGGATCAGGAGCTGGACCTTGAGCTCAGACTTGGTTTTTAATTGGACCCAAGTTTTTTTTTCCTCTTTTAGGGTTTTGATTTTCATTTCTATGTGGGAATGAGGAGAGAGAGACCAAGTTTTAATATTTTGTTTGGTTTTTCTTTTTTCTCTTCTTGTTGTTGTTTCTTCTCTTGTCTCTTTTTGTCAAGTACTGAATCTGAATGATATGGAAAACTTATCTACGAAAGGCTGTGAGTTTCCATTCATTGAATTATATCTACTTTTTGTACTACTGTGATTCTTTTTTTTTTTTGTTCGGTAAAATTATAGAGTTTGGTTTTTGAACCGTCGCTAAATTGAATATAGCTCATCGATTCAGGTAGATCTTGAATTTGAATCCTCCCCTCCTACGTTGAATCTTTATAGTTTAAAAAGTTAAATTTTTAAATAGACTTCTGTTAACTTTGTTAGTTTAACGATTACATGATTGTGTTGACTCTATTATTTTCGTGATTAAAAACATTTGATGAATTAAAGGTCAGATAATTATGCTTTAAATTGAAAGTTTAGATATTTAAAACTTTTAATGTACTCTAACCGATAAATAGTTAGACACAAGATTTAAATAGAGACAATTTATTGGAAATTTATGGATCAAATTTATAATTTAATTACTTAGGTAAGCGGCTTCCCGGACTTAGCCGAGGTCAAGATGGTTCGGGGTTCAGGCGCATCGAGCTCAAACTCTTTCGATATAGAACCAGAACAAGGGCGGAGGGAGTTGTTTTCCAGTAGCAGGAACTTTCTTTCCTGGTTGATTGGTCTATAAACCTGGGGGGCACTTTCCGGGAGGCCTAGAAAAGGTCAGCGGGGCAATCAAAAAATACCTGCTTTTGACGCTACGCTGTGCCGACCCGGGATGCTACTCACGAGCTGGTCAGGGATAGGTATTAGAATACTAATAATGAATATTTCAGCAAAGAAATACATGCAAAAGATATAGAGATTGTGACATGGGTTAGAGAGATATAATTTGATAAATAAGGAAGAAAGATTATGTTATATTTATTATATATTAGGGAGAAATATATGGATTAGACGTCTAAATTAAACAAGATTTCCCCAATAGAGACTATATATTATTATGTTTATTAATTTTCGAGGTCACACACATCTAACCTAAAATTAAAGGATAGACAATTAATTATTTTTTKGAGGGTCAAATATTTAATACTTTACATAWGGGTTTTATTATTATAAATTTTTTTTAATGTTTAATTCTTTGGATCTTTTCAACTAATCATTTGTTGAAATTGATTATTTTCGTATCATTACACGGTAGTACGATATTTTGTAAGCTTAATTAATTGAACAAGTTGAGTTTGTTAATTAAGCTGGTTTCTTTTAAAAACATTTTTTTTTCTTTTTGTTTATAGAATAATAATTCAATAAAACCACATTTATATTACTGTCGTTGGATTTCAAATGACGTTAATAGAATAATAATAATACCTCTTCAATAATAATGTGAACACTAATTTTGAGCTAATTTTAAAAAACGGTTCAAATAAAGTTGTTTGGATAAGATTTTCATTTTTAGTTCTTTTTTTTTTTAATATAGGACCTGATTTTTTCCTCGAACTACAACTTTTAAAATCTTAGCCCTAGTTTTAAAGACAAAATAGGGTTTTGTAAAAAACTAGCTACTTTGTCTGGCCAACTTTAGAATTTGGCTAAAGTTCTTTAAAATATAATATATATTGCAAAATGGAAAAAAAAAGTCAACTAATTAATATTTAAAAACTTTAAACTATTATTACTCTGGTTAAAACATTATATATATTATATGTGACACGAGTACATAACTGAACTGACACCACATCATATAGCTAATTAAGAAAGACTTAAAAGAATTGATAATAATTAACTATATGTATACCAATAAGTGCACTGTCTTTTTGAGTTATCCAATTATAAGAATATCATATAGCTAATTAAGAAAGACTTAAAAGAATTGATAATAATTAACTATATGTATACCAATAAGTGCACTGTCTTTTTGAGTTATCCAATTATAAGAATTTCAAAATTAAGTGTGTTTGGCTAGGGATAATCTAGGTTGGATGATGACTTCCTTAGGAGATTTTTCGATCCGGATCCTGAACTTTGGGGTGTTGCATTATCTGTAATGAATGTTTAATGCTCAAATCTCCATCAGCATTACCGTTATGAAAAAAGAGGAAAAAACAACACTTTAGCCCTAAACTAACCCCTTCTTTTTTTTTTCCTTTGCAATGTTATATTACACATGAGTGGATGAAATTCAAACATACCCTATGTAAATAACGGCATTAATACTTGATCATCTGARCTATGTTCGGGTCAACTTTGGTAGAGAAAAAAAAACAAGAAAAAATTTGTATTTTTTTCTGTTGTGTATTAAAATAGAATGGGTGTAGTGAGTTAAAAGGGAAGTAAAATGAAGTTAAAGTAGACAGTAAACTCAAAGTCTGATCCTTGTCTTGTATACCAAAACAGCAAACACCTTTAAAACTATTGAGAATTATTGCAGAGATGAGAGAGAAATTAATGGAAGAAGCCAAGCTTTATTTCTGGTGAGATTTGAGAAGTCTTCTTTTTTTTGCATAGTAAGTACCACTGGTTTTATCACAGACATCACCACAAGAAGAAGTTATAAGTAAAATCCCAATAACCAATAACCACACACACAAGAGAAAGTTAAAAGAAAGTGATATATTAAAATGTCACAGTCAGCTACATTAACATCCCCCAGATAGACTGATAGTAAGCAACATACATCACCCAAACTTCAACTTCAACATAAAAGAATAACCCTTTTAACTGTTTTATTACCTTCCCATTCTCCCTTCTTCTTTTTTCCATTCCCCATAAATTCCCTTCTCTCTCTATTTGTCTTATCAAAATAATTAAGTAGACTATATATAGTACTTTACTTACTCATCATATATTAAACCGTATAATATATCATTAGCTTTTTGTAATAATCATAGACATAATATAGTTATTGATGTGTAGGATTTAAATCAGGGTCCTACGAACCCTCCTCTGTATTAAATCTAACACACTCTGATGTTTAAGTCAGATGAATAGTTCAGTTGAGAGTAGGAAATGGTAAGATTGTATCCTTAAGGTTGGCTAAGATGGACCAACTCGTCTGGGTCGAGTCGTGTTGGGAGGTCGGATCCAAACAATTTGACCCAGGTCGCTTCTTTGATTCCATTTCAGGTGAAATCATCGTAACGTTGATTTTAATTTAGACAAAAAGAGAAAAAGAAAAGTCTTTTTCTCTATCAGTTCCACTATTTAACTACTGTGAGTGTGTGTGCTGTGTCTTTATATAACATGATGTTGATATATACAGACAAATTAAACCCTATGATAAATGATTTTCAAATCCATGGCTAGGTAGAAATGTGTGTTACACACTAGTTTTCAACCTTTTTTTTCTTTCTTTTCTTTTTTTGATGTTGTTTGTTGGATAATATTATTATTGATGTTGGTGTTAAGGAATGGATTGACTCTCTAGCCTAAGCGTTTAAGTTTTTGGGTTTTTTGTCAACTTTGTTCGCCATGCCTTACGATTTCGGGATTGTTTTGTGTTCCTACTTTTGTTTGAGCGCGTTTTTAGAGTTAACCTAACCCTAATGAGACAATATTGATGTTTTTTTTGTCCCAAATTTTTGCCATACTATTTCTTTCTTCCGTTAAGAATATATATAAGATACTAAATATATATACTATAACACATCAATTAAATTTTTGGGTTCTAACACGTACTAACCTAACATAATATTATATTAGAGCAAGATCATGTGTTGTTTTGTTTCAATCTTCTCCATTTAATATTGTAGTCACTTTTTGGTGTTGGGTGTGATTTAGCATCCCATTTAATAACTCACGTCTTGAACCTCGTGAATATTAATTATTATTAAATCCAAGCGAAAATTTAATACCAACATGAACATAATTCAACGCTAAGACATTTGACTTTTCCTCTCAAGATTGGAGGTTCGATCCTTTAACCCTACATCATTGTACTTAGTGAAAATTTTAATGCATTGGACAAAATTAAAATAAAACTTTAACTAAGCTGATTAAAAATTTTAAAACTTTTAAAACTATTATATTTTGGTCAATAAATTTTCAAAATATCCATTTTTAGTTCTTAAACTTTTTAAAATACAACCCAATTAGTAGCTCAATGACTAAGACACGTAACGCGCGAAAGGTCGAAGTTTCAATTTTCTACGCTGCAATTGTTGAACCTAAAAAAGAAAAGAAATAAACAAGTGGGTTATAGATGGAGGTGGCAGGTGAGGATAGGGGCATGCAGTTACTCACACAAGGGCAAGGGCAAGGGCGCAGCACAGCATTGTCCCCTTGAATTTCTTTCCATTTGACTTCTTCTCCATAAGGGAAAATTGACGAAACATCGCTTTTGAGTTAAATGAGTTCTCAGATCAGAGTCCATTGCTGTATATAGAGGGAATTTTATGTTACTCAGACATACCCTTTTGCCATTAATGGGCAGAAACTCAAGTTTGTAACGAGAGAATTCAGAGGCCCACTGTGGCCACTTGGGTTTAATTTCCATGGAATTGCCTGTTCTGTGTAAGAGAGATTTGTTATTCAAACAGTTCAAAACAGAGAGACTCAGAGTCAGAAGGTGGGCACATGGCGTGGGCTTTCATTTATCTCTGTGTTTGCCTGCAAGGTTCATTGGGGAATTTCGTCGAACAGGCAATGGGGGAATAAATACCCACCAGCTTTCTCACTCTCATTTCTGGGGGTTTCTATTTTTAGGGCTCCTTTCAGATTCTAGACTTGCCTTTTTTTTCTTTTCCATGTTGGTTTCTCACCTGAACTTTCCCTATTTTTTCTTTTCCTTCTTCTTTTCTGTTCTCTCTCTTCTCCATGGCTACACTACAAAGACAGACTGAGTTTGCTTTTAAGTTCTCACTTAGATATATGACTTAGCTTTTAGGATCATAACAAATATTTGTTTARCTCATTGAAAGTTCCATGATTTAAATACTTAAGATTATATGTCAAATAAATGCCCAAAATCAATCACGAAATATATTTAAACTAATTAAGTCACTAAATCCAACAAGTACATCCAACAAATAATAATTGTATGTGCTTCAAAAGAAATAATTGTATGTGTTAAAACGAGTATAATTTAGCGGTAATTGACATCTACCTTCAACCAAGAGGTTGTAAGTTCGAATCCCCACTCCACCACGTTGTACTAAAAAAAAAGAAAAAAAGAAAAAATTGTATGTAACACCCGAAAAAAAAATGTGCGTACAATACTTGCATATCCTTAGGATCCCCTCCCATTGGAATGCAACGTTGAAACGACAACTTGCGAAGGGCAACCAAAGGTAGAATTGATAGCGAAGATATATAAGAGTTGAAATTGAATTGAAGTTGATGGTGGTTGTTGCCTTTTTCGAAATTCATCATTATTAAGGAGAAATTGGAGAGTGTCTTGAGTTGAAACGACSGTGGATCAAATCATGATAAGACATAATCTAATCATTCTCATGGTTAGATAACATTGATGCTTCTAATTTTTTATGACAAGTTTGATAACCATTTGGATTTTGGTTTTCTATTTTCGAAACTAAGCTTGTAAACACCATTTTCACCTATGTATTTATTTGTTATACTATCTATTTTTAAAAATGTTTTCAAAATCTTAGCTAAAATTTAAAAACTAAAAAAAAAATTCATTTTTATTTTTAAAAATTAGCTAAGAATTCAAATATGTTTATAAGAAATATGAAAACATACCAAAGAAATGATGAGGAAGCCAGCATAATTTTTAAAAACGTAAAATTAAAAACGAAATGAATATACAATGAGACCTAAAAATTCAAAAATTTATAGAGACATAAAATAAAAAGTCCATACTTTTGATATTTCCAATATTTGTATTTTAGGGTGTTTTCAAAGAATATTAATTAAGCGAGAAATTTGTATTTAAATGACAAAATTACTTGGTAGTAGTAATAAAATGATAAATTTCACGTGCATCGACTAGTTACTATAAAATTCTTTCAAATATGTTTTAACGATACTTGTATGGTCTTAAGATTACTTTCATTTGGATGTAGTATCGATTCATTCATGTATTCTTACTTTGAGCATTTATAAATGCTCAAACTTAACAATAAAATATCTAAAATCCAACAAAAAAAAAAGCAGCCAACATATAGTTAAAATAGTCCATACCAACAAAAATAGTCTTCATCATAAGAGTGCTCACAGTTACTCACAAATATTCGAACAAATTTAAATCTAACCTTATTCAAATATAGAGCTTAAACTACAACACCTATTCAAATTTAAAATTTAAATTAAAGAAATTGCAAGTTCAATGGTAAAAGTTGAACATGTGATATTTGTTGCTTTTATAATTCAAAATTTTAAAAAATTTAGTATAGAATTTTGTAAAGTGCAGGTCTTAAAATAGAGACTAAATTTATAATTTAATTTTACTGCATGGTTTGAAATGACAAATGAATTTGACTTTTGATCCGCAGCTTAATTGTTTCCTAAAAGAACCTTCATATTAGTCTCAAAGAGAGAAGACCACTTATGGGTTTAATTAATCTGTCGTCCCTTTCTTATTTACCATTATTTTCTAATTCTTTTCATTTTATACTATTTTATAAATAAATTACAAAAACAATTTATTATGCTTTAAAAAAACCCCGGGGCATTAATTAAATGCGAGCMAGTCGAGAGGGATCCAGACAAGAAAATTCTTTTATTTTTTTACAACATGTGGGGATGGGGGATTGAACTCTCARCCTCATAATTTTTTTTCTTTCTAATTAATTTTCTACTATATTTTATGTAAGTGTTGAATAACTTTAGTTTTTGCGGTTTGTTCTCAAATTTTCTTTTCTTTTTTAGATAGTCATTACTAGGGTTAACTAACCATTTATGCACTCAAATTTTTCTAAACTTAAAAAGAAAAACAAATTATATCAATAAACTTTAATTTTGATTCTAATATTTCTTCCTGGCTCACATATTACTTCTAGAGTCTAAATTGGACTAATAAATGATGAGGTTACACAGTAGAGTGAGTTAGATTTGGCAAAATAAACGTAGGCTAAGGATGCGTCAAAAAATTATTTTCAGTGTTTTTAAATAGATATTTGAGAGTATATTTGAAAATTGAATGTCAATTTAAAAAATTATTTAGTAGTATATTGGTAAACTAGGGTAGTTACAATTAAATATTTAGTAAAATCTAAAATAATATTAATTAACATATTGATTTGTTATAAATTTTGTAGGATTATTATTTTATAATATTATATATGTTATAATATATTATATTTTACATTTTATTAAGTTTTTAACAAAAATGAAATGAATTTGTAACATGTTATAATATATTTATCCAAGTTTTTATATTTCTTATTGTAATTCTGTATTTTAATAAGCTTAAAATTCAGTAAATATTGACAACATACGAATGTTGTTTCCAAATCGAGAAAGGGGAGAGGCTCCTCCATTCCATATTTGGAAAAGAGATAGAGGCTGCTTGGTCATCGTCATCGCTGGAGACAGGGAGCTCTCTCCCGTTCGAGATCTAGAACTCGAGAGAGGGAGGTTCTCTCCGAGGAGTGACAACAAAATGCAACAATGACGACAGCGGTGGAGTGACAAAAAAATGTAACAATGACGACAGCGATGGTCAGTGGGAAGAAGGTTAGAAGAATCAAGAAAGAGGARGGAGAAAGAGAAGGAGAAGAATGAAAATGCCACCTATAATAACATATTATATAAAAATCTATTTTTTACGCCTCATTTAAAAATATAAGTTAGAATAATACAAAGTGAGTATAGCTCAACGGTAATTGACATATATCTCAAACCAAGAGATTATGAGTTTGAATCCCTTCCTGATCTATTGTACCCCACCAATAAATACAATTACAAGAGACCTATAATTTTCCAACTATAAATTTTTGAAATAGTCTCTTGGAATAAGTTTAAAATAATGTATTTTTTTCCTTTATTTTATTATTTTTGATATTTTTACATTTTACAGACCGACGAATTTATCCCTATCCAGAGGGAATAAATCAATAACAAGACTAACACCAACAGCTGAGAAATTTATCTTGGTTGCCAATTGCGATTGCGATTTGGAAGTGTTCTTTCGATTCAGAAAGTTGAGCAGAATTCGAATTTCGAAGATGGCGGAGGCAGGCGACGGTTCCGGAAATTCTCGGTGGTCTCTCAAGGGCTCAACCGCACTCGTCACCGGCGGCACTCGCGGAATCGGGTCTGTATTCTCTCCGCGCCTCACTTAATCTTCTACTTCCTCTGCTCAAATTCTGGCCCTGTTTCTCTCTAACTTCGAATTTGGATTCTGATTGCGATTCTCTGTGTTTCAGCCGCGCCGTGGTGGAGGAACTGGCCGCCTTGGGCGCTTCCGTGCACACCTGCTCCCGGAACGAAGCGGAGCTCAATCGGTGCTTGAAGGAGTGGGAGGGCAAGGGTTTTGTGGTCCGTGGGTCGGTTTGTGATGCCTCGTCAAGAACACACAGAGAGAGGCTGATGCAGGAAGTAGAGTCCGCTTTCAATGGCAGGCTTAATATTCTGGTGAGTTTTCTTCTGCGCTTCAGCCATTATCCATCTACGATTAGGAGAATTGAGTAGAAAAGGAATTTGATAACAGTGGCAAATTTGAGTGTTGCTGCGTGGTTCTGTAATAATATATTTATGGTTGAACTCCAAGAAAGAAAACGAAAATGCCTCCAAAGTGAGACAAACTTCAGTCACTTTTTCACTTTTCAACCAAAGATAATGACTTGTTGAAACCACTGAAAAGTGATTCCTAAAGTAAGTCAATGTAGCCAGGTGCTCTGATGTTTATATGTATATATATAATTTTGATATACGTGAGTGTCCAGACTAGCTTACGTGCACCTCGACTAATCTCACGGAGCAATCGCCTGACCATTCCATACTTTTTAGGCATACAAAAAGTCAGACTTGCAAATCAATATGTTAATGGACACTGTTTAAGTTAAATATACAGTATATTGCAATCGGATCATCAAAACTAGAAAGCCTTCTATTGATCTCAAGTGATAATGTCTAGCTTTTGCTCAATAATCAATAACATGATTCTTAAGAAGTTGCCTTCAGGAAATTCTGACAGTTTGTTTGTGTAGGTAAACAATGTGGGAAAAAACATCAGGAAGCCAACTATTGAGTACAGTTTGGAAGAATTTTCATCATTGATGACTACCAACTTCGAATCTGCATATCATTTATCACAACTTTCACATCCTCTTTTAAAAGCTTCAGGAAATGGAAGCATCGTGTTCATTTCTTCGGTTGGTGGTCTCATGTCCATTGGAAGTGGATCCATCTATGCAGCAACCAAATGTGAGTTGCTACTGTAAAACTGTACCTTAATTGGTTGGTTCTAAGAAGCTAATATGGTTCCCCTTCTTTGACTTTCTACTCTCAGCTGCAATAAATCAACTGACCAAAAATCTTGCTTGTGAATGGGCCAAGGACAATATCAGAAGCAACTGTGTTGCACCCTGGTATACAAATACCCCTCTTGTAGAAAAGGTAACATTTTCAACCGTACTCGATAGATGATAGATAATTCGCTTGTACATATTAGTTTATTTGTGCCATCGTATCTTCTTCATGTGTCTATTCTGAAATCAAATGTCTGAGCATTAAGTGAGGTATTGTTGTTGGACCGAGACATGAGGTGCTCTGCCATTACTTTCAGATACTTTTAATCTCCTCTGTATCTTTCTGTGGAAGCTCTATTTACGTTGAATTGAGTCATCTATGCAAGGAATGGCGTTCAAGCTTAAGCAACATCACAGCTAATGTTACCAGTGACTTTCCACTTAGCTTAACAGCTTGATTCTTTTTCTGTCTTTCTTGGTTGTAATCTTTATTGTTTCTGTGGCTTTTCTCTGATTGAGGGCTATCCCATGTAAGAGAATGTCCTTGTGCACGGGTACGAGGATCTGAATCATACATGACGTGCACGAGCACGCACCATATTTTTTGCACCAGCTTCTGGTGGTAGAACATTCTGAAATTCCTGTATCTTTTAAGTCTGAGAGTGTCTATATTTATTGCATATCTTTCAGTTCAACCTCTAAACCGTGCCTCTTGAATTTTAATATCATAGTTGCTCGATAATAAGACATTCGTGGACAAGGTGGTGTCTCGAACTCCACTTGGGCGCATAGGGGAGTCAAACGAAGTATCGTCGTTGGTGGCATTCCTTTGCTTGCCTACTGCATCTTACATCACTGGACAGATTATTTCTGTTGATGGAGGGTTCACTGCAAATGGATTTGATTCTGGTATGAGACTAGACATGTTGTGAACTCCCAGTTCAGCCTCAGAATGACAGGTCCTAAACTTTCTTTTGCCATGTCCATACTCATTTTTTATCTGCAAATCATGTATTTCTTGCAACTCTTTCAAGTCTGCTCGATTTCTCATATTTACTCGCTCGGTTTAGTTTTAGTGCTTATCAACTGTTTTTATTGATAGTCTGATTTTTAGAAGGCAAATTGGTTAAGCATATATTATCGACTAAAATGTTAGAAGTTTAAATTCTGAACACTAAAAAAACAGTTATGTGTGCAATATCAATGATAAACATATCAAATGGTTCTTAGTTAATTCTCAATTTGGTTATTAATTTTTTGAAATTTTCAATTTTACCTTTAACCGAGGGACATAAATTTTAGAGAGAGAGAGAAAAAAAGAGACGGAAAGAAGTTTTGGGACAAAAAAAAAATTAAACTTCTCTAAAAATTAGGGTAGAAATGAGATGAAATAGGAAAATTATCTAAACCGCCTCCTATTTATAACAATAATCACTTTAATGTGATTTTATTTCCCCAAATTACTTTAAAATTTCAAAAGTATTTTTAAAATCTTAAGTAATTAAAAAACAAAAGAGTGAGACAAGCACAAAAAGATTGAGAGAGTGAACAAAGTTTGAGAGACTAAAAATATTGGAGCAAAAAAGAGTTAGAAATGGACAAAAGAAAGATTTTTTTTTTTAATTTAGTCTTTTTGTGATTTTACATTTTTCAATTTATTTTTTCTTTTTTGACTTGATGATAAATTTATATGATATAATACTTAGTTTAAATTCCATAAATTTAAATTTACACCATTTTCAAATTTCCTTTTTCCAATCAAACTTACATAGCTTTCAAAAACTAATTTTCAATCACTCAATTTATTATTATTATTTTAAAAACTTGATCGTGTTCCTATATTTTTATCGACGTCAATATTTTCATAAGTATATATTATTTATATTTCTAGATGGGGTTGTTAAAAGTGATCAATTAAATCCTAGTTAAGCTATAATTAATATCTTATTTAAGCTATAATTAAAATTTTATTTACTAGTTTAAACAATTTCCATCTTTTTCACCACTTCTATATTTTTTTCTAAAATTTTTATCGATGCTTCAAACTTTTCTCTCTACAACCAAATAAAAATAATAAATAAATAAAATATTAATAATAAAGTGGGGAAATAAGAACTCTAGTTAAAAGGAAGGAATCCAAGGACTAGGAGGAACTTTTGAAGGCTGTCCTCAATCTCGGGAAATTAGGTTTCTGACCCATGCAATAAATCTGGATTTTTATCCCTTTTTTTTTAAAAAAAAACCTAATTTCTGACTCACTCCCATTTTAATTTAGGACCTTTTTCTACTTTTTATTTTTGTAAAATTATCAAAATATCCCTGTTTTCTTTAAAGTAAAATTGTCTTTCCCTCCACCAATCTCTTACCTTAAACCTCACCATTTCTTTTTAATTTGAATTTTAACAATCAAATAATCCATATTATTGGCGTTCATATAAAAATTGCATGATAAATGCCAAATATATAAAAAAAATAGAGCTGAATGTATCCCGGCCCGGGATAGCATTATCCCGGATCGAGATAGAACAATCCCAGACCGGGATTGTATATAAATACTACAATCCCAGTCCGGGATTGTGCTATCTCGAGTCGGGATATACGCATTTTTTTTTTACATTTATTCTTGGCTCTCTTACCATTTAATGCAATATTTAGTATTTAATGTCGAGATTTATGTAATCTAATTAAATATGGAGATATATAATCTTATGCCGTAATTATGTAAATTCAGCTTTCCATATTAAACGGTTAAATATTTAATATTTCATTATGTAATTTCAACTTCTTTTAAATCGATTTTTTCCGTATTAGATTGGTAATTTTGAGTTAGATTTTTTTCCAATTTGTGATTGATTTTTCAAGTTTAAAAGTTTGATTTTTTTAGAATTGTAATTGATTGTTGAATTAAAAAGTTGAGATTTTTTCCATATTAGATTCAAATTGAAACGAATGTGAGTTTTATGGTGAAAGATTGGTAGAGGAAAAACAGATTATTTGCTCTTTTTTTTTTCACTAATGAAGATATTTTGATAATTTTACAAAGTTAAAAAATAAAAATAAGTAAAAAATGAGAAGAAAGGGATCATGAATGAATAAGAGATTTTAGGAGGGTGAAAAAGTTCAAGTTAACTAAGAGGAGGGACAAAAATCCAATTTCCCTGGTTTTGAAGGCTGTCCTCAGTCCCCTTTGGTTTATTCTTTTTTTTTTGGTTTATTCTTTTAAAAACCATTTAAATCACATTTTATATATCACATCAATTATTATTATTGTTATTATTACTATTATTATGAATGCTACATCAATATTTTTTAGATAGGAACCAAATCGAACATAGCTCAAATGATTAAGGCACCTGACCAGAAGGTCATGAGTTCAAATAAAGATTATTTTATTATTGTTTTATAAAAGTAATATTCGTAACCCATCTCCTACTTGTTATATCTTACTTGTAATATATGAGATACTTCTACTTTTTACCTTAATTTTTTTTTTTAATTTGTAATAGGGGTAGCAAAATAATATATTTCACATGTTAAAATGTCGAAATATTGATACCATCAAAATTTAATTTCAATTTTGGAATTTTTTAATTAAAACYTTAAAATAAATATATACGAAATAACAAAAGAAAAATTGAAAAATTAGTGGAAGTTAAAGGAGCATTASTCCAAATAAACTATAAAGTGATTCCTTCTCTCAAAAGAAATCTATTACATAAATTGAAACTATGAAAGCAAAAGTTAAACTTCTGAAGAAAAAGTAAAAGACACGCATTTAAGAATAAAGACATCAATGTCCGTCCTTCACTTCTAACTATTTCCTTTTTTTTTTTTTTTAAGATATAGTTCTAATTATTCATGGTTTACATGTTCTAGTAAAAAAAATGTCAGTACAATAAGAATAAAGACATGCATTGAAGTGGTGGTGAATCTCTTGTTCTCATTTAGTGCTCTCCAAATCGTGCAAGAAGGTTTTCCATCACACGGTTCAGCCGTTTTGATATTTTGCTTATTATTTGATTAAAGTTTAGCTTTTTAATTTTATAAATTTAAATCAAATTTATATTTATTTTGAATTTAGTCATCATAAAATCAATTGATGATGAACTGAAAAAAAAGGTCCAATTTTTTTGTTTCTAGTACCAAAAAAAGTCCAATTGAAGAGTGAGAGTTGCGTCAATTTTGACCATAAAATCGCTATTGAATTCCCCAGGGCAGCAGCCTTCTGCGTCATTCGCAAAATCTGAAACCCCATCAACAGAAATCAACCGACCACTAAAAAACTTGCGATTATCAGTGATTTCTTGCAAAGTTTTCTTTAAAGTTTTGAACCCATGACTCTTCGTTGACCTCCCCTTGTCCAGCTTCCACTCAAATAGTAACGAAAACCCTTCTCCCTAAGCAAAGCTCTTCTCGGTACTGTCGGTTTTCAACTCCCTTTTCGCTATAAAAGACAACTGCGTCAGGTCTCCTTCAATGGCGGGATCGGACATCCACGCCCAGAAGATTATTAAAGCTCTGTAAGAGAGCAGGGCTGATTAAGCTTCCCCATCTTTGGGTCCTGCCGATTTGTTTCAGGTAATCGTTTCATTTTGCTAATTCCACTTAATCTTGAGTTCTGATAGTAAATTGATGAGGTTTTCTCATGTAATACTTTGTTTCGTTTCTATCTTTTATTGCTTGAATTGGGTGTTTGAATTTCCCGGTTGTTTTAAATCTGTTAACTTCTGGTATGTTGTTTCAGAATGTGACTATGATCTTGGGCAAAAACAGAACACCTTTGTAGAAGTTCTGGGAGAAAACACTAAATTCAGGTATGCTGAAGAACAACAATTACAATTTCGTAACGCTTTCATTTACATAAGGTTGGAATTTTGTTGAACTTTTAATTTGGTTTGATTCTTTGCAGATTGTTTCTCTTTTGACACCCAAAAACTGTGTCTCGTCTTAGAAGAGGGTCAAAATGAATGGTTACATGTTGGATTGCGTCATAAAGGATATACTTCGCGTGGTTGAACCGTTGCAGGATGATTGGGCAGCGCGATTTCAAATGATTAACGAGTTGCGTGCGCTTGTAGAATCTATTGAAAGTCTTCGAGGTTCTGCTCTTGTTCTTTAGAGTTGTGTTTTACCTTTTGTACAGTTATTAAAGATCGAGCTGTTGGATCAATGATGTTGCCTTGAGGTTGATAGTTTTACTTAGAGAAGACATTTTGATTAATGGTCGGAGCAGGTGCAACGATCGAGCCATTTGGATCCTTCGTGTCTAATTTATTCTCACGCTGGGGAGACTTGGATGTTTCTATTCAGTTGCACAATGGTTCGTGTATTTCCACTTGTGGCAAGAAGCTTAAACAAAGTATACTGAAAGATGTTCAAAAAGCATTGAGGAAAAAAGGTACTCTTCTACTACTTAACACTTCTTTCCTCCCCTTAGTTTGCTTAACTCCAGAGCTGGTAAGACATCACCAAGAAAGTTTAGATTAGATTAAATCAATAATTATTTAATTATGAATATTTTTTTCAAAAGTTTCCAAGTTTTTTGACAAAAATGGAAAAAGGAGGGAATTGATTGAAACTTTAGAATGAATTCTAAAGTAGAGGTTCGCCCTATCAATTCTCCCCGGCAGCCCAACTAACTCAATTTTATTTCTCACGAACTATTTTGTAACACACTATACGAAGTAAAAAGCGTAGAACTATTAGCAAGAGGAAGGGTTTTCTATGAGATGGGAATTAAACTTTTACGATGTTTGTTGGTTGTGAGATATACTTGCAAGGCAAAAATCAAAGCTAATTTATGTCCTTCACTTATCCATATTTCTTAGTGTAGTTGTATGCTTGTGCTCCTTTTCTATTTTTCATTAGAAATGTACATAGGAAGTTATCTTTTTATCTGTTTCATTTGATATACATTTCATATATTATGATTTTATTATTCTGTTAACATTAAAGAGTTTCTCCCTACTTTTCTGCCCTATAGTTCTGAGAACAAAGTAAAACTCCAATTTTACATGGAATTAGATGAACCCTATTAATTTGTAAATATGTGTTGCATAACTGCATTTAATCTAGTGAATGTAGGCTGTTTTTTAAATAGAATGGTACTAGTCACCTTGCGAATCAATTAGGATACTGAAGGACCAGCAAGCAGGCAGTTTGTCTAGCAATAATCTCATATTACTCTGCATCTCTTCTAGAAAATGGCGAATGTTGGTTGTGAGGGAGGAATTGCTCTCTTTCAGATTTTGGATTTCTCATCCATTTTTAAATTGCTTTTTGCAGGTGGATGGTATAAGCTACAGCTAATTCCTCATGCTAGAGTACCCATTCTGAAGATTGAAAATATTCGGCACAAAATTTCATGTGATATTTCCATTGATAATCTTTTGGGCCAAATGAAGTCTAAAATTTTGTTGTGGCTTAACGACATAGATGGGCGCTTCCATGATATGGTTTTGCTTGTATGTTCTTTTAGCATTGTCTAAACTTGTCAACTCCCTTTGCTAGAAGTGCTTCAATGTAATTATCTTTTCTAGCTTTGTGTAGGTCAAAGAATGGGCAAAAGCACATGACATCAACAATCCAAAACAGGGAACTTTCAACTCATATTCTCTCAGTTTGCTTGTGATCTTCCATTTTCAGGTGGTTTTCCTTCCATCAAATGCTAAAATTGGTGAAACTTAAATCTTAGATTACTTGAGCTCAGAATATCAATTATGAAAAGTGATGCAGGACATTCTTCAACCTTATTTGAATCCATTGTCTGTGCCCTTTTTGGCGATCTTTTATTTTTGTCTTTTTTTTCTTTCTTCAAGATTAGTTGATGAGAAACCAAGATAGAATCTTTATTGTGCAATTTGTCATCCAAACATTTTATAAAACCACGTGTCGATTTTGTTTACCATAATCCCAGTATTTACTATTAGGTCTTTTGCAGACATGCTCGCCAGCCATCCTACCTCCTCTTAGAGACATATACCCAGGAAATGTAGCTGACAAGCTCCATGGTAATTTTGCTTCTTAAAATTTGTTGCCTGATGTATTCTTTGGATATATTTGGGATGGCTTTTGAAAAAAGAAAATGTTTTAAGTGGAGGCAAGCACTCCTTCCATAAGTACTTTCGAAAGAAATACTTTCTCCTAGAAGCACTTTAAGTGTTTTTGTAATTCAAAATCGCTTTTGATTACATAACCAAATACTATAAAAATTTTACAAAGTACTTTTGATGGGTTAAAAGCACTTTTTATCCTTCAAGAGTCATTCAAAACTGACTCTTAGGAGGATTTTAGCTGGTAAAGATGGACACATGAAAATATATTATGCAACTCAAAGGAGTGTTTGTGTATTTGTCCACGGTATCGTGTATAAAGAAAATTGAGACGTTCAATGAATCTCAAATTTAATATTGGTCTGATAATTGAAATACAAAATAATGACATGTATGTACTGGAATAGGTGTGAGGGCTGAGGTTGAGAGCCAAATTGCACAGACATGTGCTGCTAACATAGCCAGGTTCAAATCAAGGACAGCCAATAGAAGCTCTTTGTCTGAGCTTTTTCTTTCATTCCTTGCAAAGGTATTATTTTCAATGTTTCTGCTCAGTACATTGATATGTGATATGGGAGAGATTAATTCTATAGTATAGAGTTCTTTCATAGTACTATCACTTCTATCTAGCTAGCTAGTCATGTTCTGGTCTCAGTAACTATCACTATCTTCTTCTTTTCTCATTGTTTTTGTTCTCTCTTGTGCAGTTTTCAGATATAAGTTCAAAGGCATCAGAACTAGGAATTTGTACATACACAGGGCAATGGTTGGAAATAGAAAGCAATACGAGATGGTTGCCAAAAACATATGCAATATTTGTAATTTCTCTCCCCCTCTCTTTATGTCATATCATGCATGCATATGCACAAAATGGTTTTTCTCTTGCCTCTTTTCTGATATCATGGCCGGGCGGAATGGCTGGACAGGTTGAAGATCCGTTTGAGCAACCCGAAAACACAGCCAGGGCTATTTACGCGAGGCAATTGATGAGGATTTCTGAGGCAATTCGGATGACCTGTTTCAGGATCACCTCAGTTCATCAGAACCAGAGTTCTATCCTCGCTGAATTAGCCCGACCTCAAACATCACAGCTAATCGTTAAACCATCTGCTCCGGCTAGCGCCCCGACATTCAATCTAGGAAATTACCCCCCAGTTGGTCCACAGGTTCACCAAGCCAGAGTTAGGCACCCACGCCCATGGATTCAACATCAGTCTCAAAACAGCGTCCCAAGGTTCAATATGGGGAACTTCCCCCCTATCGATTCCCACGTTCCCCGTGCTGGAACTACACACTCTCATCCATTGACTCAACAAAATTTCTCGAATACAAGATGTGTAAGCAATCCTAACAGCTCGAAAACAGGGGAGCCTTCAAAGACATACAATGGTCAAGGACCGCAAAAGTGGAGACCAAGGTCCCAGAGACAGGTATAATGAGGTTTACGTTTTTACATTGGCTTTTGCACACATACTTGGATTAGAAAGCTCAAATGCTCTCGACATGGCGGTTTTCTGTTACAATATCCTTTTCACCGTGAATTCATTTTGTGTACTTGTCATTGGCATTTGAGGGAGATCACTCGTGCCATTATTTTGGGTCCTGCTATTGTAATTCTCATCTGGAAGACCATTGCTTGTGATTATGTACCGTTCTATCTTATAGTCTCTACCTTTCTTCTCTCCCTCCAATGACATCAAGGACCGAGACCGAAAGGGGTATTGAATTTATAGCACTGGCATTCGAACTTTCAGCAAACACAGTGAATGGTCTGTGCAATCTTTTAACTTATTTCATTGTTTTTATTTTATAAAGACTAAATTGCAAAAAATACTCCGAAATTCTGCCATTTATCCTTCCTACATGCCATTTGAACAAACATCCGTTAATATTTTTATTTTAAATGAAAAGTTGACTTGGCAAAATGTATAACAATAATTAACATGGAAGCTTACCAAGGGTGAAATTGGGTAAATAATGGAGAAGTAAACTTGAATATGGAGGAAGAAAATTAGGATGTTAATTTTAATGCTAATTGTGATGTTGTTTCTCTGTCTAAAATATCAATGGATATTTGCTGAAAAGAGTGTTTTGAAATTTTTATGAAATTAGATAATATTGTAACTTTTGATAGAAGTATATTTTTATGGGAAGGGCAGTTTTATTATTTTGTAATTTAGCCTTTATTATGGAACGGGCAGTTTTATTATTTTGTAATTTAGCCTTTTATAAATGTGACCCTCTTTATTTTTTTCTTGCTTCCATAGTCCTTAATTTCTATTCCAATCAACTTGTTTAAACCGCGCTTAGCTAGTAATTGACTCTTAACTAGTCAATATAAGATATTAGATTTGAAGTAATACCCCTACAACTGCAAATGAAATTTTAAGACATTTTTTAGTGACCTACATCTAAGAGGTCATTAACATAAATTGGCCTGTAATTTGACGTAAATTTCAGAATAAACACGTAATAAAGCAATAATAGAGGGGGAAAAATAACTAAGCACAGAGAAAAAAGGAAAAAATCAGAGTAGATTCAATGTGTTTTTCTGATGAATTGTTCTTACAGTCTATTTTTGCAATGATGCTATGCCATTTTCTTTTCTTTTCAACTACAAAAACAAACCCATATCATCATACGAAGGCACCAAATGGAAACCCACAAAGCCATTTCGAACCATGAGGCCAACTAATCAAAGATTATAGCGTGTCAAAGTTTGCATTGGTCTCTTGGCCTCTGGATATGGATTATTAGCCCCCCTGTGTTTACCTGGTTCTCGTCTCCAAGAATGAGCTAAAGGAGCTGTACTTAGCCAGCACAATCCTACAATTTTCACGCTCGCAATAGGCGCTTTTCACCGATCAGTATCCTATAGCTCGCATGGGGTCCTTCGGATGTATCGCGCAATGTAACACGCCAACCCATCGCCTTTCCAATTGCTAGAAGCTCGTCCATAACAGCAAGAGTATCACGAATGTAAACACGGCCACCAGGCCTTAAGATCCGATCCATCTCGAGCATGATTATTGACATATTGCATCTGATACCCAGTTATTGAAGAGAGAGGGAGTAAGCAACAGAATTCTCAACAATGGAAAACGGGAAAAAGAAAAAATCCATAACTGCCAAGTTGAAGTGAAAGGAAACAGGACCGTGGCACTATCTATACCAACTAGGCGTACCTTTTTCTCTCGGATGAAAAAAGACCAGCTGCATGCAATAGATCATACGTTCTTGGGTACGTATCAAAGGGTTCGCACCTGATAGATGACAGAGAAGCTGTCAAATAGCTTGCATTCACTTTTCTATCTAGGCCATAGACTAACAAATATGCAATTCAATTATCTATTATCAAAATACTTATGTACTAATGTTGTTTGAGAACCTCCTACAGTAATATGTATAGATTTATTGTATGAGAATCGAACAATTATGCAGTTTACCAATCATGGAGAACTCCGAGAAGTCCACGATCGTATATAACAGGTAAGGTGTTCGGTCCACTCACGGGGACGACGTTCATTACCCAGGAATCCAATTTATGATCAATTAGTGCTGCTGCAAACCTGCCAAAAAAAAATAAAGCGTAAATAATAGGAAAAACACAAGGATCCTACTAGATATGATATTAAGGAGTATACTGACCCTCCAAATCCAGCTCTCATGTCCATTACATTCCTTAGTCTTAACTTCTTCCAATGTAATGCACGAATATAGCTTCCTATAATTTCATTCCAATATTTATATTCTGCCGTGAAGAGCTCATTTCTGGATATATAGGCATCGTACTGAATGCTCTGGAGCCTGTCTGGAGGAGCATGCAAGCGCGCAGGCCATGTCGAGATGTTTCTGCCAAAACCATTTTCAGGAAGCCGAGTGATGCAAGGCTTCAGATCGACATACCTTACCGTGGAAAAATGTAGCATGTCCGACAATTAGAATATGGTTATAAGAAAGGAGCCAATAGAAGAGATGAAAAACCTTTATTTGATTTGTTCATTCTTTCTTTTTTCCCCTTTGTTCAGAACATCTCTATTAAAAGGACTTAATTGTAGGACTTAATTGTCATAAAATATATATATTAAACCAATAAGTTCAATGAGAAGTGAGAATTGGTCATTTGAGACTTTTCATTTGCTTATTTCAAACAAAAGGGCACATTATCTAACGAGGAAGAGTACAGTTTGGAAAGAAAAATTCTCAGAAAACAATTCTTTTAAAACTGGGTTGCACCTTCTATTTACTGTTAGTCAAATTCTATTTCTTTTAAGAAAAAACTTATGGATCTGATATATAAATGACTAATCAAAAAGGATAAATGTATACTTACCAAACTTTATCTGGATCGTCGTCTACGTCACAAAGTGGAGGCTTAACTCCTGAATCACGGCTAAGATAGCAGCTGTTATTCATTGGCTTTTGCCATATTGCAATATACCCATCCTTTTTCACAAACGTCCAGCAAAGACGAGTGGTAAGGTTAATCATCTCTGGCAAAAGAGAGGAAATGAGAATCGAATAAAATATGGAAAGTTTTGAAGACTTATCATAAAACCTATATTATTTAAAGGCCAAAATAGCTACAAACATTAGATCCTGGTAAAAGAGATGTCAAATCACCTTAAATCTTTCTAAATTTTTTTATATTTCGAAACCAATTTCCTTGAGTTTTCTTCTACTCTACAGAGAGCCCTAAAGAAATACTCAGGCCCTGGTTAAACAAACTAGCCAATTTACTAGATCAATAGAAAGACATAGTATTGGCTGCAAATGGGGATCTGAAAAGATTTCAGACATTGGAGAACTTAAAGACTCCAACTAACCATACGCATTAAGTTAGAAGAAACAGTCAACAGATACTATGCAGTCATAAACAAACCTTCCCACTGCTGCTCCAAAGCTTCTTCATGCTTGTAAACAGGCTGTGCTGCCCAAGCAAAGTACCCTCCAGCCCTTAGCATTCTGTCAACCTCCAGCAACAGAACTCCATCTTAAAGTCAGAAGGTTTAAAGAAAGTTCAACAATCAGAAGACCTTACAAATAAGTATTCTTCATTTAAAGATGCAACTATGCCAATAACTCTCATTTGGATCAATAAATCTTGAATAGAAAATATAACATGAATATACAGATAGTAATAAAGAGGAGTGAGTAATGAGACAATCATACCATCACTAGTCCAATTTATTCTACATCTTGAGCAATGTATTAGGTCAAAAGCTTGACTTGGATACAGTAAACGACGAGTAGAAAATGCTGCAACCATTGCAGGAACACCACGTTCAAGAGCAAATTGAATCTGATTCTCATGAACATCTTTGGGAGCAACGGACATTGTTACTACATTTCGTGAAAGCAGATAGGCACCGTAACTTGCAACACCACATCCAACATCCAAAACTACTCGTGTATGACTACCAAAAGCGACATCAGGAACAATCTATACAACAGTACAGATTAGAAGTTTATCATTAAAGAAAATAAATCCCAAACCTACCTTCTATCTTAAATGTGCAGTAATTGTATATTTATTCACCTTGGAGATATGATCCAAGTACTCATTTGCCCCATGAATGAATTGTGTACCACCTCCAGGAAACCTAAACTTATCTCTGTCCCGGGAAATCCAGTTTTGACCCCCTTTGTCTTCAACCAGACGGGTATGAGGAACATTGCTGAACCACACCTACAAAAATAAAGTAGCATGCTCCAGCTATCAAAATCTCAAGAGATAGATGCTATACGAGAAAATTAGAGAAGTTCCCCTATCTTGCTGGAAAATATAGACTCAGGATATCAGAAATTACAGAAGCTGTGTTGAAGCATATCAGCCCTACAAGCACAGACTTGATAAACTTCCACCTGAACAAGTAACTTCGAGTAAATTTCTAGTACTATTGTAGTACAAAGATTTTTCTGTACTAGTTCTATTTACTTCCACCCAACATTCCCTACATTTAAGAGTGAAGTGAAGCGATTGAATATTAACAGGGGAAGCATGTACTGCAGCCTACTGGAGTACTAGAATTTTTTTTTTCCATAACATAACAGCTGAGCAACTAACCAATTCAACCATACTAGTAACTATCGATTACACAAGTCCTTTTATTATGATCAAGAGATGAGATTTATGTACCGGACAGAAGCAGTACCTCGTCACGGCTTCTCGGCCAGGGAATGGGCGTGCGGTATCCCTTCGGAGCTGGAACTAAGCAGTTCAATCCCTCACCAACAGGAGGACAATGCCGCTCAAACTTTTCACCCTTTTCAGTTGGCTTCAGATTCTTAATTGTGGCCTCGTTATCCAAGCATGGTATATACTCTCTCATGTTCTGCGGGCAAAGAGCAAACTTCTTGATCCTAAACTTGACAGGGCCATTATCATCTGTCTCTGTCTCATTCTCATTCCCCCAGCTCTCCGTAATTTCAGGATCCAAATCCCCAATCTCAAACTCTTCAGCCATCGTTCCATTCTCGGTCACGATCCCAAACCTCTGCACTGAAGCAGACGCCGGAGGGGGACGCGGCGGAGAGGGAAAAGGAGGAGGAGGAGATGAATCGGGAATCGGAAATGGGGCCAGGGCCGGGGCTGGGGCTGGGGTCGAGGCCGAGACCAGTGCTTTCTCCGGAGCCGCACGGGTCAAATTCTGCTCGATCAGAGAAGAAACATTGAAGGGCTTGTCATGGTTAGGAGACATTGAGACTGAAGGGGCGTATCGAGTCTCGGCGAAGAAGATGAGCTGCGGGTACCCATCAGACCAATGTTTACCCAGGTAAAAGAAAGTGACAGAGATCACARTGAAGGCCGAGATCTTGAAGAAAGATGGGTTCTTCAGCGAATCGCAATTCCAGAAAGGTTTCATTCTGGCCAGCGGATTCTTTCCCCCCAAATGGGGAAATGAGGGAAAACAGCGAGCTGAAGAGGGAATTTGGGTTTTCCTTTTTCACTGAAACAATTACACTTACAGATTCCAAGGGATGTAATCTCTGTTCTGTTCTGTATCAGCTTTTCCGTTCTAAGTTCCGATCGCCTCTGTCTCCGGCCTCCGATCACACGATGTTAAGCTGTGAATTACCCGCCGGAGTTCTGAGGGTTGCCATGAAATTGAATATGGCGAGAAGAAACTTGAACTTGAACACAGCGAGCGTTACGTTGAAACGGCAACTTTGTCCGATTGTGACTCGAATTCGGACCGTGTTCACTGAGGCCATGTCCCACTGCCACTCCCCGCCCTTCCCATCTTTTTTCTATTTTCTARTTTCTAATATTTACAAATTACAGAATCACATCTTTAAATATCAAATTCAGCCCAAGACCTTTGTCCAAAGTTAAAGGTTTGAACTTGGGAATCCTTGGGAATRGCTACTCACAGTTAAGCAAAATGTCTAAAGTTTTTTTAAATTGCATGGCAGGCCAAAATTGATTTCCTAAAATTTGGGGAGGTATATAATTCCTTATTTATCCCTCCACACATTTCATGTCCATATCGCCCTTGCAATCTTTCTCCATTTTACCCATCCACGTTTTAGGCCTCCCACATTCCCTTAATCGGTCCCTAATTATAGACTTAATATTGAAACCACCTTAACCACAAAATCTACATAATTCCTAAAATTTTTCCACAAAATTTAAACCACAAAATCTATATAATTCCTAAAATATTTCCACAAAATTTAAACCACCAAATCTACGTATATGATTCAAACAAAATACAGTGTTTCTTTAATATTCTTACATAATGTATCATTAATCCCCATCCATTTTATTTTTACATTTTTTTCAAGAATTAAATCAATCAATGCGGGAACATTATGCGATCATTGTTAGCCACGGTTTTAGTTGGGAGGAGCACAACAATTATCAAGGGTTCATTACCTTGCACGTTTCAATTCCATTCGATTCCACCCTACAACAACTCTGTGAATGTATCTCTAGAGATCTTTATTTTCCAGAAGGAAAAAAAAGTACACGTCTTTCACTTTTCAGAAATGGTGCTGGCAAGTCGATAATTATGAGGCTGTTAGTAGATAAGGACGTGGCGTGTATCATATCCCTATTGGCGGATGTCAGGTGCAGCGACTACTGCATAGTTGTAGATACTAACCCCGTATATAACACCATCTACAGGGGTAGTGAAAATTCAGACGCCGAAAATAGATTGAAAACTATCTGCAGAAAATAGTCATATTTTGCATCACATAATCTTTCTTTATCACTGCATCGAAACAAAGATCAATGCATAAAATATGGCAAAAAGGTAACTAAAACCAACAAAATCAAAAATGCATATTAGCAATCAAGGAAACATATATTAATATTTACCTAAGGGGAGATACAATGAATGTGTAAATATATGGCTACTAGAAGTTATCTTACAAAATAAGCAAGAGACGTCAATACAACAGGGTAGATATATGATTTTATAGGGTAGATGGCCATTTTGACTGGGTTATCCTTGTCCATCAACATTCATGACTTATATGCCATGATTATTACATTCTAAGAAGCTGCATTTTAATTCTTGATATATGAGAATTAGCCATGATTATTACATTCTAAGAAGCTGCATTTTAATTCTTGATATATGAGAATTAGTCATCGAGTTATTGAAACATTACTCGAAAATCTGAACTTGTTCCATTCCAAAAGATTTCCAAAATTTCAATTTGAGATACAACTCCTAAGTATTTGATTATCTTTTTAAGTCAACTATGTCCAAACAGCATTTTAATTATTTTTGTATCAACCATATGACCAACCACTGTCCAAACCCTTTTAAAATTACTTCTAAAATAACTTTTTAAATCAACGTCCTAAAATAACTATGGTTCGTATCAGTATGTTCAGATTCACCTATTTAGTTTCTTTTTCTTTAGCTAATATCATAATCAAAATACTGACATATCTATTAAATAAGTATTAAACAAGTTCTAATTTAGTTAGATAAGTTAGACAAACTAGTTTATACAAGTGTTCAAAAGGGAAAACCCATCTTCTCTGGGTATATTAAAAAGGGGGCGGGGAAGATGATTCAAATATCGTCCCAAATAGGATAAATAGCGATTCTCCATCCTGTTTAGGGCAGGGACTAGTTCACTCACCTCAAAACAGAGCTGTGGACTGAAAGACGAGCTAGAACTTTATAATAACTAATGAAGACCTTGCCTATGAAAGAGCTTCTGCTTCTCTCTAGTTTAAAGATCAAACCAAGTTAGATCAGCCCTTCAGAAGAGAAACCTGGTTTGGCATTTCATTAATGCTGAAACTTCTTCAACTCACCTGTTTGAATATTCATCACTTTTGAACTGAGTACACCATTTATAAGCCTAAAACACTTCAGTTCTACACAAAGTGGACAATGATGGTTGTTTTTCTTCTAGTTTTAACTTATATAATACATTGTATAAAAATAATCTACCTCAATCAGGAACTGGTATCTCCTGTCCCATCACTATTTTTATAGGATTTCTTCCTAACAGCCTCTGATCATTAAAGAATTGAGTACATACATGAATGTACATGCATATATGGATGAAAGCTATTGTCTATGGCATTTACAATTGAATCTACCGTTTTCAAAGAAGGGGTGGCTAACTAACAAAACTTTGTTGAAGCTGAGGCTCGAAATTCAACTGGGCGATTCGGCCAAAAGAAGGGTGTGCCACCATCCACAGGCAACGTTTTTAGCAGTGCAATTTTCCATCGTGACTTCGACGGGAATATTTCGGTCAATTACGTCGCCCAGACCTAGCTGCAGTGCGTAAATGGAAATCTTATAAGATCCTCAATGTCAGATCTGATCTTGGCAAACAACTTGTAGATATGCATTTATGCAAGGAGGCAATGAGAAATTACAGATTTGTTGAGACAATTTTAAAGAAAAAAACCGATACAAGGCGCATCAAACCAACAGACCTGGCCATACTTGTTCCAACCCCAGCAGAACACTTTACCATCCTCTAGAAATTGAAGAAACAAGAATGTTACAACGAATATCATGCAACATTGAAAAAGAACCACAATAAATCCTTCGGAAAGTTTAAAGCAGCCCAATCACTATAAATTTTTTAGTCATACGTTTTTTCTTTTTGTCCTTTTAGAATATCCATGAGCGTGCTTGGTCACACTTTGACTTATCACAAGGAATAACTGCCTAGTATTACAATAATTAATTGCCAAAGAAACTCATAAAATATGAAATCCCGGTTTTGTGTGGCTAAACTCCAAAATGCCTGGACTTTTGCTACCTAAATTGTCTCATTTATACTTTAAAGTTTAGACGTTTGAACTTTTTCATCTCAGTAAATTGAAGTGTGCATATCATGAATCATAAGGTACATAGAATAGAACCCCTATGCAAATAAATAATGAAGTACCTGTTACTATAGCACTATGACGAGCCCCACACGATACAACCTTTGCATTTACATTTTCCACACTCGGTGCATCTAGAAGTCTAGGAAGAGTCTGTAAAAATGGTTGAAAAGAAAAGAAGACAGCATCAATCACTTTTTTCTGCTTTAGAACTCATACTACATAATACTATGACCAATGCTGCCTGCTGGAAATTATGGTCAAACATATTGAAGCAGCATTCAATAATAAATCATACCTCAGCTTGATCAGCACCTGTTCCTAACTGCCCAAATTGATTTCCGCCAAATGAGTATACGYCACCGTCAGCAGATATGCAGACTGTGTGCCACAGTCCAGCGGCAACACTCTCTATCCGGATACCGAGTAATGAGGATACACACGTTGGACTTAACTCATCATCCGTACACCCTTTCCCACACTGTAATACATAAATTAAGCCAAAAATATAGCAGCAGCACAAGAGATGGAGGGAAGTTAAAGAAAAAGGAACAGAACGAATTATCTCTTTTTGATTGAACTTGATCTTGATCTACATCTACATATCTTTTCTCCACCATTTTCTACTTTACCTACATATTGGTCAATTGTCAATCAAGGGAACTCCAGCTGATGATGGGTTGTACAGAGGATCAAAATATTTAACTTGCAAATGAAGTAGGCATTGCAAATGAATACCAGGTAGAAAAGAAAAAAATCAATAAGATGAAAGATCCTATCATGATATGGAGCCAAGGAAAGCAGCCTTACAGATGTACAAGTGAGATATGAACCGTACCCACTTAGATACGTACAGACACAGAATCAGTTCGCACTTAGATATGTACAGAAACAGAATCAGTTCATAGAATTAAGTGATCTTGCATTAACTGAAGAATGCTGTAGAAGGCATGCAAAAAAAGAAAAGAGATGCCAAGGAAGGAATGGAATGTGATGAGAATGTTGTCTGCAAGTTAAAATGAAACGAAGAACGTGTTGTGAAATTGACATGATCAATTCACCTGTCCATACAGTCCCCAACCGAACATTAGCAGTGCCCCAGCATCTGTGGCATAAAAGATGAGAGAAATATCAAATATATGAAGCTTATCACTTCATGTAGACAACTTGAAGAACACAGAGGAATAGATTAATCAAACACCAATCTTTCACAATTATATGGAAATCAGTGAATCAAACATAACCTCTAAGCTCTAAAACTGCAGTTTCTTGCTGTCTTAATTTCCATCCATCAACCTATCACTGTATATATGTATATATATGTAAATTCCCAAGTACAAACAAAAGTACTAAAGTCTTGCCACTAGTTTTCACCCAAGGAATCTTTTTAGGTTAAATTATAAGCTTCAAGTCCCAGAACTTTAGAAGTGTCTAAGAAATGTCAAATAGGTCAGGTCCATTAGACACTTGTTTAGGGACCTATTAAACATGACCCTAATTTAAGTGTTCCAAAAATTGATTATCTTTCAAAATCAGAACCAGAAAAGTTTGTGCACCCACTATTATGTTGGAAAAACAAAATCACAAACCTGTAACCACTGCACTGTGACGCCCTCCACAAGCAATTCCCTTCACGTAGCTTCCAGGAAATCTACTCCCTTGACCCTCTAAGCTCGCACTTCCTCGAGCAAGAGCTGTAGATCTATCTTTGCCAAAAGAAGACGACTCGATGCAAGGTATGGGATGTGGAGAGGAAACCATACGTATACGGGAGCCCAAACCTAGCTGTCCTTCTCCACCGTAGCCCCAACCCCAGACCTGTCCCATATCTGAAACTTTAAAGACATTAGTGTGCATTATATATTATATATTTCATGCTACTCCATCCAATAAATTATTCCAAGCTTCTTCCAGAATTAATTTTGTATGGCTCCAAAATACAAAGAAGAAAATGTTTGGGGTCGAGTAGAATGAACCACAACATGTTTAGTATTATTGATTACAAAATTACTTGAAGTGATGGTTAATTTAAGTTTTTTACAAACCAGTATGAAGGATTCGGTCTAAAAATATGCATACATATAAATTAACTAACTAGACCAAACTGACCAGCCAATTATTGCCATGACAACATTCCATAAGTCTCCAAATACATTACGGGAACAAGCGGACAAGATTAACACATTCTACATTATAATTACCTGATAGTGCCAGCGTATGACGCCCTCCTGCAGAAACAGAGGCTATTCTTACCCCAGGATTAAGAGCTACAAGACAGGGAAGTGCAGAGAGAGTGTCATCACTTGATGACGAACTCTCAGCTGCAAGCTTTGCTGATGAAATCCTTCTCCTCTTCGAACTTTCTGCTCCACCACCTCTAGCTTCAATATTGGAAACAACAGCACCAGTAGATCGTGCGGCTTGTAAACGAGGACTAACTGCCACCAAGAAGAAGAAGGGCCAGTGAGAATTGAGAAAAACTATGAAGAGCCTCTTTCTATTATTAAGTTTATGCAGTACCTTGATCCGTCAAAGAAGAAGACTGCCTCTCTAATACATCATTTTCCAGGCTAGCCCCAACAGGCAGATCTCCAAAGACCTTTCCAGAGGGAACACATTCTTTCCATCCCCATGTGTAAACTTCACCTCTATCTGTATATAAACAGTAGAAAATATAGACAAGTTCACTTAGCAATACAACAAATAGGCATTTGAGCCATCTTACAGATCTCATAGAAGAAGACTTTTCAAAGTTACTAGAAGATGAAAAAAAAAATTATTTCTTTCTGCTTCTTCTGGTGGGGGGATTCTCTACAGAATTTAAGGGCAAAAAAAAAATGCGACGTATAGGAGACCTCAAGTTAATAAGCACAGCGGTTTAAGAAACCCATCGCAGTGATTTTATAAAAAACATTCGTAAATAAATTAAAAAACATCCATAAAAAATATTCTTTTCTCTAGATAATCTCCTACAAAACCTCAAATTCTTAGAATTTTCACTTACTTTTTCATAGAAAAAATTTAATTACATTTTTTTTATCGTGCACATGAAAAAACTTAGTGCAAGTTTTTTTTTTGCACTTAAGCTCCTATAAAAACTCTGAATTAGCAAATAGACTTTACCATTGTCTTGTTTGTGCGCCATCCATTAATAACCAAACAGAATTTCTATCTTCTTTACTCTTCCCTAAGGGAATAAATGGTTTACCTGTAATAGCAGCACAATGGGCCCAACCTGCTGCTGCTTTTACTATAGAAGCTTCCGTTGGAAGAGGAAATGGCTCTGGAGTTTCCTTGAGAAGAAAATTGAAATGTACTGCAGATCAGTTCATTAAGAGCTAACAGTAAAACTATTTTAACTCAACGGGCATTGTGTATGGCTTATACCCCATGCTTCCCAGACGTCACATAGCTTTGACCAAGATCATCTGTTGAGCCCCATGTAATGAGTTTTCCAGATTCTGATTAAATGAGGGAAAAATAAGACTATATATCAAATAAGAGAAAGAACCGCATCGTGAAGAAAACATATGAAATCCATATTATCCAATATCAGCAGTCAAAAACAATGACTCAAGACAATAAACATGGGGACCGGTGGATAAACCAAAACCTAGTCAATAAGAACTGAAAAGACATTCAGAAGTTAAGCTGTCAAAGATAAAAAATAAAACAATGCTTAAGAAACGACAATCGCTGGATAAAAAAAGAAGAAAAAAGTACACCCCTTCAATCTAGAGGGAGGGAAGGGCAAACACATAGAAAAAAACCAGAAGTTTGAGCCGGACGAAAAAGTAAGATTACAGCGCCTTGCTCAGAGATCAAAACAAAAACCAAAAAGCCTCAACTCCACTCTTTGTAAATTGAAGTCCACATCTGAACAAAACAACCAAACCCGGAAAAACGAAGAAAACTCTGAAATGAAATGAGTTTAGTATCACCATTTCAGCTCAAATTAATATTAAATTTCCACAACCCAGAAACCAAAAATCCCCAAGAAGTCAAAAGGCGCATCCTCTTCCATTGAATAAATATTTGGCCAGCAAAAACCACAACCCACAACATACAACACTTACATTCACCAAATCAACAAAGTCCAGTAATGCAAGAATTCACAAACCCGCAAACTCCGAACTGAGAACATCAAAACCCAGCAGAAACAAAAACAAACCCATTAAAAAAAATGAAAAAATCACCAGAAATGGCCATGGCGAACCC
>NW_019104500.1:532117-545586 GCF_001995035.1 Momordica charantia | reverse complement strand
GGGAACGTATCATTTTCAGGGGAAGGGGCGCGCCACGTCGGATGCTTACGTGGTACACATGACAGGTGGCGCCATTTCAGCCATCAGATCCCTTGGCGATTTCTAGCCAGGAGTTACCGTGAAGTTTCTGGAAGCTCAGGCGTCTGAACCCTTTTTCTTCAACCTCCATTTGGGTACTGTCGTGGCAGGGTCTCGGCCTTCCACGTGTCCAATGTTTTTTGCTTCCAACTCCAATCATTATAAATTGCAACGCCCCTTGCGAGCCCCATCCACGTCACCTGTGGGGCCCGCGACGCGTTAATGAGAGTGGGCCCGCCACGTGGGGTCGTCTCTATTTGCAACAGTTTTGAGATTTTTTTAAAAATAATTTCTAAGGAATTTCTTTAAAGGCTTCAAATTTGAAAATAATAAGTGGTTTGACGACAAGGGATGTCTCAATTTTGTAATTCCCCAAAAAGTGCCAATTGTCATTAATAATAAATAAATTGTCCCTCTCAACATTATTTTCTTTTGCATATTGATTTTAGTTCAAATTAGATTAAATTACGACGAAAATAAAATACAACTTTACCCTTTCTTTTCTCAAAATATCTTTTCAATACTACTCTTGATTTTTTATAAATATTTCTATATATCATTTTAACAAATAGTTAACATGGTAATTAACATAGCAATTAACGCTAAAAATCTTCTTCCTCTATCATCATCAGAAATTTGATTCTTCTACCTTTTCTCTCTTTCCAAAGTTAATCCAGACAATAGAATTTGATTCTTCTACCTTTCATCTCTTGTCATATTGTTATAGATTCTACTACTTCAATTTTCTATTTAAAATATTAACATATGTTTGCTTGAAATGCTTATGAAATGTTAACGATAGTATTAGAACTTTGATAGAATATAAATATTTTTTTAAATAAATGGCAAAGAATAGGGATATTATTGGTAATTTATCCTTTAAATTATAAGTTGTAACTTTCCTATCAAATAAAATTATAAGTTTAGTTTTTCAAATTTGATGACGGTGTAGTTTAAAAATTTAAAGATTGAAATATTTTTTTTGTTTTTGGTTCATTTTGGCTCTTATACTTATTAAATTCTTATTTTGAGTGTTGTACAACTTTAGTTCATATATTTTGAGAATGTTCATGTTGGTCCATGTATTCTTAAAAAGTGACCATTTTGGTCTATATTTGCAAAATTTAAGCACAGATTTCTCTTTAATATAAAGTCATGATTACATGCCAAAGCGAGTATAGTTTAGTTGTAATTTGCATATATTGGTTGTGAGTTCGATCCTCCAACCTCACATGTTGTACTAAAAAAAATCGTGGTTACATTTCAAGAAATATATTGAGCGCGATACCCTATTGAACCAAAGTTTAAATTCCATCAACTAAAATGAATACTTTAAAAGCATAGGAACAAAAATGGACCAAAGCTGAAAGTATAAGAACCAAAATAGTATTTTAAAAAAAATTCAATGAGTGGATTTTCCATTCTGACTCTAACGAGTTCTTGGTTAAAATATTAATTTGGTCCCTATATTTTCAATTTTGGTTCAATTTGGTCTCTGCACTTTCAAAATGTTCGTTTGGATCCCTGTACTTTTAAGAAGGGACCATAATTTTATTCTTAATCTCACTTTTTTCTATCACAATTTCAACACGACACTAAAATCAATATATTTTTAAAAATGTAAACATTACTTTATACTAAAGAGTTTTCATTAGGTGTAATATTACAAATAGGGACTAAAATGATCACTTTTTAAAAGTAGACCAAAATTAACATTTTCAAAGTACGGACTAAAATGAACCAAAATTTAAAGTACATGGACCATAATAGATATTTTTAAAGTACATGGACTAAAATGAACCAAGCCTGAAAATATAGGAAYCAAAATAGTAGTTTTCTTTTCCTTGATTGTTCTTATTGTTGGCGTCCATCGATGTGTCATATCATACTTAATCACCAAAGGAAGCGTAGATCAACAGTAATTGACACATATCTCCAACCAAAAGTTGTGAGTTCGAATCTCCTCCCCAACATATTGTACTAAAAAAAAGTTTGTCTAATCAACAAATCACGTGCTAATATTTAAATAACATTATTAATAGAAGACACTTAATAGAATGTAAAAATAAAAATTTTATTGATGTAGTTGGAAGATTTTAAAATTGATATTAATAGACAGAACGCTGACTAAACTTGCGATTTAACCTTTTTTTTTCATTACAAAAGGTTTAATTTCTCAAGCAGAGACTTCTTGAAAATTATTAATATTTTAAAAATAAAACCGAAACTTTTAAAACATCTATGAAATTAAAAATTATGCACGGTTTTAACTTAAAGGGATCAAGTAATGTTGAGCAAAAGAAAAATCGTTTCAACTATTTTGTTTTTTCTTTTTAAAAATCAAGTTTATAAACCCAACTTCCAAGTTCCACCTTATTTATTTCTTTGTTTTTTTTTTATTTACTCTTTAAAAACTAAAAATCCAAGCTAAATTTTCAAAACATAAAAAGGTAAGTTTTAAAATTTTGTATTTGTTTTTTAATTTAACTGAAAATTTAAACGTGTTTAAGAAACCGTGAGAAGTACATCCAAGAAAATGGGGAGAAAGAGCATAAATTTTAAAAACATATAAAACTAAATTCGAAAGGATCAAATATGTCTATTTTATTAGTTTTGTAAATTAATTTTGTTTATCAATGTAGGTTTTTCTAAAGTCTTTCTTTGTGAGTGGAGGTGACAACAACCTATGAAACATTGAAGTTAAAGAAAAGTGAAATAGGAAAGGGAAGAAGTGACGTTTGATTGTGTAATCAGTGTTTAATGTTGGTGGAAATTTTTATGAAATGGCTTAAAGATTAAATTCATGACTTTCACGGGCTATTTTATGAAAGAAAAAAAAAATCAAATCACAAATTGAGTCCAAATTTAAAACATCGATGGAATCGACCAAATCTAGTCGATTAGATTATTAAGTAATAAATATCAATTGGTTTGGTCACATGAAATAAATAGGTTTGATTTTGATAGATGATGAGTTCAACGACGTGTAGGAGTAGGTGGATAAATGATATACCCCTTAACTATTTTTTCTAATATAAAACGTCCTTAATTAGTTTTTGGTTGAAAATATATGTCCTTAAACTAATTCGGGTGAGATTCTAATATCCAATCTTTTGGTTGAAAATATTATCTCCTCAACCAATTGATGCTCAAGTTTTTTGTCTCTATAATCTTATATCTACGTCAAAATCATCTTGTACTTTTAAGGGTTTAAAATTTGTTTATGTATTTTAATTTATGAGTTCCAATGATCATTGTTATTAATAAATGTTAAAAAAAAATATGTTGACCATTCGTAAATTCTTATGCATTTGTCCATTTTAATACCAAGACTGATTAAGACATCAATTCTCATTGCATTTCAACACTACCAATGAATGTCAATATAAGAATAACATAGGTTAACTGATTAAGACATATATAATCGACTTAAAAGTTAGAAATTTGAATATCCTCCTTACATTTCGTTGAACTAGAAAAATCAATAAATGRCAGAAAGTAAAATAGCATAATTTAAAAGTTTAGCGTTGTTTATGGATTATTACAAATAGGATGATGTTTTTTTAGACATGATACTATAATAGGATAATTTAAACTATATAATATACAATATATGATACTACATGTAACTTTGAATACTTGTCTATTGTAAATATATCTACTAATAAAAGAAGGAACGTGCCCACATTAGATTTTTGTTAAATAATATAAAATCAAATGACCCAAAACTTATAGATTAAAAAATAGAATAACTACCATACTTTACATATTGAAGTAGGAACTTTTTTATCTAGAAAAATAGTCAATTCAAGTCGAATAGAATATAATTCAATTCCTCAAGTTATAGTAAATTTTCTTAAATGTAAAGTTTTGAATCTTGCCACGTGTACTATTAATTTTCTTAAAGAATTATATCTATCACTCCTTTGTTTACAAACCAACCATTATTCTATTATTTATTATAGCTTAACTAAGTAATAAATAGTATCTACTTCTTCAAAGATTTAAATCTCTGTATCTCATAGGTAGTTGTACTCAGAAAAAAAATTAATAACTTATTTTAATAATAAAATTGTTCCATATTTGAATGTGTCTAAAAGTTAGAGATAAAAGTGAAATCTTTAAAAAATAAAAATATATCTAAACCTAACCATAGAGTTTCGTGGCTTTTGAATAATTTAGCCAAAAGAATTCCCCAAGAACTCGAGATGAAATCTCAGCCACTATAATAATTAGTGGTCTTTTTAAAATATTATTTTTGGAAAAATGAAATAAAAGTAGTGGTTAGTTAATGGATAGGGCTTGTAAAGCCACGAGTTTCGGGCTGTGCTACTGCTGCGGACGCTCCTCAATTTTGGGCCTCAAATACTGGGCCACTCGATCCACAATTGGGCCCTATTTTACCTGACGTGTCGCTCCGACATCGTTTTGTTAATCAATTAAACGGTTAGAACGGGAGCATCAAATGATTAGGTGCGGACGGACCCACGGTAAGATCGGATAGGCATTCAATGATTACGGTACGGCGTTAATCCAGTGATACGTAATGCATCAATGAACGTTTATTCCCGAGCGGCTGAGATTCGTTTGCAGGGAATCGTATGGTACCCCAAATGTACAGGATCCTGGCCCCTCCAATAATTTTAACGGTTGTAGATGTGATCTTGCGGTGGGGTCCAGTTTTTAAATTTTTTATATTTAATGATTGAATGGGTCAGCCGAACGACATGTGGTTGTACAACCAAATCTCACTCGCCGATGTGTCGCTCACGCCAACCTCTAGTTTAAACGCATAACCACCGCTCCACGCCAAATCAGGGCCCTCCGTACAACCGTACAATTAGAAGGGGCTGAAATATTAATCCATATTATTTCCACGTGATTATTGTAAAAGTCATTATTTTAAAATTTTCATTTTTATTTTATTCTTATTTATTTCCATCGCAACTTTAGCATAATACTTTACTTACTAATTTTTTTGAACTGTAATTATATATTTGTATTTTGGGCATGAAAGTTGTGTTAATATTTCGCAAATAAATACCAAATTGGTCACTGTCTGATCACAAATTTGACCAAATTGCAAAACTCAACTCGAAAGTCAAAATGACTTGGCGAATGAGCTGGAACAGATTGGGCAGGTAACTTGCAAAACAGAAAACATTCTGATGCCAAAGGCAGGAACTATCCGCGGTGTTTTTCAGAGAGAAAAGGGACGTTCGCATACCCCAAAATGGAGTAAATGGGTTTTATTTATAGGTGAGATCCGCGACCGTGTTCCGTGCAAGGCTTCAATGGCTCTTTAAGGTAGCCATGAATCGCGGCGCGTTGTTGTGGAGTATGTCGAAGACTGGGGCTGAGCTGAGATGAAGCTGATTAGCTCAACAACGGAGTGAGAGCACATCTCTATGAAGCTTGGTCGGTTCGGCCATGCAAGACGTCAACTCGATCATCGAACATGAGACTGAGGTGGTGACACTTGAAGCATATTGATGAAAGCCACGTGTAATACTCATCTTCCAATTAATGTGCCAGGTGTGAGCTAAAATCTACCTCCGACCGTACCTTTTTAAAAGAACAAGAAACAAATCAATTTCTTCAAGATAAATGAAAAGTAAAAGTACAGAGATCAAAATAATATTTAAAACTAATTGTAACAAGCATTTATTGGAATAAGACTTTAAATATTGATGTGTTGATTTTATGAAAATATCGATAAAATATTGATGAATCTTTATGAAAAGATGGCAAAAATCAATAGATTCATCCAAGTGATTTAACTTAACAAATAAATATTTCATTATCTTTAAATAAGTTTAAAATTTTAATTATTGATATATGTCCACTAATTATATATTTTGATGTTTAGTTGACTTTTCTACGCTATATTTTAAATGTCAATCCACCTCCAATTCACGAGACATAGGAAGATATTGATGTAAATATCAACATGACAATATAAATTTAATACCTTACTTAAAAACGAAGGTTGATTTTTCAACCAATCTAAATCAATATAATATAGGACAAAATACATTTTTGGTCCCTGAGATTTGAGCTAGATGTCTATTTGGTTCATTAAGTTTCAAAATGAACATTTTTAGTCCATGAGGTTTGAGGTAGGTGTCTACTTAATCCCTGAAGTTTCAAAATGAACATGTTTGGTCCTTAAGGTTTAAATTAGGTGTCAACTTGATCCCTGAAGTTTTAAAATGAACATTTTTGGTCTTTGAGAAATAGTTTTAAATGGTCCATGATTTTTTTTACTGTTAACTAATATTAAAATGACGTGGCAAATTGCAATTAAATTATTTATTGTAGTTGCTAACGTGACAAATTATATTAATTAAACAATATATGTGTAGGTGATGATACTTTGTCTCTCCTCCCCTCATATCTTCATCTCTCTTTCTCCTACCCTTTTCCAACGGCTGCCACGTCTTTGTCGCCGCCGTCCGTCATTCATACCGAACATATATTATTTAATTAATATAATTTGTCACATCACCAACTACAATAAGCAATTTATTTGCAATTTGCCACGTCATTTTAATATTAATTAATAACACTAAAAAAATTATGGACCATTTAGAACTATTTCTCAAATTTCAGGGATCAAAAGTGTTCATTTTAAAATTTAAGGAACCAAGTTGACACCTAATTGAAACCTCAAGGACCAAAAGTATACATTCTGAAACTTCAGGGACTAATTATACATCTACCTTAAATCTCAGGGACCAAAAGTGTTCATTTTGAAACTTTAGGGACCAAGTAGACACCTACCTAAAATCTTAGAGACAAAAATGTATTTTACCTTATGATATATGAATTTTACTCTATAGCATAAATTTAATAGGTATTTTTAAAAATGCTACAATTTTTTAATTAATGCATAATACTAAAAATTTTTTATTGTATTTTATATTTCATTTGAATTTGAATTCATTTAGGTGGTGTCATTTTCAAAAGTTTAGGTAAGTACTGTTTCCAAACTTGAACAAAAAATTTCATATCGCCAATTTTGTGGCTTTATCAACTCAATCATAGCTTTAATTTTAACTGGTTGGGATTTTAAGATCGAATGTTTAAATTCATAACTCCAAGTCCCGAAAGAACAATTTATCTAAATTTTAGCAAAAGATATTAGTAAATTAATAATTTAAGAAGGATATTTTATAAGAATGGCACAAAAATAAACTAATTACAAAATAGTCAGCAACTCTAAATTGATTTTATTAATTGCTGACTAATGATAGGCTGTTTACTTGGTCTAAATTTTAATTAATCAATAATATCAGTTAGAAATCATGGGCTAATTAATAGATATATCCTACAAGTAGGCTGCAGTTTATATGATATATTTGTTATTTTGTTCTATGATTTTTTTTTACAGCAATAATATATTTGTTCTATGTAATTGATACATAAGGGGTTATTATTTTTAAATCATAAACAATACTACCCATACAAATAATCTTATTGGAAGATAAAAAAACGTCAAAGTCACTAAAACCACATCAGTTCAAAAGTTGAAATCTCATTTTTTATTTCAACATTTTCTTATAATTTAATCCACTAATCTCTGTGATGAAAAAAATGACATCGTTGACTCTGGAAAAGTAAGCGTTATTTCACGCTTCACTATTATATTATATTATCACTAAATTCAATCATTCTTTTTAAAGAAAAATTTAATCATTTAAGTCAATTACTTAAGAAAGCTCAATAGATATAACTATATATATGTGTGCATATTACTATCACTAATCACTAGTTAGTAGTTAAGAAATAAAAGTTTTTGTTTAAAAAATAAATAAATAAAAATAAAAGTTTCGTTTTTTAATATCGAACAAAGCAACGGTATTCTAACAAGAAAATTGCCTCATTTTTCTATTTATTTGACTTGTTTGATAAGCGCAAAAGAAAAAACAAAAACAAAAGAAAAAGAACAAAGATTAATAATTGTCTGAGCCCGGGTTCGAACCGGGGACTTCTAGTGTGTGAGACTAGCGTGATAACCAACTACACCACTCAGACTTGAACGTTTCAGATATTCAGAACTTACACATTTGTCTGTTTAATTAATAATTTTAACGTACCTTGGTCTTAATAAAATAGACAAAAGTTGTTAAATGCCAAATTGATAATCCTGTACTTGTCCTAAAAAATATATATATAATAATCTTTTTATTTATTTTAATTTCTCAAGCTTGCTTACTACAAAATTCCTTTATATTTTTATGATATGTTAAATATATAATGTTGTTTATTAAGTTTTTAAAAATTTAACCTTGGCATATATTTCCTTTATATTTTTATAATATATTAAATATACAATTTCATTTATAATAGGTTAAATATATAATTTTGTTTGTGTTACGTACCTGTTCACATGTAACTTACTCAACCTACAATAGAAAAATGAGCCTATTGACATTGTTATTCATCGAAAAACCGACTATCAGGTCGGTCTCAAACACTCGTTCCACCTATGCATACACTTAGTCAAATTCTGGGTGGAGAGATATTCAAACTCTGCACGACCAACACGAGTACTTTCGACAGGAATAGCTGCAATCCGATATGCTCAACCGTCGATCAGACGCACTGTCAAACATTTAAACCTATATATAGGGATTCCACTTTGTAGTCAGGTATCTCATTCTATCTCGGTCTCAATATCAAGGTCGAACTTCTTAATTGACTCGAGCGTCAGAGTATTTGCTCCTCTATGCAGGTTCTTCCTGAACGATTTTTCTGCTCGCTCCACTTCATTTCATCTTGCTGAATCAGTTTGACCGGGTAAGCCAATATCATCCACTTTGTTGCACAAAACAAATTTAATCACAGATAATTACCATTATGATACTTGCCATTGGTTTTGCAAAATTATTCTCGCTCACAAATTTAAGTTAGACCATCCTAACTTCTTTTGACTAGCACAACAACTAGACTAGTGATTTAATTTTGTATCTAACTGACATATATTTCATTTAAAACATTTCATTATTACAAAGTTTTCTTATGATTATTTATTTACTGCCTACAATAATCACACCTAATAATATTTAAGTACATTTTAAAATTTTTTCCAAGATAGCTAGGAGTGCAAACAAAGTTCTAATTAAGAAAGAGAGAGATTAAAATAGTCGTTTTATTGGTACAAGACATTTTGGTGAACCCAAAAGTCTTGACAGTATGGATGTTCAGATAATGCACCAACTTGAAGAAGCCCAATTGCACACTTGGTATCTTCAAAGTTATTTCTTATTTTTTATTTTTATTCAATTTTGGTTCTAAAGTTTGTTTAAAAATTTTATTTTAGTTCATAAACTTATAAAAAAATATCATTTTTGTTCCACTCGCATGTGTTTTCATTAATTGTTTAATAAAGAGTGGACTTAAAATATATGTGTACTAAGTCATTGATATGAGAACGTATTTAATTCACATAAGTTGGTGAGTATTGAGTGAACGAATATTAGGTCACTATAATATTTTTTTGTTGGATTAAAAATGGATCTTTTGAAAACTATGAGAATAAAATGGTAATTTTTTGGGGAAAAATCAAAATTTACCTTAAATTTGATCAAATGTATTAAATTAAATTGCGCCTTAAATTTGGATAAGTATTGCAATATGTACATTAACTTTGAAGAAGTTCGTTGCAATTTTTATCTTTGATGAATAATTTAAAATTTGTTATTATATTGGTTAAATGAATTACAAAACATGTGATTTTAAAAAAAAAAAAAAAACTGTAACACTTATCTAAGTCTAGTGTCCAATTTAATAATATTAAAGTTTATTGTAGAAATTGATGTGTTGTAAGTAAAATTGATTTTCTTTTTCCTAAATTTTTTTAAATTTCATAAATTCAAAGGGTTTGATACGATAATCCAACAATTATAAAATTTAAGAATTTTTTTTTTTAAATTTAACAATATTTATTTTTCAATCGTTTATAATAAGAGGAGCACTCTTTCAATATATAATTCGATAATACAACCAATCAAAATATCGAGCAACCTTAAAAGTTAAACTAATAATTGCTGTATAAAATTTTCTCAAAAAGAATATATATATATATAGTACAAAAATATTAATTAAAAAAGACCATCAATTAATTGTTATATTATGTACAAAAAGTATCCTCAAACTCTTAACTCTATCGTTGACTATATGAGCCAATTATTGTAATATTAATTAAGAAAAAGGATGCCATCAATTTGCCTACTCGAATTATTATTATTTTTTTCTTTGACAGACGAATTATGTCATTTTTAAAATACAATTATGCTATAAATTGAATCATTTAACTTGATATATATAATTTAAATTACATAAACCACATACCCCCGAGTTGCATACACAAAATTTTAATTTAATCATGTTTAACGACACGTATTATGATAATTGGACATCATCAATCACGATGTGGTCGGTGAATATTTAAAAGTATTAACTTTTTAAAGCTTTATTGTGGGATTTTTTTTCCTATTTTTTAAAATATTATTTTGATAACTTCATTATAAATAACTGGAGGAGTTTTATTTGTTTGAAATGATGAAATAATATACCAAATTTTTTTTAATAATTAACTTGAAGAATTTGTTGGACGTTTGAGACAAGTAGATAATATTATTTTAACAAAATGTCAGAACTTTTTAATAAAAATAAAATATATTGAAATATTAGAAATGTACACCAAATGAATATAAAGTGAAAGAATGAAAGTATTATTAAAATGAAAAAACATGACCAAGAAAATAAAACAAAAATTTTTGCTTCAGCTGCAGGAATGAAAATATACCATTATTTAGGAAATAATTAAAACAAACAAAATAGATATATGTCTGAGCCCGGGTTCGAACCGGGGACCTCTAGTGTGTGAGACTAGCGTGATAACCAACTACACCACCCAGACAATTTGTTTCAAAAATAACAAATACATATACAAAACTCTAAATTATGTTTTATATTCCACATCAATTTAAGAGAATAAAAAAAAATGAAGAGAGATTATTAATGCCTTAATTATTTATTTGAGTTATATTTTGTTTTGGAATTTATTGTTATTTTTATGACTTTAGGGAGATTCACTTACAATTSTTCAAAACGTACCCTACAAATAGATAAAACTTTCTATCAAACATTTAAAAAGTACAAAAATCAAGACCAAAAAATATCTCCTTCTTCCAAAGAATTAAGAATATATAATTAATTTATATGGAATATATAATTAAATATATTTTAACTTCTTTTGGAAGAAAACTTGGAGAAAAATGGGTTTTATATCAAAATGTAAAGAGGAGGTTTCCTCATTTTGTCAAAGGATGGTATTTCTTCAAAAGTAAGGTAGTCAAAATGGACAAAAAAAAAAATTTGAACAACAAAAATTGTAGGGTGTGATTAAGAAAGGTTGAAAATAAAATTTTATAAGGAGTGTTTTTCAAGTATTTTAGGTAAGAAAATTCCAATCTGTTTAGGTTCTCTTGACTTGTGAATTCTAGAATTATATACATATAGTAAAAGGTAAAATTTATAGGTCTAAACTCTTATTATTGTTCTTGAATTTTCATAGTGGTTGTTATGATTTGATCTTTATATTTCCTAACATTTTTGTGTTATAAGAAACTAGATTATTTATACATTAGACTTTTTTTTTTCCTTCAAATTTTGCTTTTAAATAACCAAATTGAGAACCAAAAATTAAATGAATAATAGTCTTCTGAAAAGAATAGTGTTTATAATATAGTGTTGGTTAAAAAAATCATTCAAGTAGCGATTTAGTCAGGACATTTTAGTTTGTAACGATTTAGTTTTTTTACTTTAAATCGGTAACAATTTAGTTTCTGAACTTTTATATTCAACAATTTAGTCATTGTAATTTAAAATTTGTAATGATTTAGTTTCTATCATAAACAATGTTGTCAAGATTTAATTGAGTTTCTATAGATGTAGATGGATAAACTGATGAAGAACAAATGGGTTAACGAATTACMTAAACTAAATTATTTTGTAACAAAAATCAACACTTAATTTTGATGAGGTTGTTCAAGTAGAGATTAGGTTGTTACAAATTTTAAACAACGAGGACTAAAGCTGCTACATATACTAAAGTTCAAATACTAAACTGTTATTAATTTGAAAATATATAAATTAATCCGTTATGAATTAAAGTTTAGGAATTAAATTGTTACTTAAATGAATAATACTATATGGACTAAAAGTATTATTTTTAACTTATAATATATATATTTTAATACAATCATGATAAAACTTTATCTCGTTTCATGCTTTCTTTTAGGAGGAAGAGGAGCTAAAAAGGAAAAAATAGCGTCACAAAAATAATATTTTACAGTTACAACTTTTTTTTTTTTAATCTATAAAAATAGTAAAATGTAAACAAAACATTTCACAAACAACCATCTTGCATATTATGTTTAGGGACCGCACAATAGGCTGTTTTGTAAAAAATAAAAATATATTATTTTACTTATGTCATTTAATAAAATCCTATTTTTACATTTTTCTTTATTATATGTTATATTTTATCAATTTAAAATTGATAAATCTATTTGATAGGGTGAATTAGAATGAAAATGCCCTTTCCGTTTATTTGTTTGCTATATATGAAGACTACTTATAATCTTTTGTCATTTAAAAAAGGAAAAAAGAGGAAGAGAAAAACTATATATATATATATATATATATATAATGAATGTATATATGAAATTTCTTAACATGAATTGCTAGTGTACAAATAATCCCAAATAATAAAGTGATAACTAGAACATTTAGTGTAGAAGATTCGTGAAAGTTACGAAAACATCTTTATCTTATGAACGTGATGACTAAACATTCATGATTCGATTCAAATCTCATCGCATCTAAATATTGTAATTTTTTCTTAACAAAAGTGACCTCCAAAAATTAAAAGTCTCCATTCACCTAAAAAATAAATAAAAATAAAGAGTTCTAAATTAAACAAAAGTAACTTGATATACAATTCACTCATAAGAAATAAAATTTAAATTTTTGTTAAATAATTAAGAGTAAAGACTAAAATATATTTTATGAAAAAAATTTACAGCTAAAATAGATTATTTGATGGTTTGAAGCATCRATTGAAGCAGTTGAAGGAGCAAATCGGCGTGGCGTCTGACAGTAAAGTCGCCATTCGGAAACACGTTTCTGGAATGGACAGGGCGCCGGCGGAAGAACTTTCCATTTTGCTTGTATTTGACAATTCCAATTCCAATTCCTAATTCACTATTTTATTCAAATTGTCGCAGTCATCGTCATCCCTTAGAATAATGAATAATCCCCTTCTTCTCTGCGTCTCTTCTGACGGCCTTTAATCACCAATTTAATTTCAATTTCATCTC
>NW_019104500.1:479171-531202 GCF_001995035.1 Momordica charantia | reverse complement strand
GGCGTATCAGCTCTGGCTGAGGAGGCACGCCATCAGATATGCCGAGAGGAGAGAGTGGACCCACAGTTGAAACTGAAAATGGTCTTTTGATTCATCTGACGTGTGGGACCCAGATCAGATTAATTTGGACGGTTGGGATTGGCTCCCATATTAGGGATTGGTGATTGCATGGGATTGATTAAGTTGTGGTGACTACTGACTAGAGTAAATACGTGAAAAATAGGGGGTCAAATTGTAAAGGGAAAAGTAGTATTTTTAGAGAAGAAGATAACTCCCATCTCAGAAATAATTTCCAAAATGTGGATTGTAATTTCGATGTGTGTTTTATTATTATTATTATTATTTATTCTCACTATTTTTCCATCAGGATATTAAATTTATAATTACATACAAAACTTACTCATAGTATCCTAATAACTAATCACCACTTCTTCGAAATTAGGGATGTTTTATTCCCGTCATCTAAGTGAAGACGTGACGGAGATAATGATGACCAATAAGACGTAGGCGTTAGGGGCTTGAGCCCCCTTAGAGTTAGCTTACAGTAAAATATAGTATTAATAATTAAGTTTTGATTGGTCTCTGAGATCTCGGGTTCGAGTTTAGCCTCTTCGCTTCCTTTCTCCAACAATTTTAAACTTTTGTTCCACGTTTAAAATTTAATTTTATATTTGATTGTTACCTGGGCACTACCAAATTTAACATTTGTTTTTAAAATTTGTTAATCTCCATAATTTTAAAAATTTGTTCCATATTTGAAATTCAAATTTATATTTTATTTTTCATACCTGTTGAAAGAAATTATACATGTATATACAATAGAAAATGTTAATAGGTAGCATAATTTTCTAAAATAACTAAATTTGATTAAATAAAATGATTAATATACGTGTCATTTTACGATTTATTTTTAGAATATTTTATATAAATTATGCTAGACTAATAGTTAACTTATATCTAATTTATCCCAATTCCATCCTTCAATAATAATTATCAATTTTTTTTTAAAACTTTTCACAACTTTTCGACAACTGTTTTAAATTTTTATGAAAACATCAGACCAATTTCCCATCTTTGAAAATTTCCAATCTTTGACAGTTGGTACTTGTAAATGCTTTTAGATAAAATTTTTTGATGAACAAGCTTAAGCCAATTCAAACTCAAACTCAATTTAAAGGTTGCGATATAAATATTTTCTCTTAAAGTTCAAAAGTTCAAATCTCCGACTTATACTAAAAAAAACCAATACTTAATATTATCAAATGAAACATGAATTATAAAACGAATATGAAATTAGTCTGAGACATTTTCAAGCACAAATCTTGTGAAAATAACCACCACCAGTAAGAAAGAAAAAAAAAAAGAACCGATCAAGTCCCAAACATCCAAGAATATCAGATACTCAAATTCCCAAGAAAAAATGAACGTATGGATACCATAACAACTATAACCTGGGCCACTTACGAAATCATACTATGAATTACGAGAAAGTAGCTACCCAATGTGACTACCACCACTTCTATAACCGTTAGATGCATGGTTAACCAACCTTTTATCTTTTACCTCTCATACATCCAAAGATTATAAACAGTGAAAAGTGACGTTATACGAGCTACATCGAATAATTTCGGGTAAATGTAGTCACTATCCATCACTTGGAAAGAAAATCAGAAGAATCAGAAGTAAGCAATATACTGTCAGTGATCAATAAACCAAGAAAATTCTAAAGGTTTCTTAGATATAGAAATCTGCCCACAACATGAAAATCTTAGTCACTACAATATTCTACAAACGTACTTCCAGATATATAGACATATAAAAAAAATGATAAAAATGAAACAGAAAATTTCTGGGTTGATCCAGTGCAGTTGGCCTCTCCCATTCAGTCATAAACATTTCTCTCCAATTTCCGAATAGGCCTTACCACTCACAGCATACAAATATATTTCCTTGAGTTGCAGAAATTTTTGAAGCTGAGCAACTTTATTTGCAGTCAGTTTCCCAGCTGAACAGGTAAACAGAGGCCTGCGAGTAAAATTCAAGCATTATATCTTTCGAGTTGCAGCATCTAGTTAGATTCCTTTCCTCATTCAACCAACTGAATTCAATACGTTGAGCAGTAAATAAGAACCCAAACAGAGCACATATGAGATGGTAAAAGGCAAATGTTTGGTAGTAAAGTTTAATATGTTTTCTACATTTCATGTACGAGGCGAGAAGTGGAGTAGTTTATCCTTCTAAGTTCCAGGTGCTTGAATATACCTGCAACTAAAAGATCATTCATTTGTTGATCTCAACATTCTACGTCTCACTTCCAATATAGTTTCGAGTAATATATAAACATACACATACGATTCTTCTCAGAGTCTGCCATGAGAACATGCAAATGACTTCTCAATTATTCTTTTTAACCAGAGAATATACTTGGATTTCGCCTATTGTGTTTTGAATGGTATACAAGCAGATAGAATACAAGAGCGTGCACACACATACACAAAACTCAATGATACTCATAAAGTAGTGAACCGATACAGGATATAGAGTACCTATGCAAGTTACAAAAAAGAAGAATAATAAGTTTACCTTCGTTAAGACCAGGACAAAATGCATTCTGCCATCACGTTCTTGTTGGGACCATGAATTTGTTACCCTTTTTGTCTGCTGGCTTAAGAATCTGGAAAGAGCACATCAGTTCTTCATCAACACTCATCATTGCACCGGCATTATCAAATTCACCACAGTAGTTGGGGGCTGAAAATATTGTGACAAGTTGTCTATCGGCAAAGAATTCATATCCATCCTCCACGACCTAAACCAACAACATTATCTCAGAACTTAGAGAAGCAAAACGAGGAATGGAGAAAACGGTTGCGGATTCTACCTGATGGGCTCGACAGACAAGATCCAAGTCATGTGTTGTTAAGAATTCTGCCACCTTATCAGGGCCAAAGGTGTATGAGACTCCTCTATCATTCATTCCCCAACCTTTGACTTCTTTACTAGGATCTGACCAAAGCAAATCACAAAGCAAGCCAGTGTCGGGAATGACGGTCGGACGAGACAAGTTTCTTATTTGATCCAAGTTTGTCAGATCAGGGGAGAGACCACCATGCATACACAATATTTTGTCATCAATTAGAGCTGCTACAGGCAGGCAGTTAAAGCAGTCAGTAAACGCTTTCCATAGTCTCACATTGAAGCGCCGCTTACATTCATCATAGAACCCATAAATCCTATTAATAGAAGCGCATTCGTGATTTCCTCTGAGAAGGAAAAAGTTTTCAGGATACTTGATCTTGTAGGCAAGCAAAAGACATATGGTTTCTAGACTCTGCTTGCCACGATCCACATAGTCTCCCAGAAACAAATAATTGGCACTAGGGGGAAACCCCCCATATTCGAAAAGCCTTAACAAATCAGTGTATTGCCCATGAATGTCGCCTGAAAGTGCAAAAGGAAAAAAAGAAAATCATATAGTCAGAAACGCTAACCCCACATGCCTCAGGCTATTGAAAAAGAAAATAACACCCATTCTTTACCCAAACAGAAAATTTCACCCATGATAAGAATCCTCATGCTATTCCTTATAATATTCTAGCCCTTTTCAGGGATTGGGACAAAATTGCTATTGGGGTTTTCAGGCTAATTTTGGGGTCCGCAATATCCAAAGGGGTTCTCAAGCTTATTCCAATTGAAAGTTTCACAATGCTCTTTCATTTCCTTCATCTTAAATATGATACCATAAAACATTATGAAAAAAGGCATATAAATATCCCCAATAGTCAAAGATTCGGACTTTCAACCGGCATCCAGAACAATTAAGAAACGAGAAACGGAAAAGAATGGAAAAATCTCATAACCCATCAAACATATCTCATATTCCGCATGAACATAAAACCATTCGAAAACCAAACTGTGGTAAATTAGATAAGAAATCGAACACATCAATCTAACTTCCCCCAAAAAAACCAGAAGGGGGGTGGGGTCAAAGACATTTTGACTTGCAATGAAGAATCAATTTCATCGAAAGGAAAAAAGGGGGGGAAGGAGATTAAACCGCACCGCAAATTTTAATGGGTGCTTCGAGCTCGAGCAAATTGGGCTGCTGAACGAAAATCTCTCTGGAAGAAGCGCAAAGAAGCTTGATCTCGTTCTCGGAAAGCTGGACCTGCTTGCCTGGCCTCGCTAATCGAACCTCGGTGAGGCGTCTGATGATATCGTCCAATAAAGCAGGGTCCATCCCGCCCTGCCCTTGCGAGGCCATTCAATCTACGAATTCGAACCTGTTTTTTTCTTCCCCTTGTTCAACAGTCAGAGCTTCTTCGTTGTTAATGGAAAACGAAAACGAAAACCTAGAAATCGAATTGATGTTGAAGGAAGGTTTTTTAACATTTTCGTCTCATCTCTCTTTCTCTTTCTCTCTCTTCCCTTTTTTTAATCTCTTTCCTTCCCGTTCTTCTTTCTGTTTTTTGTTTTGATATATTTTTCTTTTTCTTAATAAAGCTTTATAAATAACCCAACTTATGATTCAAATTTTGAAATTGCCTCATCATTTTGTTCATTATTGTTTGTGGCTTTTGACTTTTGATTATTTGACCTTCAAAAAGACAAAAGTACCCTTATAATTTTCCTTTAAAAAAAAAGAAATATTAGATTAGATTCGAACCCCTAACTTACATTCTTAACTAAAACGAGCATAATTCAACGGTGAATTGACATATATCTTCAACTAAGAAGTGTAAGTTTGATTTACCACTTCATACGTTGTACTTAGAAAAGAAAAAAAAATTGTTGAGTTATGTTCATTTACTAATACCTTGACCGACTAAAATAAATTCGTGCGTTTCAATAAAATAGAAGGAAAAAAACTAAACCGTGGTCGTATTAGTTAACTCCTTTTTTCTTTTTGATTGCACCTATAATTTTATGTAGTTTCTCACCATTGAACACTTCCTTTAAAATTTCGGTTTAAATTATATTTTGATTTGCTAACTTATTTTAGTCCATAATTAATAAATAATGTCTTAGTCTTTAAATTTGGTATAAAAATAAATTTTCTACTACTTGGTTACAATTTTTTTTTTATTAAAAAATGATATTACAGAGATCTAAGATAGAACTCTTTTTTTAACCCAATGAAATGAATACTAGCCAAGTAGATAAATAATAGAATTTACTCTTAATAGAGGGTATAAGCTTTTCTAAATGACTAATTATGTAGTAAATTAAAGTCGGTCCAAATGCTTACCTACATGTGTACTCATACATTAAACTATCCACTAAGTTGTCAATTTGAACGTTATAACTCGTGAGCTTCAACTTTTTCACTCTGTTTAAGGTATATATTTTCGACAAAAAGATCAAATGTTTGAATCTCCATCACACATATATATTATTGGAACTAAAAAAAATAAATATAACTCAATTGATTAGAACGTTATATACATTTGTAACCCCGCATCACATTGTTGGACTAAGAAAAACAAAACTTTAAGCTAAGTTTGCACATAAGGGAAGTGGATATTTCTTCTTCTTTCATTGGAAACTTCACGTCCTTGATTTGAAGAAAGTTTGAAATAACGTTGAGTTGATAGAGTATTGTCTCTTCAAACATAGCTCAATTGGTTATACAACTAATGATCATTTTAAATGTCAAAGATTGGAATCCCCACCTCTATAACCTTTTGTTTTGTACCAGAAAACAAATTCATCTCAAAACTCATTTTGAGAGATCGAAGAAATTAAACATATTCGAGATCGCTTCAAGACACATAAATTGATTTCTTTAAGCGATATACTAGCTAGGTCCTCATTTCCCATTTCAATGAAGCGTAAAAGGTTGTTTCATAAAAATATCTTGTTTTGAGTTCCCATACAAGAATGCAATAGTAACGTCCATTCTTCGTTAAGTTTAAGTAAGTAAAAAAAAAGAAAGATTCTTACGTGGGTCTTGTTATTGCGTAAACCTTTTTGCCGCTAAATGAGAGAACATATCATTATAGGCAATACCTTGTTAGTGTGTGAATCCTTTTGCCACGAACCTAGCTTCACACCTAGGTCAATTAATTCTTAGGCTTTTTATCTTGAACACCCATTTGGAATCTATGCTAAGCTAGCTTCTATCCAACTAGTCTTTTCCACTAAACAACCATGTGTTAGTTCATATGCAGTAAACTTAATTCTTGTCTCATTGGCTTTAAGCCACTCTTTGTTATCAGTGGATTCAACCGCTTATCAATAAAAAGTCCACTCAACCCAAGAATTTAAGTTAATGAGTTGGGTAAATTTGATTTATTTATATGAATTTTAAAAAWATATATATATATATTTTAATATAACAATATGCGAGGGTGAGAATTGGAACTCACGACCTTTTTTATCGGAGATACATATCTTAATTAGTTGAATTAAGTTCATATCGTTAATTGAAGGTGTCATATTAAGATACGATTAATAGCTTATTATATGAATAAGGCTAGAACTTGTACGAAAAGAAAGAAAAGACATGAGAAATCTTTAGAAGATTAAATGACGTCTTGCTTAATTAGAACATTTTAACCTCGATGATTAATTTGCTTATTTAATTTTTTTTTGAAAGGTGCTTATTTAATTGCAAGCTCTATATATAAAACTAACAATTTTGTAAGTTTGTCGCAACTTGAAGAAAATAGCTATAGCCAGCGTAATTACCTTTTTCCTTTTAAGTTAATTCTCCGATTATCATAGTTGACTCATTAATTAAAAAGGTTTAGAGTAAATTCTATAGAACTTGGAGGGAATTAGTTCAAATCATGATAGTCGTCCACCTAAGATTTAATATCCTATAAATTTCGAGTAAGTTAAAGTCTAATCTCTAAATTCATCTCGTTCCTTTTACCATATGCATGACTCTCGATAGATAAGACACATATTACAATTTCGAAAAGCTCTACCGTTAAATATTCGTCCCTACTCCAATGATCGAACCAAAAAACAAACCAACCTACAATTTTTGTCAATTTAAAGTTCAAATCAAACTCCACAAAGCCAAAGTAGTGATCAATTATATAGTCGACGATGAACAATGGAAAAGGTTGCCATGTTTTGAACTTAAAATGAACAAAAATTGTAGGCCAAAAATCTCTCTCTAACGTGAGCCTAGGAATCTTCATGATAAGGCAGCTGTTACACCATGTGATCTTGACTCAGCAAACAGTAGCTTTTAGAAGAAGAAGAAGAAAAAGGGAAAGAAAGAGAGGTTTCTGAAGTTTCTCAGCAGAAAATAAAACACAGAGAACATCTCCAACAAATGCCTAGATGCCTTCCACACCGCCCTATTCCCATTCTCCTCATACCAAAATCAAATCCAAAACCACAGAAACATCACAGAAGAATCAATATATTATGGGCCTTTTTTTAAATTTGCTTCGTTTTCTTCAACCAAGAACAGATGCCTAGCTAATTATATATAATATGGGACAACTTTTTTCCCTTCTTCTCTTTTGCTTATTATATACATATAAATGGGAAATACTTTGGAGCTGTGTTTCCTTCTTTTGGTTTAGTTTATTCAGAGAAGGAGATCAGATCCCTTCCCAAATGGATTTAGAGAGGAAAAGAAAGAATTATTGCTTTAAAAGTAGGGTTTTTAACATGAAGCTTGTTTCTAAAAGAAAGGGTTTTGAAGTGGTAAAAATAACCTTTTTTTTTTCCCTCAATATGGGGTTTTGGAGTTGCTTTTGCTCAATCCTTACACAGAAGATCAGTTTGTAACAAAATAATATAATACATCAACTTTGTTTGAAGAAGAAAATGATCCAAAGTCTCTTAGCAAAGCTTGGACTCTTGATATCGATGAACGGAGGGACGTACAAAAATAGAGTTAGCATTCTAAATGCTCTAGTCAGTACTTGTCTGATCTATACTCGAGAGATAATATAGTTCCGTGTACCTCGTGTGAGAGGCGGAGATAACTATTTATAGAGAGGTGAACTCTCGACAGGGTTTTCAACAGCGGTCCAATGGCTCTTCGACTGTCTGAAAATCGCAGCGTCTTGTGAGAGATTGTGTATGGTGCTTTGTGCCTGCAAGTGCTCTTCAAGGTCGGTTCGTTCTTTGAGAAGGTTGGCCGAGGGGTGAAATATGGCTTGGCTCGGCTTGACTTGCCAAGCTACTTGGAATCATCCGAATGATAAAGATTCATCCGGTTCTTCCCTTATGGTGAGTAATGACCTCTGATGTCGACACGTGACAGGCGATAATTTACCCTTCGACAAACTTCTTCATTGATAACATGTTTAGAACTATTCTCACAAAGCCAGCAGGAAGCATAGCTCATCGGTCCCTCCCCTGAAGTACAAGTTTAGTCCATGAAATTTAAAAATTGTCTAATAGGTTATAAATTTCAAAAATTTGTTTAATAGGTAAATCAACTTTAATTTAGTGACCTATTATATACAAAATTAAAAGTTTAGAACTCTATCAGATACAAAATTTAATTTGATGTCTAATAGATTTATTATTTTAAAAAAATATCGAACAAGTTAGGACCTATTTAACACAAATCTAAAAGAATTCGACTAAATCTATAATTTAACTAAAAAATTACTTGTATGTAATAAATTATCAATGCACAAAAGAATAGATGCATGTGGTGAAGTATATGTAAGTTTAAATATTGATGATTAAAGTGGATTCCTACTGCAAAAATATTTTGTGATGCCATACATTTGCCTATCTGTGTAGTCGTCAGGAAGAAAATAAAGTGAAAAATAACTAATTTGGACACTTTTTATCTAATGGTTTTCTTAATCATTATTTTGTTCTCAAAGTTAGTTTTAATTAAGAAAAGCCACAAAGCTGTAATCTGTGGCTGGAAAAGATTTGATTTAAATATTATTTTTTTCTCTACTTTTGATTTTGATTTGTTTTAATTCATGTATTTTTAAAATTCTCATTTTAGTCCAATTGCTTTATAAAAAGTAATTATTTTGGTTATCGGTTTTATCAAAATTCTTTTAATTACAATTTTAGCGATATTTCACATCTTGAAATGTAACTATAAAAATTGTACTATTTAACGGTTTCTATTTTGTATAAAATTTAAATTAAAAATTTATAAATCGAAACAAAATAGACCATCTTTAAAAGTAGGAACCGATGCTTTAAAATTATAAAGAAACTAAAATAAAAAAAAAGTTGAATAAGAATCTAAAATAAACGTTTTGAAATTAGATAGACCAAAATAAAAATAATATTTAAATAATTCTTCGAGAAATCCAACTTGGTGCAAGGATGAATAATTTCAATTATTATTTCGGTGATGTCATAAAATTGGGTTTTGATGGCTAAAAGAAAGCCACTTGGACTTTTTTTTTCTTTTTTTTTATGGGGTTTATTGGCCCCATAAGCAGTTTTTGGCAGGTTTTGGTTATGCTGAAAACAAATCAAGGGAAGAAAAAAAATATATAAAACAAATAACTTTATTAAATTTTTATCTTTTAGAAAAGTACTTTTAAAATCAATCCTCCAAATATTCCATGGAGTAGAAAAAAACAGAAATACTTCTTAATTTATTGGCCCCATGGAAAGAATTTAACCTCTTAATTTATTCAAAACCACTTTTGAAAAAAGCCCAAACATTATCAAGTAGATGGAAGGGAGAGAGTTTGAAGCTATATTATTTGACCAAGGATTTCAAATATTGATGTTGGTATAGATATCAACATTTTAATTTGACAAATATATGGATAAAATTTCGATACCTTGTAAATCAAAAAATTTACAAAAATTATTTCTATTAATATAATGAAAGATAACATATAAAGTTATATTAATTGTTGGCTAATTATGGTGTTTTCATTTTTATGGACATTTACGAGACATCGATAGTGATTGATCGATATCAAATCCTCTTATTTACGGTYAGATACGTCATGTCGATGAATATTTTGATCCTTGGGTCGAGAACAAACCTAAACCAACATACACATGGAAGTTGAAAAACATTGGAAAACAAACAGCTGTATTACTGAAACTTAAATTTTTTTTTTTTTTTGTGTTAATTCATCAGCTTTTTTTGGTTGTCTGCCAGATCTAAGCAAACCCATTAGTTTTTTTAATCAAAGTTTCAGTCTTTTTTTTTTCTTTCCTTTTTCTTGGGAATTTGAGAGAGAGAAAAAAAGCAAAGTTGTTTGAATGTGGCAGATGGGGATTTATAAAGAGAGAGAGGGGAAAAAGTTGGTTTTGGGAAACTTCAAAAACTAATTTCTGGAAGTTGTGCTTGAAAGTGACAGAGAAGCTTCTCCACATGGCATGCAGTTTTTTTGATTGATAAGTTTGCATGAAAAAACAAAATTCTACTAAAAATAATAGAAATTTGAATAATAATTCCTTTTAGAGTTCATCCTCGGTGTAAAATAAATAAATAATATATTGTACATTGTTCTTTAAAGTTAGATAACTATTTTATCTTATGCAACAATATCATATGAAAAATATAATTTTAGAAGATATATTGTTTTCTTTTATTATTTAGACAAGATATGCAAAATTGCCTTGATTCATTTAAAAAAATTTCAATTGGGTCCTTAATCTTCTTAATCTTACTCATAATGTTTTAAAAGTTTCAATTACACCCGTACATTTAAAATTTGTTGCAAAAAGTTTTTAATGAAGTGTATTAACATGCTCAACATTGACATACATTTTTCAAATATTGGTTGAGATGAGTATGGGAGAGCCAAGAGCAAAATAATAGAAAAAAGTTATAATTATAATATATATATATATGTATATATTTTGTTTGAAAGTTCAGAGGTTATAAAAGAAATTTGAAAATTTCAAGTGCCAAAATGAAACAAATTAGAAAATTCAAAAACTATAATAGAATGTATTTATTTTAGGTTAGAAAACCTAAACCTCGGTCATCTATTTTTTTTATTACATTAAATATTTGATAATCAAAGAAACTAAAATACAATTTATCATAAAAAAATGATAAATTATCAAATTTTTTAATGGCAGCTAAGGCGACGGAAACCAATTAATTTAAAAAACTTGAATAGCACACTTTTGAAATAGGCGGGAACAAAAACGGCTGGATGTGACGTGAGTTGGTAAGAATACATTTCTTCAAAAATTGGTCAAAAAACGAGAGGATTTTTCATTGGGGGAAAACTTTCAAAGAAAGGGTATCGTTTGATCAATGATGTAGCCATTGAAAGCAACATTTTAGAGAAAAAGCAGATCAATCAAGAAGAAGCCCTTCCTTTTTCTCTCTGCTGTGTCTGTTCTGTTCGTCGAAACTAGAAACGAAGAAGAAGGAGAAGAAGAAGAAAATGGGTGATGGGTAAATCAAAAAGGAAAAAAAGAAAAAATTTTGCTGCTCAATCCCAAATGGGTGCTTGCGATTTTGGAAGAAGAATATCCCGAGAGCATGTCAACGAGTTGTGTGTTCTCACGGAGCAAAGTTTTTCCCCAGTATAAAAGCAAGCTGTTTAAGAGAGAACAAAAAATTGAAAAATTCTTTGGAATCGGAAAAAACTCTCTCCTCTAAAAGATGGCTTTTATGCCCCATTTTGAAGAGATGATTCCGAGTCCTTCTCCCACCGTTGCTTTTTTTGATCTCCGCCTCAGCAGATTCCCTCCATTTTTTATTTTTTATTTTTCTCTTCATTGCTTTCCCAAGCCAAGAATCTCTCTATCACTTCCCTTTCTCTCTTACAGATTCTCTCTTCTCTCTACTGCTTCTTTTAACGATGCCTTATGCAATGTTCTTCAATCCCTTTATTTCCAAGCCGTTATTTCTCCTTCTTCTCTCTCTGGGTCTGGGCCCTTTTCGATTTGAGGCCCCTTTTTCGTCCGGACGATATTCCGGCGATTGCTCTTACAAATTTCCCTTTTATTGGTTTCCATGGCTCCTTCAGGTGTCAATCATCTTTCTCACCCTTGCATTTCTGGTATCTATTGCAAATTACCTTCTTCGTCCGCTACCCATTTCTTTGATTTTGATTTTGATTTTCGAGGGTTTTGTGGAACCGCAGCATTTGAGGGGTTTTTCTTTGTGTTTCTGTTGAATCGGGATTTGTGTTTGACGAGCAGGGGATTTTGCTTCCTCCCACGCAGAGAAAAAATCTGGGTGGATGAAATGGTTGAGCAGGATTTTCCGGCCCGGAGCCAACCGCGGGGGAGGCGGCAGCCGCCATCCGCAGCAGCTTGTTGGTGATCAGGAAAACATGTTCCGGAGAGCGCCGGCGAGATCATCGGTAAACTTCTGCTTTCATCTTCTTTTATAGCTTATCATCATCATATTCTGCTCTTGTTATAAGGTTTGACTTGTAGAGTTCTGAAAACATATTACCAGACAAAATCATACGATGTAACAGCTGGTGTTAGTTGACTTTTTTATTTTCTTTTTACTTTTTCAGTGATTTGGGATGATAGTTCATTTGCTCTTTAGCTTACTGGAAGTACTGAAAACCCTTTCTCTTTTGAAAAGAATTAAAGTTCCTAAAAGTTGATAACAATGTTTTATTTGGTCTGTACTGCCTTGAATAGAAACCAAGTTGATTATTAATCAACCAGTGGTATGTTTATTCATTTTCTAATAGATTTCCTGCTTGAACAATCTTGAACCATGATTTTTCCTTCTGGGGTTGTATTGCAAGTAGCCAAGGGGGCAGTTTTAAGCTCATCACAGTGTAAAACAGGGCAAATAAAGGGAATTTACTACATGTTAACTGCTTGGTCGAATAAATACGGTTCACTATTGAGATGTTATTTGTACAGGAGGATCCTTCTCGAGCTCAGAAGGAGAAAGAAGAACTAGACCATGCCATTGCACTCTCCTTGGCTGAAGATTTGAAACGACGAAATCGTATGATCCCCTAAACTGGACTTGGATTTTAAACATTTTGCTCTATTTATCGTCTCTGGAAAAGGAACCATTAAGCTTGATTCGTTCTCCTGTTTGTTCTTCAGGGTATCGACGGCGTACAGACAATGACGAAGCAATTGCTAGAGAACTGCAGGATAAGATGAACCTATCTCCTTATCCTTCTGTGGCCCCTCCGCAGTACCATCCTGGTGACTATAGGTATAATGTTGTCTTATTCATCTATATCATATCAGCAAATGAATGTTATTCAATTGTCGTGCCGATCTACTAACTTGTAAACGAGTTTACCTTAGACAATAAATTCCTGTTTCAAACATACTATTTTGGGATTAGTTGTTATCATGGTTGTGTCCCTATGGTTTAACTGATATATCCAATTATGCATATTCATGCCTTCAAGTTGCAGATATTGTGGTGGCTGCAATCGTGCAATTGGCTATGGCAATTATTTGGGATGCATGGGCACCTACTTCCATCCGAGTTGCTTCCGTTGTCGTTCTTGCGGTTATCCTATTACYGAGCACGAGGTATTAAAATATTCTATCCTTCTTATGATCAATAGGCCCTGGGTATAATCTTCTTCTCCTAATAATGCTTCCTACTCTGTTTCCTTATCCTTCTCATTGAAATTCAAGGCTATACAGAGTAATTTACCATTTAATAACAATGGGATTGCCAAGCATCTCTATTATGTCGTTTTTCACCAGTTCCTCTTTCTGTCGATTCAAGTTTTCATTGTCTGGGAAAGATCCATATCACAAGTCCTGTTTCAAAGAGCTGACCCATCCAAAGTGTGAAGTCTGCCACCAATTTGTAAGAATTTCATTATTGTCTTTATGGCACATTAATTTCTATATTCTGTTGCTTGTAAATTGTGAGGAACATCAATGAATTTGTCAGACCGCATCAGTATCTTGCATTAGCTAGTATGACATAACTTCGATGCAACATTTTGCTTTATCAAATAGATCATCCTGATTCTTTAGTTCCCAACTTTCAGATCCCTACGAATCGAGCCGGTCTGATCGAGTACAGATGTCATCCCTTTTGGTCCCAAAAGTATTGTCCATCACATGAACATGACAACACAGCACGTTGTTGTAGCTGCGAACGCTTGGAGGTATCGATTAAAACGATTGAGATCAGTTCCCAAGTCATAAATTATTCATCTGCATACCAAGCTCGGATGAGGTTGAGGTTTCTCCCTCTAGTTCTAACTACAATTCCACATGATTTTACAGTCTTGGAATGCAAGATACATTTCTTTGGGAGATGGGCGGAGTTTGTGCCTAGAATGCATGGAATCTGCTATCATGGACACCGGGGACTGCCAACCGCTCTACCATTCCATCCGAGACTATTATGAAGGGATGAACATGAGGATAGATCAACAAATTCCCATGCTTCTAGTTGAAAGACAGGCGCTAAATGAAGCTATTGTTGGGGAGAAGCATGTAATATACCATCTTTTACTCTCTTTTTTCCTTCCATAACTATAAAGCAGTTCATCTGATCAGTACTGATTTTTTGCAGGGCTTCCATCACATGCCTGAGACTAGAGGTTTATGCCTTTCTGAAGAGCAGACTGTCACCAGTGTACGTTTTCGTAGAATTGCAATAGTAGTTGTCTTTTCATTCAATAATTTTAGAAAAGCGACCGGGTCTACAGATTCCGACCTTGTTCTTTTCTATCATATTCAGATTCTCAAGAGGCCAAGGATCGGAGGGCATCGACTGGTAGGAATGAGAACTCAACCGCAGAAGCTGATTCGTAGATGTGAAGTTACAGCCATCCTTGTTCTCTATGGTCTCCCAAGGTACCCATTCTTGATCTTTATACTCTAAGACATTTATCCATGTACCTAAAGCTAGAATGATTACTTACATCTTAAATGGGGCAAATGGAACTCATGAAAAATGAAATAGACATATACTGGAAGTGGTTAGAATCATTTTAAACTAAAAGGTGTGAGCTTTCCAAGAAGATCAGCTGTCTGATCATTTTTGTTCACTTTCGGACACGACACGATAGAAATGTTAGGACGGCGAAGTGAGCCTTCTTTTTTCGAGTTACGGTCATCCACCATTTTTATACCCTTAGCTTTTACAGATTACTAACAGGTGCTATTCTTGCCCACGAGTTGATGCACGGCTGGTTACGGCTAAAAGGTAAAGCTCCATCTTCTTCTTCCTTCTCCATTTCCATGAATCTTGATCCATATGGCTTACCTTGAGTACTGATCATATAACTGGAAATCATGCTAGGATATCGCAACCTTAACCCAGAGGTCGAAGAAGGTATCTGTCAAGTGCTTTCCTACATGTGGCTTGAAGCAGAAGTAATGCCGGGATTTCGATCGGGGCCTTCGACATCAGGCGCATCCTCATCTTCTTCCTCTTCCTCGTCGTACCACTCCTCTACCTCGTCAAAGAAAGGCGGTAGATCTTCTGCTGAGAACAAACTGGGCGAGTTTTTCATGCACCAAATAGCGAATGACGCCTCGGCAGCGTACGGGGAAGGATTCAGAGCTGCAAATTCTGCAGTGAATAAGTATGGCTTGCGTCGAACTCTCGACCATATTCGCATGACAGGAAGTTTCCCTGTGTAATATAGAGAGACTTGAAACTCCCTCTTCTACGTCTGGTTTAGAGTCTAGACAGTGCTCTACGAGGATCTGGTTCACAAGCAGTCTCTTCTCTAATAACATGTATTTCTTCTTCCAACTTTGTGTTGAAAGTGTCAACTCTTTGGCTTCCTTCTTTTTTCTTTTCCTTTCCCCATTCTTTGCTGAATGGTAGCTGTTCTTGTCCACAGTTTCACATCTTTGTTAGGCTAAATTACCTTAAAAAAAAAAGAAAGAAAAAACTTGTGAACTTTGTCCTTCCAAAGCTCCCTCCTGCCCACTGGTCGAAGTCAAAAAGAGGTGGATCCACTTCATTTCCTTGGTTTAAAAATACTCCTGTCCTTTTCTACTTTCACTGTTTACTAAAGGTTTCAAGAATATCGTTAATATTGTGAACGAAAAGTTGATATGATAGAATTAAAAACGATGTGACAATTAATATGGAAGTTTGTTTGGATTAGATCTAAAAAATGAAAAATGTGAAAGAAGTTATCATTTTTAAAATGGAGTTAGGGCAAAATTTGGTACATAATAGAAAAACAAACTCTCTTTTAACAATGGAGGAAGAAAATTTTTAGGACAAAATTAAAATGTTAATTGTCACGTTGTTTTGGATTTTACTAGTTCAAATTTGTATTTAAAATATTAACGAGTGTTTGCCAAAAGGATATTTTGGAATGTTTATGAAAGATCCTAGTATTTGAACTTTTGATAGGCCAAGACCATTTTTTTCAAAGAAATGGCAAAGTTCTTGAGTATTTTGTTATAATTTAGCCCAAATAAAACAAATAAGAAGCAAGAGGATAACAAAAATAGAATAGGGAACAATGGAATAAAAGTTAGGGAGATGTAAAAAAACGCCAAAAGTAACCAAACGAGTATTAATATTTTAAGAATATTCAAATATTAAAATTTAGGAAAGAATATCATTTAGGTCTTAAATTTTAAAATCTCTTTTTTTTTTTTTTTAATAATTTATGTTTATTTCCGAAGGTTCAAATTCTTACCCTTGTCCATGAGTTTCAATAATGCTCCATTTTGGTCCTTAAGATAACAAAGGACTTCATACAATGAGGAAAATTTCATATCCTACGGTAGTGTACCTCCTCCATTAAAATCATGCCACGTATATTGTGTTATTTGTGGATTTATTATGAAAATAAAATACATATATTATATGTGGACCTGAAAATTAAAATATCCATCATATTTTTAACTCTCCCCCCCTAAATTACATTCTCAAGTCTCAACTCTGATTATTTATTTATTTTTCTTCATTTTCTCATTTTTTAAATTGTTATTTATTTATTTTTCCACATTCTCACTTTCTTCTCTACTCCATTTCATTTGCAGATTTTATTTTTTCCTCTATCTTCTTCTTTATTTTCATTTGCACATTTCTAAAATGGGAAATAATGTTCTTTTATTTTATTTTGATAATTATTTTTTTCATCTAATCAATATTATAATTAGATTTTATTTGTCAACCATTTTGATATGTTTTTATTTGTAACTTGTTTTTGTCTCTTTAATCTATATTATAATTAGATCTTGTCATTAAACTTCCATAAACTTTCAAACAATTTATTTTACTTTTAGAATTATGTATATAATATCAATTTATAATCATTAATATTGTTTCAAATATCATTTCATTCCCTGTAATTTGAAATTTATTTTATTGTAGTTTCTATACTTTTAAATATCTAAATTTAACCTTATACTTTTAATAATAGTCCTTTTGTTTGAAGTATTCAGACTAAAATTGTTTCTTYATTGAAGATATATGTCAATTACTGTTAAACTACACRACATAAACACATATTTTGTACTAAAAAAAATATATAAACAAATTCAACTCATTAGATATTTACTATAAATAAGCATTTAAAAAGTCACGTGTAGCAAACAGATGCCAAACTTCGAATTCTCTCATAAAATGATTGATGGAAAATTACTGACAAAGACTAAATTAATTCTTGACTTCTAAAACAGAATTTTCAAAAACTAAAATTCAAAACAAAGATTTACAAATTTTGAAACTAAAACTAAATATACAAAAACTCAAGAATAACATAAGCATTTTTTAGTATTACAAAATAGTTCATCAACGTTGGGAATTTTATTAGGGTATCATGTCTATCAAACATCAATGCCGGTTGATATTTCTAAAAAAAATTATAAAAATTAAACATTCATAAAAATAATTTAAATTAACAGATGAATATCTTACCATTTCTAAACAAGCTTAAAATTCTTGTTAATATTATAGGCATATTAAAATGCTTAGCCGGATTTTTTTACAATAAATAAAATTATGTACACGTGAAAATATCCACAGAAATGGTAGTACTATGTCGACAACTGATGTCAAAAAAAAAAAAAAATCATAACTCTTACGACAATAACTCTACGACAATCGGACAACATGAGTGCCAAGAGGTCATGAGTACGAATTCGCCGTTTTATCATACTCAATAAAAAATAATAATAAGGAACTCTTCAGCATTTAGGCTAACATAAAATTTTTCAGCATCATATAAGTCAATACATGCATCTTTACTCACTAATCAGTTGAGAAATCAGAAGGAGACTCTCTCATGATGGCAATGCCTTCCGAAAATGGAACCAACGAAAACATAACCCATCCCTTTGGGTTTTGTATTGTATATTTTGTGAACCCACTTAAAGAACCTTCAGTTATCTGTACATAGAAAAATGTTATATCTTACAATCCAAATTACCAAAACTATGAGGGATTCCCACCATCCACAGGTCATATTTCAGCAAAAGCCTTTTTCTACAATCTGGCATTTGTGTCTGCTAATATGCTCTTCAGCGTCTCGTAGGTCATGAAGCAAATGCCCACCCCAGGCACAACCTTGTAGTATTCGGGCAAAATCCCTCGGTAGAAACCCCGGAACCCTTCTGTCCTCAATATGTGCCTGAACACACCGAGAAGACCTGTAGTGTACACCCGTGCTCGGCCACCGGCTCCCTCCAACTGCTTCCGTCGCCTCACGAGGTCCAGAGGGAACGTTGCTGCAAATTATAGTGGGTAACATAATATAAACCGAGCTGTACAGTATAGCAGATAGAGAGGACCTTCAATTTCACTTTGTAGGAAAAGATTAGACATCGGTAAGGTAAGGCTAAAACTGCTAACACGAGGTCGAAATAGTTAATTACATTTCAGCCAAAATCACACAACAGAGAAGAAGCTGCTAAGATAGCACAAGATAACGATATTAAGCAGAAAGCTGAAAAGAAATGATGATGGAGCTACAATTCTAACCCACCTAAATGTTTTTGATATAAAACAATAGGTTGAATACTATTTTAATCTTTTCAGCTCGAGAGTTTACCATTTTGGTTCCCTTACAAGATCAATTTTAATTCTTATGCTCTAAACAAACTGACGTATGCAGCAGAGCCGCTCAACAAGAATCAATTGCGTTCTATTCAAATTAGAAGTGAAACAAAATGCAATCATGCTGGCACCTTTCTGGTACGTTTGCATAAGCACTAGGTTTCCATGAGATACAACTCAGGCATAGTCAGAACAGAACCATTCTATTCTCATAAATACTAATAGACCACGACCAAAGTCCTCAAAGATGAGGCTTTTCAAGGATTCAAAAACCCGTTTGACAAATGTAAAAGAGAGCCCAAGTGAGAAACATACCTCAGATAGGGCACCTCTCACACCTGAAAATGATATTCTAGTATATGTATATGATTAATAGTGCCAACCTCCATTAAACCCCACTGTCATGCTTGGGGGACCAATTTTACGCAAAACTTTTAAGTTGACATAATAAAATTAAGGTGATAATATGGAATTTTTTTATCAACTTCCTTACTAAAATTTTCATATGCCATACAAAATACAACTCCAGTCTGGTCTCTGTCTCTAGGGTCAGTCTGGTTAAATACTTTGGTGCAGAGCCTGCACCACAGCCTGTTTCTCTGCATCAAAAGCATGGCAAACAGCTATATGTATTAACCTCTTTTTTTGCACTGACATTTTTTAACAAAACAATGAAAGCAGTTGAATTAAAACTTCGCTAGCTCCAGCACTATGATTAGCATAAAAAATAGTAGGTTAGTTGACGGTAATGCAGCATGTAAAAGGAAATATCAAATATGAACCGCAGGGATTTCCAACAAGAAAAATGATCAAATCCAAGAAACCACTCACATCCGTAAAATACTAAAGATAGATACTTCAAGAAACATTGCAGCAACAAAGAACATCCCCAAAGAAATTGATTCTCTCTGAAAATTAACCCACATCAGAGATCACTCACCTGTAGAGGATGCAATGCCTGATAGACTGCCACAGGTCAAACTAACCAAAACAGTAGAATCATGAGGCCTGAAATATATTTTAAAACAAGTTTTAAGGACTAAATGAAGAAGCACATGTAGATAGCTCCGAACAGTTTGCCTGAAACCCACCATATAATTAATGGATTAATTTGAAAATCCTTACCTATGAGACTGCCAGAAAGACCTCAAGCTTTCGTACACTGAAAAGCTGATAGCTATGTTGGGACCAACACCCTGCATAGATGACAAAAGTGGTGAGCTATATTTGCAAAGCAGGGCTGGTATTCCTAAGTAATACAACTCAGATGGTAGTAAAACGCATACCAGTATTGTTGCTCCAAGTCCCTTGTAAAGACCCAGAAAACCTTCTTCTCTACAAATTGTTTGCAAAGTATGACAAATACCTTTGTAATAGGTCACATTCGTCTGCAAAGCACAAAACTATAAAGTTAATGCAAAAACAAAGTGCAGATGCTAACATATGATTTAAAATCCTGCTGGACCATTCAAAAGATGGACGAAACGAAAGATGAACCAATCAAGCCAAAATCATATTTGAATATACAAAGACTACAGATGCCATCTCAAATGAGCCTGTCTTGTGTCTAGCAAGACGAATGCTGTGGAATATCAGATCAGTCTAGTTAAATAACTTATCAAAACCACAGCTCAAAAATCAGGATTAACCACCATACAAGGCAGTCAGGTTTGTTGCAACAAACAGCTGTTTACAAGAAGTTCCCAACCATATGATCTCACCTGAGCAGCAAGACGAGTCCTTACGAGGTCCAGTGGATACGTAGTTGATGCTGCTGTAATTCCTGCCAAGCCACCACCCAGGAAGTGAACTAAAAGGTCTGCACTCATGTGATCCCTATGACGTTCAAGACCTGGGACCATGTGTAGTAACTACATAACATACAAACAATTCATTAAGATCAAGGCAACTGGAGAAAAAAATTCAAAAGAAATAATTCCAGATTTAAGACTCTATGATGGTATTTTTTCATAAAAAAGATAACACCAACCTTTTTGTAGTGTTCATATGCATAGAAATTGATAGAAGAATATGGAAGTCGATGAGCAATTGTAACAAGATTCCCTTTCCAGAAAGCTCTTATTCCCTCCTCATGAACAATTCGTGAAGCCTCATGCCATATGCTGGCTTTCCTCAGCAATGCTACATCAGAGTGCATCCCTTGAACCTGAGATGACAACAACGAACAAGGCAGTTATACATCCATCAATGAGGAAGAACAATAGCATAGATCATACAAACTCATTATTCACGACACTGCATGTCTGCAACCCAAAATTCCAACAGAGAAATGGAACAAAACACTAAATAGACAGGCCGAGCCACCAGTTTTCAAGAAATCAGGACACGGGCACAGTTAGGGACGTGAATTAAATGCCTTCCTCTTGTTTATTTTATTTTGAATTATGATATCTACATCTAAAATAAAATATAAAATGAATCAGAGATTAGATAATCAAAAACCTATTATTAGTTGAAGAAAGTAATGAGATATTTGAAATGCCATCTTATAACAAAGGTTTATGGAGGAACCCTAAAGTAAATAAACATACTTCTAACAAATTCAATATCTAACGAATAACAAAAAGAAAATTCAAAGTTATATATGTTCATAATGGAAAGCACACTTTTCTTCTTAAAGTATACTTTTTTTTTCTAGTCTGAAATCATTTTTAAGAGAACAAAAAATAATAAAATGATTTGACATTCTAGTTTTAGTGTGCTGTGCAATAGATGCCAGCAGTACATGCAATTATGTAAAGATAAATATGTTACTCAAATTAGAGCGTCCATACTACAGTATCTTCATCCTCAACTTAAAGTAGCACAAAGATAATCTGGGTAAAAGTAAAAGATCCAAGCACCAGAAAAGGAAAGGGGATATAACCCGAATGTTAAAAATCATTCATGCATAAGAAAAAAAGTTCAACAACTGCGCTCATTATATTAATCATATCTTATTCCTATTCTCATCATAAAATATAATTGCATGAAAATGAAATCTTCCACCTGTATTACCAAAGTACATTTCTCACCTCACTTAGTTATAATGGAAAAGTCGTCAATATGACTCCAGTATAAATCCAAAGACTGTATTCTGAAGCTATTCAGCTTCAGGAAAATGTTTGGCGAAAGAAGAAAAACTGGAGAGAGATAAAAAAACAGTCCTCATCCAGAATTTCCATGTGCCAAAAGCCTAACTTCACACCGAGAGTAACCCCCACGTCACAAAAAAGAGAACAGGGCAAACCTAGCATATAATTTGCACCAAAAAAGTACCGATAGCATAGCAATTAGACAAACAATTTCATCACATTGACGAATCAAAAGTATCGACAATAACCGAAAGAAGAAAAAAAAAAACCTGAAAGAGTATTGTAAGCCGGGCGAGTGGCGCGGTGCAGGTCTTACTAAAAGCCCCCGCAACTCCTCCAGATAGAAGCTGTGACACCGTCCCTATCTGCGATTGCTGCAGCGACTGTTGCTTTTTAGGTGCGAAATTTCTCGCACCTCCCTCGACAGAAACCACCCCTCCATGACCAGAACTGAGAGCTCTCTGCCCCCCTTCCATCATCACAGCAACCCTAGCCTCCGTTTGCATGTCAAATTAAGAATCTCGAATCCCTTTCCGGATCGCCACAAAGCAAAGCAAAACAACCTCCTCGGAAGCAGAGATCAGAGCTTGCTTTCAAAGCACTGACGAATTAAAGAACAAAAAGAATCAAAGAACATGAACCACTATCACCAACTCGAAGTTGCAGCCCAAAGCACAAACCTTCCCCTTTGTCCTGTTCTAGGTTTTGATTTGAACCTCACAGCTCAACTCTGCGCTAAACCGAATGAAGAGAAGGAAGAAAGAAGATGAAAGCCCCACCATCCGACGTCGTTTAGCGTCAACATTCTGACTCGGGCAAAACGACCTCGTTTCGTCACCGACCTTATTATTCATGATTTCAATCCTACGCGGGCGTTCGCATTGTATCATCTGATGGGGCTGAGGGCGGGACCGTCCATCGTTTGATCAGATTGAAAACTATTGTATGATAATGATTCTGGGGAGTAGAGGTTTGTGTGATATCGGTAGAATATTCGTTCGGTCGTAATATGATTAAAATAGAATCGGGTGCAGGGAATAGTTCCTAAGCTTAGAATATCTGATTTGTTTTTATGGAATATTCTTGCTAAGTGCTGATGGTGGAAAAGATGGCGTGCGGGTGAAGCTCATTTATTAATCCTTTTTTTTTATAAACAGAAATTTTAGAAACAAAAAAATTGTTCCCATTTTGAAGAAAATGAAGGGAAAAAAATAAAGAATAAAACAAATTACCAAATGTAATTACGTTTTGCTTTATTAGAAAAGAAGAAACAAAAAACAAGGAAAAAAAAAACTAAAATACGTGTCCTTAATCCAAATTTATGTTAATTATAAAGGGGATAGATGCTAAATTAAATTATGTCTATATTGTTACTCATACACATCCAAACAGACGCATGAAATTTTATTGATCCGTTTCTCTTCRATGTTTTTCCTTTCTATAAAATAATTTTATTGTTTCTTTCCATCCAAATTCTTCTAAGTCCGAATTTGATAGATTTATTCTAAGCTCCTCAAACATCATCTCGAAAGGGTGGCTATATACGGTAGCAATTGAAGTAAAGTTCCATCCAAAAATTAACCCGCACAAGTTAAAAATTGGTTATGGGGAGCTAGAAATTAGTCATTGAGCCCATCAATTGAAAGCCTAGCTAGCCTGTTGTCAAGCCCACTAATGACCCTTTTGGTGAGTTTTGTCWCTGCACATATGAATCTATAACAATAGTGGTGGGAGGAAAGAAAAAACTATAATCCACCGGTGATCCTAGAATCCAGAAAAAAATATACTTTTGGTCCGTGAAATTCGAGGTAGATTTCTATTTGATCCCTGAAGTTTTAAAATAGATAATTTTAACATACTATCAGAGTGGGAGGTCAGCCCACAAGTGAGGGGAATATTAGATATCTACCAATGAAATTAAATTTACCCAATATAGATATTTTAATTGACACTAGATGAAGAAAAGGAAGGAATGATAGCTTCAAAGAAAAAGAAATAGTACAAATATGGTTCCTTTTCTACTAAATGAAAGAAATTTAGAAACTTAAATTTAAATATTTTTATTGATTTCGACCTACGTTTAAATGTTGTTGGATATGTCTAGGATAAAATAGCTGACACATGATTGTTAGATAATTAATTATCTTGATCACATGGATCTATTCTAATACAGATAATAATTATGTCAACTCTCCAAAATAGTACATAAACTTTAACTTGTAATGTGAGATGGACTAGAAATGGTTAATTAATTAATCAAGTGAATTAATGGTATATAATATCTTCTATATGTTAAGGATCCTACATTAAAAAGATAAATAATCTAATAAGAATTTATAATATCTAAGTGGACTACTTTTCTTATTACTTTTGACAGAATTTTATTATTGATATAGTATCATAATTAAATATCTCAAATATGAGCATCTGGTGCAAAAATGAGTTCGGGCCAACATTGGTGAACCCAAAAAGTGGCGTTGAGTGTTACATTTATTTTTCTTTTCCTTTATTTTGTTGCTTTTTTTTGCCCTTCATGCGTTGCATGCTTGATATTTTTTAATCTCTCTCTTAGTCGAGAGGTTGAAGTTCTTCAGGCCGCTCCATATACTATATTATTAAGATATATATTATATCAAATTTATAATAAAGAAGACTTTGGAATATGAGGGAGAAAATTTTCCAAGTTTGTTATATATATATATATGGTGTTTGTTCTAATGGCAATGGCAAGAAGTAGAACTATGTCTTCTCTGATCTTCAAGTTCATCTTCTTCAGTCTTTTCTATAGGCTGCTCGTTTCTGGCTCTCATATTGACAATGATGGTCGGAAGGTAAAACATATCCAATTTTGATGTCTACTTTTGAATTATATTTGTTTTGTTTTTTTGGACAAAATTTGTGTTTTTTTTTTTGCAGACTTATATTGTATACATGGGGAGCAAGCCAGAGGACACAACTTCCACTCCTTTGCATCATAGGGCAATGTTGGAAGAAGTCATCGGCAGGTTCCTATTCATTTCTGGATATAATACTCAAACTTTTTTTTTTCTTTTTTTTTTTGGTCCTGATTTGAGAGAAAAACAAAGAAAGGAAAAGAAAACAAAAATGCAACTGGTTAAAATATATGTCATCGTTCAGAGGTTGGAAGTTCGAATCTTCTTTAAATTTGGAAAAAAATCATAAATGTAAAGTGGTTTAAGAATTCAGTACTCTCTTTTAAACAACAAAATCAAGAATATTGGCCCGTTTGATAACTACTTTCTTTTTAAAAATTAAGCCTACAATTCACTACTTCATATGTATTTGTTTATCGTGTTACCAATTCTTAAAAATATTTTCAAATTTGGTTAAGTTAAAATTTGAAATAAAAGAAAATGAGTAGTTTAAAAAAATTTGTTTTTATTTTTAGAATTGAGTTAATGATTCAAATATGTTAGGAAGAAACGGAAAAAAACGTACTAAATAAATTAGGAGGAAACAATCCTAATTTAAAAACAGAAAATTAGAAATGAAACCATCATCAAATAGATCCATCATTTAAAAAAAAACACTTATTTTTTAAGTATATTTTTGAAGAAAAACACTAATCACTTGAGATTATCTAACCAAATAATAAGAAAAAAAATTTAATAATTACTTTTAATGAACTAAAAAAACACCTTTTACCCTTTTTGGAAAGTCAACTTAAACTCACCTTTAGGTTGACTAGCTCTTTATTTGTCACGAAAAATGTTAAAAGAAATGATTTTAAATTATGTGATTTGAAATTAATTAAATTAAATTTATTTGTTTGAATATTCGAAATTTTTTTTTACTGATTTGAGTTTTTAATCTAAATTTATTAATTAAAAATTAAAATATGATAAGATTAAATATGTAATTTATTTTAAAATTCTATGAAATCTGATCTTTTTTATTCGGAATTTGTTTTTATGTAAAAACATGATTTGAAATATGGTAAGATTTCAAGGCATTCATCATGTGACATCAAACAATGAAATTCAAAATCCTAGGTAACAAATAGATCATTAAGTGTTGGTTTAACTCTCCAAATTCTTAACAAAAATTAGATTTACTGAAATTAGTACTTTTTTTTTAGCTCGCTCCGGAGTCGTTGCTCTACAGCTACAAGAGAAGTTTCAATGGATTTGCAGTGAGACTCACCGAAGAAGAAGCTCTAAAGGTTGCTGGTACGTATAATTTCAACCCCTTTTGGCTTTTATATCTTTAGCTTTCAAACTCGAACTCATTTTCCAAAAACTGAGTCCATAACTTGTGATATTTCAGCAAAGGAGGGTGTGGTCTCTGTGTTCCCAAATGGAAAGAAGCATCTTCATACCACAAGATCATGGGATTTCATGGGGTTTTCACAGAGCGTTCCTCGGGCACATCAAGTAGAAAGCGACGTCGTTGTCGGAGTTTTGGACACCGGGATTTGGCCGGAGTCTCCAAGTTTCATCGACGAAGCTTTCGGTCCACCTCCGGCCAAATGGATGGGAGCATGCCAAGCCGCCGACGACTTTCGTTGCAACAAGTATGAATCAGAATTCTTACACCTTGTCTTTCATATTCTCTATCTTTGGATAACAGAACGGCTGAAAAAAGAGTTTCAGATAAAAGTACTCTAATTTAAATAAATGGAAGATACGTCATAATTATAAAAAAGAGAAAATTCTTTTACACCATTGTGATGCCATTGTGATGCAGTAACATTGTTATGTTCTATTGTTATGTTCCAGTCAGATTAATTAAAGAAAGGAATCGATTGCGTTGCTCTACAACATGTTTCTATGTGATGTAAGAGGGATCTGCAAAATTTTTCAAATACTACTTTATTTTTTTGTTATAAATACTATTCTTTTTTGTTTTTGAAATAAAAAAATTAGGAGAACCATCATGCGGGATTCATTAGTCCAAAAGGACTGGGATTAATTAAGAGGGAATATGTTCAATCCCTTGATATCATGACCAATAATTCAAAGGATATATATAAAGATTCCATAAGATTCGATTCATTTTAATAATAAACAAAAACAAATAGGATTGAGATTAGTTGAGGTGGAACCCAAACACTTACGGATATTAAGAAAAAAAAATTAAAAGAAAGAAGTTTAATTGTTTTAAAACACGAAAAACAATGTTTTGACCTAATTAGAAAAATCATCGGAGCTCGAGTGTACCGTAGCGAAAGCTTGCCCCCAAGTGACATTCGAAGCCCAAGAGACTCAAACGGGCATGGCACGCACACCGCATCGACCGTGGCTGGTGGTCTCGTGGAACAGGCAAGTCTGTACGGTCTTGGCATTGGCACGGCGAGAGGAGGGGTTCCCTCGGCGCGCATCGCTGTGTACAAGATATGTTGGTCCGATGGGTGCTCCGATGCCGATATTCTTGCGGCGTTCGACGACGCGATCGCGGACGGTGTCGATATCATATCTCTTTCAGTTGGGGGGAGCGAACCCAATTCTTACTTCAGCGATCCCATTGCCATTGGAGCTTTCCACGCCATGAAACATGGAATATTGACCTCCAACTCCGCCGGAAATGAAGGTCCCAATTACTTCACTGCCTCAAACATCTCTCCATGGTCTCTCTCTGTGGCTGCAAGCACCACTGATAGAAAGATATTGACACAAGTGCAGCTTGGCAATGGAAATATCTATCAGGTCATATTTACTTTTCTCTTTCACTCCATACCTAATTAACATTCAAATTGATGAAACATAAAGAAAATTAAGGTTAAAATCTAGTTTGGCCTCTGTATTTTCTTTTGGTTCATTGCAATCTTTTTATTTTTAAAATATTCTTTTTGGTCTCTCGTACTTTTCATTTTGATTTATTTTAGTCTCTTTAATTTCAAAATTTTCATTTTAGTCCTGGTACTTTTAAAATGAGATTATTTTGATTCCTTAATTTTATTCTTAATCTCATTTTTTTCTATCACAATTTCAACACGACACATATATTTTTAAAAAATATAAACATTACTTTATATTAAAAGTTTCCATTGGTGTAAAATTTGTGTTAAAATTTTTCAAATGGGAACTAAAATGATCACTTTTTGAAAGTACGGGACCAAAATGAACATTTTCAAATTATAGAGACTAAAATGAACCAAAACTTAAAGTACATGGACCAAAATGAATATTTTCAAAGTACGGAGACTAAAATGAACGAACGATGAAAGTACAAGAATCAAAATAGTATTCTAACCAGAAATTAAAGTTCTTGATTTATTTACTTAGAATTTCATTGTTATTGATTGTCATCTTAGATATTTTCACACCATTGATTATCATCTTAGATATATTTGATTAAAATAATTATAATGCATGTTATATATTCCATGTTTATTATTATTATTATTATTTTTTGTGGTTTGAATCTGTTCCTAAAATTTTAAGATCCTATTCTATTTTGTTGATATTAATTTGTAGCAGGGGGTTGCAATTAATACATTTGATCTTCTGGGAAAACAATATCCCTTAATTTATGCTGGAGATGCACCCAACATCGCCGGAGGTTTCAATGGCTCCATCTCCAGGTAATTAGTTTCATTTTAATCCCTTTTTACTTAGCATTAATAGTGTTTAATGTTTTGACATTATATAATTCAATAATTCAATAATTACTGAAAAAATATTGGTTTAAAATAATTTCATCATTTTTTTTTCTAGAACAAAACATAGATATATCAAGCAAATCTATCAATTTTTCATACAGAACGCAACTTTATGGCATTTCAAGAAGGAATTAATCTTACTTTCTTATATGTGATTGGTTATTTGCTTATATTAGTTTTAAGGATAAAGTATTAATTTGTTCTCCATGCAAATTTTGGATAGTGTGTCTATTTAGTTGCTAAATTTTTTTAAAAATTAAGTTATTATGTCTTAGAACTTTGAATTTATGCTTCTATTTAATATCTTTCGTTAATAATAATTAATATATTTTTTTGATAATACAATTAACAGTTTGTTGTTAGTACCAACAATTGATAGATTATTGTTCATATATAACACATATTATTAGATAAATTTTTTACTAAGTTAGTATAATGTTTGGGAGATGATTGGACAAACTAAATGAACATGTGTCAAATAAGGATTCCGTCAATGTCTTAACATCATGAACTGAATAGAAACATTATTAAAAATTCACCAATATGATTATAGTTCAACCGTTAAAACATAAACTCTCAGAAGTTTAAATCTCCATCGTAGTATAAAAATGTTGCTTAAAATTTAAGAACATAATTAAAAAACTTTAAATCTGAAAACTACATGTATCGACATTATGAGCTTGAATTACATGTATTGAACTAATAGATTTAAAAATACATTTAATAAAGAAAAAAACATAGTTAAAAGTGACTACTCTCTTGCCACCAATAAAAAATTTGTCAACTTTTTAGTTTTTAGAAAGCATAAAAAAATCATCATTTTGTATATTTTTAGATCTTACTTATCAAAATTTTAATGGTAAGCCTGAGAAAAAAAAAAGAGGGAGCTCCTACAATAAAGTAAACCAATAATGTATATATTTTTTAATTCAATAAATAAATGAGTGAAGATTGAATCTTAAATCTTAGATTTTAGAGGAAAAATGAATTCTTTATCCACTATATTGAATTGACTATAAACAAATTGCACTGATTATAAATTAATGATTCTTAAAGACAAATATAAGATGATAAATGTTCGGAGTCTTGAGGTACCACCTTACTTTATTTTGAGATCTCGGTCTCAATTTTGAACATTATTATTTTGGTAGGCATCGATTTTAGAAAATGAAAAATGAATAAATAAATTGTACAAAAGAAGAAAATTTATGAGGAAAGAGCTCTAGAAACTAACACCATAAACCTTTTGGAACTATAGGCTTTGTGTTGAAAACTCAGTGGATAAAAACTTGGTGAGAGGAAAAATCCTTGTTTGCGACTCCCTTTTGGGTGCTTCAAAATTGGCTTCCTTCAATGCCACAGTTGGCATCGTAATGCAAGACCTCAGACTCAAGGATTACGCATCCTCTTATCCCTTCCCTGCTTCCTATCTCCGCACAGCAGCCACCGATGACATTCAACTCTACATCTCTTCAACCACGCAAGTCTTTTCAACTCGAGAAATCATTAGCGGTGCTTGCTACAATGTAACTGATAGTTTTAAACATGAATAATTTCTCTGACTTGAAAGGATTTTGTTAATATTTTGATCTGCAGAGATCCGACTGCAACCATTTTGAAGAGTATTGCAGTGCAGGATGCTTCGGCTCCTGTCGTGGTTTCCTTCTCCTCTAGGGGTCCCAAATTTATAACACGTGATATTCTCAAGGTTAGATTTTAATCGGTTGGTTTTGATCCATTAGCTGGTAAAATCAATTGAGAAGCAACTCATGTCTATTATAAATCTTTGTTAGGTCTCTTCTTTTTTTTAAGTAGGAATTTGTCTTGTACATTTGTAGTCGGATTTGAGTGCACCGGGAGTTGAAATTCTAGCTGCATGGTCTCCGTTGGCGCCGGTGTTGGGAGTTAAGGGAGATTCAAGGAGTGAGCTTTATAATATAATCTCAGGGACGTCCATGTCTTGCCCACATGCGACTGCAATTGCTGCATATGTCAAAACATTCCATCCCACCTGGTCTCCTGCCGCGCTAAAGTCAGCTCTCATGACAACTGGTAAATTATCAATCCAACTGCAACAGCCCATTTGATAATGTTTTTGGTTTTATATCTTCTCTTTCTTAAAATTAAACTCGTAAACATTGTAATTGTATTTATCTGTTTTGCATATGATCTTTTCATCTGAAAATCTAAACCAAAATTTGAAAACTAAAAACAAGTAATTTTAGAAAACATGAAATTATCAAATAGAGCCTAAAACATAGGAGTTACAGTAAACACTCTCATCTCATACGTGGGTTTGAAAATTAGCACAAAGCTTTCTATCAATATTAAATGAAAAGCAAATGATAAGATATCATATATATTCTAGTACCATATCTATTAAATATATCACTAACAAGTCAAAAAGCTTAAGTTGATAGCTAGATTAAGGCCCCATTTTCGTTTCTTATTTCTGGTTTTCAATTTTATTAAGAAATCTAAGTATTTAATAACTATTTATGTTTTTGTTTCTCATTTTTTAAGAAACATTTTCAAGATTGTATAGAAATTTTGAGAACATGAAAAATATAAAGTTTCGAAATTTCTTGTTGTATTTTCTGACTTGTTCCATAACATAAATAAAAATATTATTTTATCATTCACAAACCTATGAATCTCGAACACCATATCATTCTATTTTTCTTTATTAAAAGGAAAGAAAACAAAACCAAGAAAGGAGAACAAAACCAACACATAAGTGGCAGCTTTAAAGTGATTTCTTGCATGGTTAAATTTTGTGCAGCTTTTACGATGAATGCGAAACTCAACCCACAAGCAGAGTTTGCATATGGTTCAGGCCATGTGAACCCACTGAAGGCAGTAAATCCAGGGCTGGTCTATGACGCGAATGAAGGCGACTATGTCAAATTCTTGTGTGGCCAAGGGTACAGCACCGCCATGGTCCGGCGCATCACGGGCGACAGCAGTGCTTGTACTCCCGGCAACATTGGAAGGGTGTGGGATCTGAACTATCCTTCTTTTGCACTTTCAACAGCCCCTTCACGACCCATCAACCAATTCTTCAGAAGAACTCTCACAAACGTGGAATCTGGAGCGTCCACGTACAGTGCTGTGGTTTTTGGCCCACCGGATGGCCTCCACATCACAGTGAATCCTTCTGTTCTTTCATTCAATGGCGTTGGAGATACGAAATCTTTCAATTTAACAGTTCAAGGAACGGTGAGCCAGGCCATAGTCTCTGCTTCTCTGGAGTGGAGTGATGGTGTGCATCAAGTGAGAAGCCCTATAACAATCTACTTTCTTAAATAAACCTAAGTATAGTTTGGTTTGTGAACTTTATTCAAATAGTTGAATAAAATTAACCTTCTTGTGTTTTTCGTTTTCTCGTTTCCAATTTCTGGATTTTCTGGATTTTTTGAAAATTTATGGGTAAATTTAAAATAAATGAGAAAACACAGGTGAAAGAACAGAGTTCGTTTTTCTTTTTGTAGAACGTGGTTCAAGAATTTTTTGGTTCGTCTCGGGCTCAGTCACTCGCAAGATTCGGATAGGGGCAACAAGTCTTTTCAATAATTATTTTATTAATTTATATTAATATGCCTAATTGAGATTTAATTATTTTATATTAATAAAATAGGTCAATCAAATAATTTAATGGTTACTTTTTAAGATTTTTTTTACAATAAAAATTTTATTATTTTATATTAATATAGCCATTTTGTATTTTAATTAGTTTAATAATTGTAAAATCTAAATTAAAATTTCATAACTTAACTAAATTTTTAAATTTTCTATTAAATATACTTGATAAATACAAATCTGGAGATTCATAAAAATAAATACATAGTTAAAATGAAAATACTTGAAATTTCATTGATCACAATAACGCGAACCTAAAATTTCATAGACAAAAATTAAGATTTATCTTTAATAATTCTCCCATAACAAATATAGTCTAATTTTTTAATCTTTATTTAAGATAAACTATATATAATATATCATTATATACATAAGTGTGGAACCTAATCGACCTACAAATGAAAAGCTCCAACAATACGACATTTGATTAAACTCATTAACCATATTAATTAAAATTCATAAACTACCACAAACTTTTCAAGAGACAATAATTATAGTCCTCTAAAATCCTCTAAAATTTTCTAAAATCTCTAAATTCAAACATTATATTTGAAATATGTATAATAAAATATTTATCTTTAATAGTGGGAATTTATTTTCGATAAAAAAAGAATATAAAATCTATGACATTAAAGGATATAATATAAATCTTCCAAAACATTTAAAATATTAGGAAATCAACCAAATCATGCCTAGAGTAAATTTATTAAAAAAAAAAATAGTACAACAAAAAATTCACACTATTAAACTATCAAAATCTAAAACTACCAAACATGTCTGACTTATTTTAAATCTATGTATTTATTTTTATGAATTTCCAGAGTTGAATTTATGAAGTATATTTAATAGAAAATTTAAAAACTTAGATAAATGATAGAAATTTTAATTTAGATTTTACTAGAAAAGATGTTAATTATTAACCTAATTAAAATACAAAATAGCTCTATTAATATAAAATAATAAAATCTTTATGGTAAAAAAAAATCTTAAAAGGTAACAATTAAAATATTTGATTGACCTATTTATTAATATAAAATAATTAAATCTCAATTTAAAATATTAAAAAAATATGTATATTAATGTAAATTAATAAAATAATGATTTAAAAAAATTCTTCAACGACTTTCTACGACCGTGTTTTCTTTCCGTGTTGATGCGACAGATTCCAAGAGACGCATTCTTTCAAACTCACCAATTCACATTTTTTTTTATAGACGCAACATCCTAAAAGTCCAAAATTTGTAGCATACACCCGTTTTTTCTCATTTATTTTAAATTAACCCACAAACTTTCAAAAAATCCCAATTTTCTTAAGAAATCTAAGCATCTTGGAACTAACTATGTTTCTCGTTTGTTATTTTTTGGGAACACAAAATTGTATAGCAAATTTTAGAAACAACTAAAATAAATTTCTTTTTTCTTGTTCCTATTTCCCACTTGCTCTAAAACATAAGTAAGAAGATTATATTATCAAGGGTTCATCGATATTGAGACCACACAATTCATTTTTCTTTATTAAAAATGATAGAAACAAGAAACAGAATCGTTACTGAACGAGGCTTAAAAGACTTTTTTTTTGTTTGAAACGAGACCATTTCATTCATAAAGTATTTGAGAATAACATACATACAAAAGGGAGACTAAACAAATACATTCCAATCAAGCGAAATGGTTAACAGATCATAATTAAAAAAAAAAAGAGGAGACTTTGTAAATCATGAATGTACTAAGGTCTTGATATCTTCCCAAAAATTAAGATAAGATATTAGTGTTATTAACTAAGTCTGTTGTAATTAGTTTTTACTAGAGTTAAATTGTTTTAGTTAGTTAACGCTGGTTAGTTTTATCTTCCCTGTATTTAATGTTGTAAAGCTTCTTTCACAAGCTAATGGGAAATATACAGAGTTATTCTCTCTCATAACCGAATATAAGATCTAGAAAAATAAGTTGCATTCCAGCCATATGCTCCAAATGAGAGATCCCACAGTATTGCCCAATCTTGTGTTGCGGTTCAAGTGACGGAAGGAGAGAGGGAGCAAGGAGGAGATAGGGTAGCAGGATAAAATTAACAGTTGACACATTTTATTAATTGTCTTTATTTACAAATTAAACCACTGTTACAACTACCTCTTAACCAACTCAATTGCCTTTACATCACCTCAAATTAATATTAAAAATAACATAAGAAAAGTAGACGATGATGTATTATTATTATTTTTTTTATTTTTTTTTTGGTTAATTCACGACTTAAGTTTTGGATAATAATTAAAATCTGAGGGAGACTATTCGATCAATAGGAAACGACAAATAGTGGATGGTTGTAGAAAATTAATTATGACAGATTATCAAAATCAACGCGCCAGAACAATAGGTCATTTTTTAAAAATAATATTATTGTTTTCAAACATATTTGTAAAATACATTAATTAAGATATGCAAAAAATTAATATTTAAATTTATAAAATATTAATTCCTAATTTAAAAAAAATGCAAGAAGGCACGATTTCACATTGAAACGAATAAAAACTACAACATTTCTTTCCCTTTTTTTTAATAACAAAACTACAACAGTCTTAGAATAAAGTTTAAAAAAATAATATTAGTTGGAACAATACAATGGTACTTTTTCACCCAAAAATATTGTTAACGATTATTTTTGTCGTTCATTTTGAAGATTTAAATTCTAAAGCATATCTTTTGTAGGGATAAAACTTAGATGTTTAATAAATAGATAGTATTTTCTTAGTACCTCTCTTAAAAAATTGATAATTATTTGTTTTATTCTCTCTATCTCTTTAGGTCATTTTTTCTCTTAATTGTCATTTATTTAATGGTACAGGTCTTTTTAATTGGTTTCTGTAATTGTTACACTAGGTTACAGCATAATATTGTGGACATAAATTTTTCTTCCTCCACTATTTTTACTTGCTATGTTCTAACGAGCGAACTTCAAGTTCTGCCTCCATAATAGCGTTAAGACTTTGCAACATCTTTTGGATTCATATTCGATGAAATTCCGACGGCGAATTTGAAAGTTTTGGTGGGAGATGGGGATGGAGTGTTAAAATCCCACGTTAAAAACAAAATGAACCTTACAAAGGTTTATAATAGACTTATGTTATTTTTTTATTTTTATTGATTTTGAGAGCAACTCTACATACATTACTAGGGACTAATAGAATTGAGAGGTTTCGGAGAAAGTTTTGGAATATCTAACCGATTCAACATGAGGGTTTAAAAAATAAAATGGTCAAATTAGGTGATCATCTTTTGTCTTATTAGCCCAATTCATCAATTTCTTTATTTGTTATCCCGCTTCCTCACTCCTTTAAATTAAAACCTCAGATTCTAAGAAATCATATGATTCTGCCATTTACAAAGAAGAGCAATACTAAAATATGTCTTCTCTATTCTACAAACTTATCTTCGTCAATGCATTGATCAGTGTGCTCGTTGCCCGTTTCTATTATTCTAGCGATGATGATCGAAAGGTACAAGTTATTCAATTTTAATGTCTCTACTTGTGAAATATATTGGGGTGCTGTCGTGTTTTTCGTAGATAAAATTAAACTGACATATATATATATTTGTTTGTTCTTTCGTAAAATTTTTGCAGATTTATATTGTGTACATGGGGAGCAAGCCAGAGGACACAGACTCTGCTCATTTGCATCACAAAGGAATGTTGAAAGAAGTAGTGGGCAGGTAGTTTTGATATTCATTTTGCACCATTGAAAAAAGAAGATCCAACCACATACAATACAAACGTGGATTGGTTTTTGTTTATTTTGGAGTCAAATATTTTGATATAATCAGTGTATCTGTCATGGTCATATATGGCGGTGAAACCTTCGCTGACTCTATAATATTTGGTGTCAGGAAATAAATATAAATTACTAATTCATGAGTTTGAATTTCCCTCTTAATTAAGCTTAGTTCTTTTAGACCAATGAACCATACGTAATGGTTATATATGGTGAAACATTAATGTTTTGATTCTTTTTTGAGATTTTTTTTCCTCAGAAATTTTGCTCCAGAATATGTGATATGCACTTATCACAAAAGTTTCAATGGATTCGCGGTGAAACTCACCGAAAAAGAAGCTCAAAAGATTGCTGGTACAGCATACTCAACTCAACATCTTTTATTTAGCCTCTCTTCTGTATGTTCCTCGCATAAGATAAATACTTCGGTATGTTTTTTTTCAAATAAAAAGAAGAAACATCTCTTTTAGTTCAAAGGAAAATTAGCGAGTGCATGATTTGGGGATTTAATTTCAGATAAAGAAGGCGTGGTGTCTGTGTTTGAAGATGAAAAACATGAAGTTGAAACCACAAAATCATGGGATTTCCTTGGTTTTCCACGAAACGTTCCTCGGCTGCCCCAAGAGGAAAGTGAAATTATTGTCGGAGTTTTCGACACCGGAATCTCGCCGGATTCTGCCAGTTTCAACGATAAAGGTTTTGGTCCTCCACCGGACAAATGGAAAGGCATTTGCCAAACCTTGGCTGGCTTTCATTGCAACAAGTAAACATTATATTGCTTTTATAGAAGTATAAAAATATATATTTTTCTAGACTTAATTTCATTTTTACTTTTTATTCTTTCTATTTTTTATTGATTATAAATTCATTGTACTTAAAATATAGTATATAAAGATAATATGCTTTGACGAGCCAGGCAGGTAGATAATATTAATATTTTGGAAGCAAATAAATTATATAATAAATATTAGCTAGCCAAGCACATCCAAATATTCCAACTATTGACTAATATATATAAACTATTCATTGATTCTTATTACGTACAGAGGGAGAGATTAACATGGTGCTAGAAAAGACCCATCGTGTTTCTTGAAACGCATTTAAAATCACTTCCTTGAAATTTTCAACAAATGAGGAGCAATTTTAGGAATCATAGAAACCAAATCGGTTTTATTTTTGGATAGTTTTTCTGAATAATAATAGGTAGGATGAGATTTAAACATTTGATTTCTTAGTCGACCATATTGTATCTTTTAACACAATAAAAGAATATTTGTCATCATGTCCATATCTCAATAGAAAGGGTCATTATGTCCATATCTCAATCATTTGTCATCATTGGACATATCTCAATAGTTATGTCCGATAAAAAAGTAACTAAGAAAGGTTGTAACTCGTCAGAAAAATCATTGGGGCTCGAGTATACATGAAGGATGGCCCCCTTCTACCTGGAGAGGTTATGAGCCCAATCGACACCGATGGCCATGGGACGCACGTCGCGTCGATAGTGGCGGGTGGGCTGGTGGATCACGCAAACCTCGAAGGGCTTGCGGAGGGGATGGCGAGAGGAGGGGTTCCCTCTGCGCGCATTGCTGTGTACAAAGTATGTTGGTCCGATGGGTGCGCCACTCATCAGGTTCTTCGGGCATTCGACGACGCAATCGACGACGGTGTGGACATTATATCTTACTCAATTGGCGCCAAGGTGCAGAAGCCTTATTTTCAAGATCCCTTCACCATTGGAGCCTTCCACGCCATGAAGAAGGGAGTACTGACCTCTAAATCTGCTGGAAATAACGGTCATAAATATTCCACCGTCACAGGCATCGCTCCATGGGTTCTCTCTGTGGCTGCAACCACCACTAATAGAAACTTCGTCACAGATGTGCGCCTTGGCAACAACCATGCCTATCAGGTCAACCATTTCCATTTTACTTTTCTATGCCTGTTCCATCATTATTTCTTTGATATATATATATGAATTTTAAAATTAAATTTATTGGAGTAATAATAGCTAGAAAGTAGATAACAAAATAATGAAACCTACATGTGGGAGTGATATTTGTAAGCTTAAATTCAAAAACAAAAAGTCAAATAATTATCAAATGAGTCCGTAATTTTCTTTTAAATCTATTTTAGTTTATGAAATTTTGGTAAGAAATATTCGAATGCATTTTAAAACAGAAAGCAAAGATAATATTATTGTAAAACAGAAAGTTTAAAATTAAATTGTTCCTAAATTTATAAGTTTTGATTCTCAAATTTTAAGATTAGATTCAGTCTATATATTTTTAAATTTTTTTTTTATAGTTCTTAAACTTTGAATAACAAGCTTTTAATAACAGGCTTGCTCTTCTTATTATAATAATTATAATACAAGATCAGATTAGGATGTATAAAACATTATTTTGCATGTGTTCAGGGATATACAGTTAACACATTTGATCTTAAGGGGAAGCAATATTCCCTCATTTATGGTGGAGATGCACCCAACCCCACTTCTACTAAATCGGACTCCAGGTAATTAATGGTCGTTTTTATTTTTCTCTAAATTGTAGTGGATAGTAAAAATCTTTTATGTATTTCAAAAATATGTCTGATGTTTTCAAAATTCACTTATATCAATAGCATATTTAGATAATCGTATAAGTAGTATATCTCATATATATTGTACAGACACTCATTATGTCTATATATCTTAATTTTGACAAACAGTGTTTGCAAAGAAAATTCTGTGAATGTGGAGATGGTGAAGGGAAAAATCCTTGTTTGCGATTCATTGCAGTATGCTTCAACATTCAAATACCTCATTAATGGCCCAGTCGGCGTTCTGATGCAAGACAACAGACCCAAGAACGACGGCAGGTCCTATCCTATGGCCGCTTCCCACCTCAGCAGAGACCGTGGCGGAACTGAAATCGAAGAATACATGTCTTCAACCAAGTACGTTATTTCTTCGGCTTTTAGATTCATTAATGATTTAATCATGTTTAACATGTATAAAGCCATGTGTTCAAATTCCACATTCATTTTCACTTGTTGGACTTTGTGTAATGTTCCAAACCACAAGTGAGAGGGAATCTTAATGAGCTCATATATGATTAAATTTATCATAGATTTAAGTTTTTGAATTCAGAGACGGTTTGATTTAATAAAAGTTTGATCCTCTGGTCCACAGAAATCCGACTGCAACCATTTTAAAGAGTAACACAGTATATGATGGTACTGTTAAAGTTGTTCACTTCTCCTCGAGGGGACCCAACACAATAACAAAGAACATTATCAAGGTTTAATTTATTTTCTGGTTTCCATTAATTGAAACAAAATATATATATAAAACTTTGTGTTGCCATGCATGCAGCCGGATTTGGCTGCTCCAGGGGTTCAAATTCTAGCTGCATGGTCTCCAACTGCGCCAGTTTCTCAGGTTGAAGGAGATCCCAGGAGGACGCTGTATAATATAATTTCAGGGACATCCATGGCATGCCCTCATGCCTCTGCAGCTGCTATGTACGTCAAAACATTCCATCCGACGTGGTCTCCTGCTGCAATTAAGTCCGCTCTCATGACAACCGGTAACCATTTGCGACCATTCATATGGTAAAGAAAAATATTTAGGTCCTGACTAGTGAATATCTATTTTGTGCTGGCCACATAGAAATAGGTCCTCATGAGTCAGAAATATGCTTTCAATTTTCTATTGATCACTCTTATACATCAATATTCATGGGTTCATCTTAAAATCAATTGAGAATAAGAAAAGTAATTTATGTTTATTATAAACATTTATTAAGTTCTTTATCTTTTTCAATATGAGATTTAACCTGCTTCTCAAGATTGTGGCTCTTTTGGCTCATCGATCTTAACCATATCCCATTTTTGGATCATCTAAGCGTGTTGTGGACTCTATATCATCTCAATGATGAATAAATCACCACTAAACCCAAAAGGTTAAGCCAATGGATTAGGTAGGGTTTAATTTATATATTAGATATTTAACACTCTCACTCACTTGTGGACTTGTAATATTGGACAAAGACTCAAAAAGTGGAAATCACGATAAAGGGAGAAAAAAAAACAATGTAGGAGTTCGAAAACATAACCTGCTCTCATACCATATCAATTTTTATGGGATCCATCTTTAAAATCTTACATGTGTTTATTATAAACCTTTGTTAGGTCACTTATATGTGTGAATCGGTTTTGTCTAGCTAAACCCATGGGTAGTTCAAACAAAGAACTAGAGCTTGCATATGGTTCGGGGCTCCTAAACCCGCTCGAGGCAAACAATCCTAGATTGGTGTATGATGCAAGTGTAGAACACTACGTGAATTTCTTGTGTGGGCAAGGCTACACCACCAAAATGCTCCGAGCCATCACCAACGACGACAGTGTTTGTACTCCCGGCAGCTCCATCTCAGTCTTCGATCTCAACTATCCTTCATTCGCACTTTCAGTGGACCCTTCCAACTTGAATGTGAATCAAGACTTCAAGAGAACTCTCACAAGTGTTGCAATGAAACCATACACATATTCGGCTAGAGTTTATCCTGAGATACCAGGCCTGGCCATCTCGGTGAATCCTATTCTGCTCTCGTTTCATGGCGTTGGAGATACGGGTGAATTCACGCTCCGAATTAGAGGAACTGCCAATTTGGGGAAGGGCCAGAACCAGAGCCAGGCAATCTCTACCTCTCTGGAGTGGAGCGACTTTGGTGCGATTCCGCACAAAGTGAGAAGCCCTATATTAATTTATCTTTCTAATATATCTAATTAATGATCCTAAATAGTTTTGATTTGGTTTATTATCTTGAATAAAAAAGAATGAAACTGTATAGGAAGTACTATTTGCTTCCATCACTATTCCATCTTCTCAACTATGTATCTAATAATATTCTCTATGTTGCAACATCTTGCATTTTACGTCATCAAAGTGAACATTCATAGCTTCGCCAACTCTGCCAATGTTTCTTTAAAACGTTGGCAGAAAGTTAGCTCTACCAACGATTTTTAAAGGTCGGTAAAAAGTATGGTTCTGCCAATGTTTCTTAAAAAACGTTGGCCATGTACTTTCCCAACACACTTTTGTTGATTTTTTTGGCCATGAATATTTATCGTGGGGAGAAACTACTTCCAACGTTTTATTGATCTTTTCCCAACAATTTATAGCATTGGGAAAAATTCAAATTTTTACCGTGAAAAGCAAGAAAGCTACCCACCTTCAATGTTCTAAGAAAGTATAACATGAAGCTGAACTTCAGCAAGTCTTCAACGTCACCTCAAAGAAGTTTCTTGGCTTCATGGTTCACCAACGTGAGATAGAAGTGAACTCAAACAAGATTCCGCAGTCCTGAAGATGGAATCGCCTAAGAACTTGAAGCAGATGTAGAGCCTCGATGACAAGATAACTAGCTGCCTGAATCACTTTGTATCTTGCTTTTGTATCTTTGTTTTTATGGTACGGTATTTATTGATTTTGAGAATAGTCAACAATGACCAAATAAATCATAATTTAAGAACATGAATCTTTTAGATACTTAGGGTAATGGTAATGGGTAGTAAAATTAGTTCATATATTTCAAAAAATGTCACCGCTTCTCAAAATTTCAAATATAGTAAAATATTTGAATTTTATTTTTATAATTTTTATTATTCCAATTTTATTTTTATGATATCTAATATACATTCCAGGTATATTTTTATCTGATATAAATTCAATGTATATCTGTATCTGATATACATCCGATGTACCTTGGATATACTTCCGATATACATCCAATGTACCCATGATATACATTTTCAGATGTAAGTATTGTACCTCTTAATATATATATTTAATGTACTTCTAATTTATGATATATTAAATATATTTGCAACTGATATACTAAATATAGGGTATATCAAATGTTTAATTTTTAGTGGTATATTATCTGTTTAAATTTCTAGTTTACTATTGCAATTTGTTGATTGATATACTAATATTATCAATGATTACTATGTCACTACTATTTATTATATATTAATATTAATTAGATACTAAATATAAGAGATATCAACTGCTTAAATTTATAAAGTATATCAGATTTCTAACTTGTTTTTTTTGACGTGTCTGATCCACATGAACCTTTTATACAATAACTTTATATTTAAATTTTCTTTTGCACTATTGTTTTCAGATGAAAAAAAATATTGGATATAATATTGGTATATTATAGGCTATATCAATAGTCAGATATATTGCAGATATATTATAGATATATATCAAATATATTGCAGGATAAAGTTGTAATTTTAAAATTGGACCTCCGTTTTTTATTTTAAAAAATGCTGTATTTGAAAAAACTAAATGTGGTTGTTATTTTGCTTATTGTACTAAATATTTTTGTCATATTTGCAACTGTTTCTAATTAAAAATGGTTGTTATATATATACACACACATATATACCGGTTGCTCACCACCATTAAAAATTGATAGTTCATTATTTATTTAATTAAAAAAATTAAGTAATTTCACATTTTCTCTTTTTTAGATTCAAGATCACGACTTTTTAGCTGGAGATTAGTGTATTAACCAATTGAACTAAGTTTAGGTTAGGATTGAATTTTTCCTTACAATAGCTTCAATTTTTTTTTGTTTTTTTTATGGCCATAGCCTCAAATTGGTTAATCCTTCAACCTCCATCAAAATAAAAGTTTGAAAACAAATAATATACGAACGTGACACATTAGTGCGCTTGATAGACATACTAAAAATCAGAGAAGTAGATAATCTAATAGCAAAAGATAAAATAAATTTTGACTTTTTTGGATTATGTTTACATAATCATGCCTTTTTTTAATACGACAAATAGGATCTGAAGATTTAAACACATGACCTCTTGGTCAAGGATATATATCATCTACAGCTAAGCGCTCAGATTAACAAATTCATGTCATTACTTATCTAAGTATCCTTTTTTAGGTATTAAGACACGACACTATATTATATTATCCATCATTGTTCAAAATAAATTTCATTAAACTATTTTTCAAAAAAATTAATAAATTTTAAGATATTATTGAAAATTCCAAACATAGGAATGACGACCGAATCAAAACAAAGTTTATAAATTTAGGAACGAGAATTATATTTTAAGGTAGAGATTATCAAATAATATTGCTGGCCGCCCAAAGATATTAAACGAACAAGTTTGGGATAAATAGCTGTTTATAATTAATTGCTAGATTAGTGTATGTTAACCCTATAAATTTGTTTAAAATCTTTTATAAGTAACCAGTGAGAGCAACACATACGATGCATGGACTTTATCATTTTATCATATATTATAACTAATTTTTTTCATTCAAATACAAATCTCTCCTCCAATTTCTCTAATTTTAACTCTCAATATTTACAAATTTCTCTCTCTCGATCCTTACCCCTCCAATTTTCTCTCTCTTTCTAAATATTATCTCTCCACCCTTACAAATTCTATATAAACTTAAATAAATAATAATTTGAGTAAGAAATTTGAATGGACGGAGAAAAAAAAGAATTTAAGAGTGAATGAAAAAGAATTAAGGACTAAGTTGCAATAAAATGGTGGTCAACTCCCGGAAAACTTTTCATTTAATTACAACATACATTTTCATATAGATATAGGTCAACTTAAGCTCCTCCGTAATAGATTTATGTAATAATTTCAGCATATTATAATCTTCAACTTGTAATGTGAAACGAATTAGAAACTGTTAAATTAATCAACTGTTTGGGCTTGATCAATTGTATGTGTCCTCCATATCTCTATCTCTCTCTCTCTGACTTTGGTTGAGTTGCTACTGTTTTTTGGCTTCTCTTTATCTTATTTTGTTCATTTAGGCAGTCAAGAGAGAGAGAGAGTTTGATTATGAAGTTATCAACGCGGAAACAGGCTGCAAACGAAGAAACCCACATGCCAAATGATTAAATTTTGTGACATATTTTGACCATTTCAAATCAATATAAAACACAAGTTCTTACGTGCAGCAGCGTGCTTGTTGTTTTTTTAGTATTCTGCAGGGGTTTTTTTCTCTCTCTCTCCCTCTCTAAGTCTACGAGTTGAAATTCTTCCGGTTGGGGTGGCAAGATGTGCAAACAAAGTTTGATATTGGTTAGGGAGAGAAATGATCTATGATATATAGATGAAAACAATTATTTATGTTGGTATATATGAGATTTTTTGAGTGAAATCAAAAGTAAAACTGCGAGGATCATGTCCAAATCAGACAATATTATATTATTATAGAGATACTTGACTAGACGAGAGTGCCTTATCATTTAAGGCTTCAAAATGAATTTGGCTTGAAAGGGTCAGCTGTCGGGACCAGACCCTGGAATTTTGATTATTATTGTTAAGATATACAATTCATATTTTTCTAATAGGCAAAGACTTTTGGAAGATGATTATTCGAGAGGAATGTATGACTTTTTTCAAGATTAATGTATAAAAGGACGACCTTCATCTTCCACTTTTGATCCTCAAATTATATCACAAGAAGAAATATGTCCTCTTCTCTGATCTTCAAGCTCGTCTTCCTCAGCCTCTTGTGCGGTCTGTTAGCTTCTAGCTTGGATTCTAACAACGATGACGGTCGAAAGGTAAAAACTAGTATTATTGAATTTAGACTGCTTGATTTTGTTGTCTTTAGAAGACAAAGAAGAAAATAGATCAGGCAATTGATTTTTCTTTTTTTTAGATAGGGAAATTGCCATTTGATTCATTGAAAATGAAATTAACATGTATTTTTGTTGTTGTGTAAAATCTTGCAGATTTACATCGTGTACTTGGGGAACAAGCCAGAGGATACAGCTTCCACTCCTTCGCATCACATGAGAATGTTGGAAGAAGTCGTTGGCAGGTTATATTATAAATTTTTTTCCTTATCTTTTCAATTTGAAATCCTTAATACAACAGGCATACTAATAAAAAATTTTGAATGGTTTTAGCACGTTCGCTCCCGAAGCTTTACTCCACAGCTACAAGCGAAGTTTCAACGGATTCGTGGTGAAGCTCACCGAAGAAGAAGCTCAAAAGATTGCTGGTACGTCACTTGTAATTCCAACAAAAGCCTCAAAGTTACAAACTTTTCCAAACTAATAAGTTGATAATTTTGGGTATGATCTGATCAGCCAAGGAGGGTGTGGTCTCTGTATTTCTGAATGGAAAGAAGCATCTTCACACCACAAGATCATGGGATTTCATGGGTTTTACAAAAAACGTTGCTCGTGTAAAGCAAGTTGAAAGCAACATCGTCGTCGGAGTATTGGACTCCGGGATCTGGCCGGAATCTCCAAGCTTTAGCGACCTTGGTTACGGTCCTCCTCCGGTCAAATGGAAGGGCACTTGCCAAACCTCCGCCAACTTCCATTGTAACAAGTAAGCCGAAATAAATATACTTGTCCCTAATCTTTTCAAGTTTCAATTTAGCATTAGATTTTTTTTCCTTAATTTTTAACCATCACTAAATGTCAAAATAAATGTTATATGAATTTAGACAGTAATATAGTTATTAGGTAAAGATTTTAGTAGGTTAATTTCTTTTTATTACATAACCAACCATTTCAAGTAAGTAAATTTTCATTGAGTGGATCATATTGAATGGATAAATTTTTTTTATTTTATGAGTGACATGTCTATTTTATCCAACTAAAAGATACAATATTTTTTTTAGAAAAATTGCAGTGTATGGCAAAAGAAAAAATGGATGTATTTCAAAATATGTCATCTGCTTTTTCTTAATTTTTAAATATAGTACAAATTTTATCAGTAGTGTATCAATTAAAAGTTTGTGAGAAACATACGTGCAAAAAAGGAGACCTAGATGAAAACACTCAAATTGAGAGAAATGGTAGATATATCGTAATTACAAAATAGACTTGATTTTGAGAACCAAGTAGATGCAAAGACAAAGACAACTCTCACCTTACCCGGTGGGATGTTGTAACCCTTCCTCGAAACCTTGGGAGCATTGGTATTGGTAATATTCTAGCATATCAGTAGTATATCAAATATTTATATCGATAATATATCAGCGTATATCACATACATATTGCACAAACACTTATATTAGTAGTTTATTATATGCATATCACATACATATGACAAGTATATCAAACACTCATATTGGTAGTATATCGAATGTAGATCACATACATATATCAGTAGTAAGATATATTACACATATATTACAGATATATTTCCGATGTATATCATTTGAATAAAGTTGTCATTTTAAAATTGGACCCCAAGTTTTTTTAGTACTCTATTTGAAAAAACTAGAGAGATGTGGTTACTATTTTGCTAATTTTACTAAATATTTTTTCCATATTTGCAACTGCACCTATTTTTTAACTCTAACGTGTGTAATTTGACATTACATTGTCAAGTTATAAGTTTTAACATTTTGTGAAATAGAAACTTAGTTGAAAACAAATTGATCAATGTATAGCCATAAAATTGAAACTAACAATGAAATTGAAAGACCAACGCATAGAATAATAAGCTCAATAATCCAATATTGCCAATGCTCCAAACTTCTGTTAGAAAAATCATCGGAGCTCGAGCATACCGCAGCAACAACTTCTTTCCTCCCGAAGACATTAGAAGTCCAAGAGATTCAGACGGCCATGGCACACACACAGCATCAACGGTGGCCGGCGGTCTCGTGAACCAGGCGAGTCTCTACGGTCTCGCACTCGGCACGGCGAGAGGAGGGGTTCCCTCTGCGCGCATTGCTGTGTACAAGATATGTTGGTCCGATGGGTGCTACGACGCCGATATTCTAGCAGCATTCGACGATGCGATCGCCGACGGTGTCGATATCATATCTCTTTCCGTTGGCGGGAGCGAACCCAAGTATTACTTCAATGATTCCATTGCCATTGGAGCTTTCCACTCCATGAAACATGGAATATTGACCTCCAACTCTGCTGGGAATGACGGTCCCGACTACTTCACCATTAGAAACTTCTCTCCATGGTCTCTTTCTGTTGCTGCAAGCAGCATTGACAGAAAGTTTGTGACAAAAGTGCAGCTTGGCAACAAGAATCTCTATCAGGTCAGACATTTATCTCCTTAATTATGTCATTTTGAAACTATATAGCTAAATAACATCCTCATGAAGCATGCAAGATCTCAACTTTTCCTTAGATTTGATGAACAAAACAATTGTTAGAAGTTAGAACAAACTGCTTTGTGTTTGAGTCTTAATATTGGTCTCATATTTACATTAATGGAGATTTTTGTTCTCGTTAATCGATTAAATTACAAGTTTTTTATCCTAATAACTATATTAATATTCATGGAATTTCATCTCAAAACCAGYCTAAATATATTATAAACTTTTGTTAAGTCTCACTTATATTTTCAATACGGGATGTATCAACGTCATGCTAAAATTTTGATCGAAATATATTAGATAAAAATAAAATAATTGAATGGACAAAAATRGTAACTTTTTAAAACTTTTAACAACCAAAATGAATCCTTCAAAAGTTTACAAAGACTTAAATAAACAAAAATTTAAAGTATAYATATGGACCAAAACGCATGTTCTAAAAAAACAAAAATCAAAATCGGGCCAAAGTAGAAAGTAGATGTACCAAAAACATACTGAAAGAGCATAATTGTAATGTACTAATAACTTTGCAATTCTCTCTATATATTTTAATGATCACATAAACATGATTGTATTGCATAATAATATTAGTTTTTGAATTGATGTTGGGCACAGGGATATACAATTAACACATTTGATCTTCTGGGAAAACAATACCCTCTAATTTATGGAGGAGATGCACCCAATATCACTGGAGGCTTCACTAGCTCCAGCTCCAGGTAACAGAAAAAGGACCAAATTTATCATTATTAAAAACTCCAATTATGGGAACAAGTTTAAGAATTTTACTATTTTTTTTTAAATTTACTAACATTATATATTGAAAACAGATTTTGCTCAAAAAATACAGTGGATCGCAACTTGGTGAAGGGGAAAATCCTTGTTTGCGACACTGTATTGTCACCTTCAGCATTTGCTTCCTTTGRTGGCGCAGTGGGCGTCGTTATGCAAGACGCCGGCGTCAAGGATAACGCCAGGTCCTATCCCTTGCCGGCTTCTTATCTCGGCACGGCGGCCGGCGGCAGCATCAAAAACTACATGGCTTCAAACCGGTACTTTTTCTCGAACACTCTCTAAATGTCAACTAGGGTTCAGGTTCTAAATATCAATGGAAATATTGATACGAATGAYTGATCTATTTTCTAAAAGTATTAGTGAAATATGAAACATCCGACTAAATATATGTTTTAGTTTTTAGGATTTTGTTAAATTTGATCTTTTATATGTTTTAATATATTTTATTATTATATAATCTCTATCAGAGAATGTTAAAATTGACGAATTATAAATTTACATGTCAYGATACACGATGTTTAGTGAGTCTTTAAAATTTTTTGAAAAAATGAAATTAGGTTAACCYGAAGAGAAGTGAAATTTTTTGTCAATTTCATAGAAATAATGTGAAGGAGAAATTAATTGTCAATTGGTTAGGTATCATATAATGTAATCTTAATTATAATCAATCAATTTTAATGGTCACTAACATTGTCATGCTCATCATTAAATAATGTTTGACAACTCAGATAGATAAATGTAAAAATATAGATTCCTTTTAGAAAATAATGAGATGTCAAATATTTAGTAGTGGGTATTCAATTCATGAAAAAGACAATCAAAACACCTCTTCATCATAAATGATCTGTTTGTCCCACAATGACTTTGCCCAATAGRAAAATCCCAATTCATTGGGTCTTTTGATACAATCAAATAGAACCCAAATTATTGTTATTGAATAAATCTTCCTCTATCTGTTGCGGGTCCAGGACTCCTTCTCCATTCCCTTCTTCAAACTCCAATTCGTATTATTCACAGAAAAATCTCTAATCAACGATAGAACAAAATCCATTTTGTATCATATCCAAAGATTCCTGAGTTCGGACAGAAGAAGAAATGCCACTCSATCATTATCAAATCGACTGCAATCTTTTTCTACCTGTGAGGATCCCACAATGTTAAAGATTAAAATAGCTATGAGAACATATASTTAGGTTTAAGGGCCTATCTCTATATCCTCACATCTACGTCTTGATTTGGAATATATGTCTTACTCGATCTTAACCGGTRAAACTAAATGATGTTTGATGGATATATTTTTGGATGTACAGAGCTGCGACAGCCACCATTTTGAAGAGCAACGCAGTGAACGACACATCTGCTCCTTTAGTAGTTTCCTTCTCCTCCAGAGGACCAAATCCTGAAACCTTCGACATTCTCAAGGTTACCATATTTAATTTCTCTTCTGGTTTGCTGCGGCTTCTATTATTCATGAAATATTTTCCATACTGATTTAATGTAATTTCATACAGCCGGATTTGACTGCGCCGGGAGTTGAAATTCTGGCCGCATGGTCTCCCATTGCGCCCATCAGCGGAATCACAGACTCGAGGAAGTCCCTCTATAACATAATCTCCGGCACATCCATGTCTTGCCCACATGCCACCGCGGTCGCTGTCTACGTCAAAACATTCCACCCCACCTGGTCTCCCGCCGCCATTAAATCAGCTCTCATGACAACAGGTACATTTTCATCCCAACAATGTTTAGATGTTTATCTATGATCAGCACCCTTGCTTAAAAATTTCACAGCTCTTTATTTTTCTAAAAAATAGAAATCAAATGTTTTTTCTTTCTCTTATTTGTCAAAAATTCTATAACTTGTGAGCAAGAAAGAAATAGATACTAATCAGTAAACATACAGCAAAATAATTTTATGGTCGAATATAGAATTTAGTCTCTATACTTTAGCTTTCACCCTMGTGAATTTGAAAGTAGTAATTTTTATAAGGTTGTAATTATTAGTACTCCCATATTTAACGAAAAAATCTCACTCACTGGCATATAATTTATATGTATTTTTGAAAATGTCACAATTTTTTTTAAGTATAGCATAATTTTGATTTTTTCTTAGTATACTTTACGTCACATCTAAATTAGACTTTCATTGAGTTGTATTATTTTTGTAAATTTTTTACCATTATGTTTTATTTAAAAATACATATTTATTTTATGATATTTACAATAATTATCTCAGGTTGATTTTAAATTTATATTAAAGTAAGTAATTACATGCTAAATCCTTTAAATAAACTAGTAAGTTTTTTTTTTCTTCCTTTTATATGGATTGTTGAGATATTTCTAATTAAATTTACCCGATTTAGATTTAAATTTTTGGATTGAGTGATAGTTTATTAATGTTTAGTAAGATAATATCAGGGTGGAAGTTAAGTCATGTGTTCAAATTTATGTGTTATTGTTTCCTCCTCATTTATAATATTTTTAATTAAATGCATAGAATTCAAATTTTTTAGTTGAGGATAGTTATTTATCTTTACGAGTAATAATTCTATTTTACTGAATTAAAACATAGAGAACCCAATATTTTGAGATTACATTATCATTTCATGGATTCCTTCAGCCAATTTTCCCCTTTTTAAACTCACTTGTTTGGTTTCTTTTGCAGCCACTCCCYTGAATCCCAAACTCAACCCACAAGCAGAGTTCGCATATGGAGCAGGCCACGTGAACCCTCTCAAGGCAGTAAATCCAGGGCTGGTCTACGACGCACATGAGAGCGACTACGTTAAGTTCTTGTGCGGCCAAGGCTACACCACGGCCATGGTCCAGCGCCTCACCGCCGACGCCAGCGCCTGCACGCCCGCCAACACCGCCCGCGTCTGGGACCTCAACTACCCTTCCTTTGCTCTTTCCTCCACCCCCTCAGAATCCATCAACCAATTCTTCACAAGAACTCTCACCAACGTTGGCTCAAAAGCATCCACATATAAAGCTGCAGTTTACGGCGCCCCACCGGGCCTCACAATCTCGGTGAGCCCTCCGGTTCTGTCGTTTCACGCCATTGGAGAGAAGAAATCCTTCAAACTAACAATTCGAGGTACTTTGAGCCACTCCATTGTGTCCGCTTCTCTGGTGTGGAACGACGGGTTGCATCAAGTGAGAAGTCCTATCACTGTTTATGTCGTCAATAAAGGTTGATTGATGATTGAGCTTGGTTTGTGTTTGTTAATTTTTTGAACTTGAAAATTCCAGTTCTTTCACTGTAACTTCGCTTACTACCCTGCAAAATGTGTACTATTAATTGTTTTTCTGTTTTGTATTGTTGTGCACTAAGTAGTACATTATGATCTAATGTTTATATAATGATAATATTCTCTGTTGCTCTTAATTCTTCAAACAATTCCAAAATTTCTGTAATATTATGGAATATCCTATTTGATAAAATAGTGATGTGCCAAGATCATCTACTTGCCTTGCACTCAAGATCAAGATAAAGATGCTGTCAATTTCAGAGATCCAGACAATTTTGTAAAATTTACCTATTTGGCTTATTTGAGAAATCCAATCCATTAATTGRAGACATCAATACCCAACCTATTGGACAATTGATGTGTCCAACGGCTACCTCCTATAATCACTAATTCCATTAAGTTGAAATTATTGACAACGGGAGTTATTTTCTGCTTTGAATGAACCAACAGACCGTTGGTTCATTTTGTTTTTTCATTTTTCATTTATTGGTTTATTATTTTCTCATTCTTGTAGTTGCCATTTTTGGTTTTCTTTTGTGCACCAGTTTTCAATTTTTGCTTTATATGTAAATAGGTTGTACTTTGTATGATTCAAGGAAATGAGAATTATCTAAAGTGTATCTTGCCTTGAATTTGTTTAGTATTGACTTTCTTTAGATTGTTATAGAGTGAATAAATAATATTTTTGTTATTATTTCATAGAGTGAATAAACATTTCCAAAATTTATGTAAATAGTATACACTACAAGAAATTTGAGATTCGGCGACCAAATCTTCGGCGACCAAATCAAATTTAGTCGCCGAAAGTATCTTTCGGCGACCAAACGAACTTTCGTCGTCGAAGGTCTGGCTTCCGG
>NW_019104500.1:455349-469756 GCF_001995035.1 Momordica charantia | reverse complement strand
AAAAAAAATCCCTAATATCAGGTTTTTGTTAAATGATTGATTAAAAGATTAATGATAAGAATATAGTGGTTTTTTTAGGCAAGGAGACTAAAACAAAATATTTGAAAGTTTATAGACCAAATATAATAAGCTTGAAAGTTCYAGGGCCTGTTTGGTATGCCGTATGCAATACAAATTCTATTTTTTGTTTTCAAATAGATTGAGTGAATATTTGTTTGGGAAATATGTTTTTTAAACTTCTTTTAGATTTTGTGATCCAAACAATGGAAATTCTAAAAACAACAATTTTATGTTTGGGAGATATGTTTCAGAATTTAAATTTCAAACTTTAATATATGCAAAATTACATTTAAAATTATAAAAACTTTGAAAAATATGCTATTTTATGATATAAACTCATTGTATTTTTGTTAAAATTAAAATATGTAAAAGATAATATATCATAAATTATATAATATTGTAAAATAATAATTATACAAAATTTATAACATTTATGTTAAGAAATAAATTAATAATATTTTATATTGAACTAAATATTTAGTTGGTAASTACACTAGTTTACAAATATATTATTGAACACACCAACCATTTTTAAATTGAGATTTAATTTTCAAATTTGCTACTATATTTTTTTATTAAATCCCTTGTTCGGACCATTAGAAATTGGAACAAGATTTGAGTCAAATAAGATTGTCTTGGAATTTTAATGTTAATATAACATTAAGTGTACGACATGTCTAGGCACTCATTTAGGGAACTTATATATGCCACTGTGTGAATAGTAGTGCTGTAAATATTGTTCCCAACATGCACTTGCCTAACCTTAATCTTCAATCTTTTACAGCCTTTCCCATGACTCCAAAGTTAAACGCAGATGCTGAGTTTGCATATGGAGCAGGTCACCTAAATCCAGTAAATGCCATTAATCCTGGTTTGGTATATGATGCCACAGAGATTGATTACATAAAGTTCTTATGTGGGCAAGGATTTAGTACCAATAATCTTAGTCTTGTCACCGGTGACCAAAGCAACTGTTCAGATGTTAGAAAAACAGCTGCGTCAGATCTAAACTATCCATCTTTTGCTCTATCAATCAAAACTCGAAGATTGGTTAGTCGTGTCTTCCACAGGACCGTCACGAACGTCGGGTTGCCAGTGTCGACCTATAAAGCGATTATTCAAGCTGCCCCCGGGCTCAAAGTTACAGTACGACCCGCTACTCTTTCTTTCAGTTCTCTTGGACAAAAGATATCTTTCACTGTAAGGATTAAAGCAAAAACTGCTGGGAAGCTGATTTCTGGTAGCTTAACCTGGGATGATGGAGTGCATCTGGTGAGGAGCCCCATTGTTACATTTGTTAATCCATTATGAGAGGTTCACGTGCTTGTTTATTATTGTTGGGAAGTACCCTTTTCCTTTTGTTTAGAACATGCATAAGGAATTTGATGATTATATGAATAAATTCTTCTTTATGAATCATTTGAAAATTTGAAGGATATTTGATATTTGTTATGATTGTTAAAGATATTGAAAACGGGATACTAATCATAGAGAAACAAAAAAAATAAGGGTGAGAACTGAAAATTAATGATTTGATATGAGAATTTCCTCTAAGGTGGAATGAGAACTAGCCCCAGTGGCATGAGTTTAAATTATAAATTTTAATTTAGTCTATTACTATCTATTGTATGACTATATATTATTGTGTCCTTCAGTTTCAGTTATTACTACTTGTGATTTGAACAAACTTCATTTTTCATGTATCACACAAAATCATCTTCAAGTTCTAAATTTCACATTTTCATCACCATATATCAAATGCCCTCTGGATAACAAAAATGAGAAATCTTCCTTCTTGAATAGGATAAAGTATCCTTTCCTATATTATTCTCCTGGATTTGTTCCACATCTTTGTTCAGTTCTCATTATTGACTTTAAAACTTAGAATCTTATCCGTGAATCTGAATCGCTTCATCTTCATCCGATTACAATTGCCTGCCACGGTGCTACCCAATTCGTCACAACGTTTTCCATTCACAGAACTTACAGATACTGAAAACAATAATTCATTGAGGATGGCAGATTCCTTCAGGGAACCATCTCTTTCTCATCGGTATCTAGACCATGTATTACATTWCCAGATTCTTAGAATATTTGCCTCTAGAGATATTAGAAGGAGATGCAATCCCAGCCTCTTCCTCTTGGGGGGAGTATATTCGATTTATTGAAGAATTTAGCATATCAGAAATGGGGAATCCTTCAAATTGACCTCAACCCCTTATCCAATCCTTCTGGAGCCAACGCCCTTTCTCTCTCTCAAGGATCAATAAGGCTATAATGCCTCATTGACTTGTGTTGCTTGTTCCTACGAACCAACTCTAAGTCAAACATGCATAATTTTGAAGTTTTTGGAGTTTCTATAAATAGAGCATAAACTTTGGAGTTTCTATAAATTAAACACCAAAAAGAAGTGCATTATATGGTATTAACTGTCAATTCTTTTAATTATTTCTTAGCCATGTTTTATATAATCTCAAGATCCCTCTTATTTAGATGCGGCGTGAGTTTATTTACCTATGGTTCRGGAGTCACAAAGGCAGATTTTGTGAGGACATTTGAAAGGCAGAAGAGAGCGGGGAAAGAAATGGGATTTGTGAAAACACAGATGGATTTGGATGGGACAATGAAGCTTGCCCATCAGACAGTGAAAACACAGGTCAAAGAGGTCGTTATGGGACATGTGGCGGATCRAATTTGGGAGTTGCAGAAGGACCACTTAGAACCAGGGGAGATGCACCCATATTGAAAGAGAAAAGAGGGGGAGAGAACTAAATGTGGGCACATGGAGATGGAGAATCATTGATTTGCACCGTCATTTTTGGGGCTTATAAATTGGCTTGAGCTGTTTCAATTCTTGTGTCTGATATCTTCACGCGGGTCTCTGCTCCATCGCTCTCTGTTTCTGCTTCATATTATCTGTTTGTTTGTTTGTCTAACTGGAAAATCTTATCGAGTTCCCTCCCCTTTTCTCTTTTCTGTATATGGCTGTTGGCCGTTAAGAGATAACTATCAAGTTAAGGCAGTAGTTTTGTTCGTTGGCTGACAGAGAAAGCTCCAAGTTTTATGTACTATGGAGAAMAAGAAGCAAGTGGCTGCCTCTTCATCTTCAAGTTTGGATCATCTTTTTGGTCCCATGGACTCAAATTCTGCTTCTTCAACATCCACAGCTGGATATTTTGGCTCTATTTTCCCACCACCGGTACTTCAATTTCAACTACTAGTTTTATTCTATTTTATTTTTTAATCTATCTTTCATACTCCTCTCTCTATTAAGATGTGGATTTCCTGAACTGGGTCACTTTCAGCATTTGCTTGTTGATTTTGCATGTTTCAAGTTGATGATATGACAGCTTAAAACTAGGTTGAACAGAAATAAGAAAGCGTTCTAGTAAGGAAGCGAAGTAATGTAAGCTTAGTTTCCTTCTAATGCAGAAAAAAATACTTGTTAAAATGGAAGCCAAAGTGGTCCTATTCTGATCCGTTGTGTTCAAATATAATTTTCTTGGTATTTATAAAGCAAGCTTTGAACTTTTCTTCTCTGGTTTTAGGTGGTGGAGAGGGAGAGAAAACAGGATGTTGGAAATCGAGYTGGCACTTGCAATGTTGGGAATCCAGGTTTTTTTCCCTTCAAAAACTAGAATATTAACAAAATTCCCTCATCAATGGATTAAGAAGCCTATGTCTATGTTTACCTGAGCAATCTCCCACAGTTCTCTCTGTTGACTAGCTTTGCAAATGTAATTAACTCCATGTTCTACTGGCTTTTGTTCCTCTCAGATAATGCTTCTTTAAATGGCAAAAATGGAACCGGTGGTGCAACTGGGAAAGATGCAAGCTCCATGTATCAGAATGAAACTATGGGACCAAGTTACTTTAGTTCCTCCATCCTTTATGGTGGCCAAGAAAATTACTCCCCAAGAACCAAGGCCTCAGAATCCCACCATAATGTAAGCATTACTAGATGATCATTATGTCATCTTTTTGGTATTTTATGTTTTCGGGAGTGTTTGGGTAAAACTAGAAGGCTCTGTTTGGATCTTCACAGACAAATAGATTTGATAACGAGTGACATTGCTTTGGAAACTGTAACTGATTTATTGATTACTTGATTGCTACATACTGATGTTATGATCTCGATACTTGATCAGTTTAAAAAAGAAGGGAAAGACGACGAAGTAAACGGAGGCAATCCTAACTCTGCTTCAAGAGGAAACTGGTGGGAGGGTATGACAACTTCCATGGATTTACTGTTGAAAGACAAAGAGATGATGGTGTTTAAGACGAATATTTAACTTGCAATCTCTGTTTTTTCAGGTTCTCTTTATTACTAACACTCCAATTATAATGGGGTTCCCCTCCCATTTTGCATAGGTAATTCCGAAATATCCTCTTGGTAACTCCTCGGTGGAACCCGTCCATCTCGTGTTTTCCACGAATGTTTTCCTCCGTTTAGATATATTTCAGATCATTTTATGSATGAAATCTGAAGAAGTGCTTTTGCTGTCCTTGGCCCATCATCCAGTTGACTGACATTCAGTTATTTGATTGTGTTTCAGGATCTGGTGACAGTATAATCTACATTACATTATCAGGAACAAGTTAAGCTACCATAGTAATAAAAAGTAGAGTTTGAAGAGGTCTGCAAGGTTATGGTCAAAGAATGAAGCTGTATGGTTCATTTTGTTCCATTTAGTCAATTTTGGGAGGTCGTATGCCGTATGGTTCCCACACTAGCCTTCCCCATACACTCTATGAACATAAAGCATTCGCCACAATTAAAAAGATTGCCAGAAAACTGATGATCTTGTGAGAATCTTCCATAATATATCTTCAATGGGATGATGAAACATCTTTCTTTCAGATGGGTTTTATAGTGAAACAAGGGAACTGCCCATTTGAACTTTTTAGTCAACATATAATCTGTCGAGTACTTTTTTAAAAAAAAAATAAATAAATAATTGAATTGCTCATTKGAAAATTGAAGTGAATGTACACTAAAAATGAAGTTAACTAGATATCCAATCCACATTTGATCCTCCCAAAAAAGGCCATTAGAGCCCAACCCAGATCATGCATGGAAATCAAGTTCCTCAAAGTTTTTTCTTTTTTTGACAATATCAAGTTCCTCAATTGCAATGCCGTGCCGCTTAGGTCGGATTTCAGTTCGGCTAAGCATATGTTTTAGTCTATAATGTTTGAGTCTTTCTTTATTTAGTCTCTATTGCTTAATTAAGTTATTAATTTTTTAATATTTTTTTAATTAAGTCTCTCACCATTTGTAAATGTTAAAATTAGTTAACAATAAACTTACATCACGTAATATTATGTGAAGTGTGAAATATTATGTGAAGTGTGAAGTGGCAGAAATTTAGAAGAGATAAAAGATCAGGGAATAAAACTAAAAAATTTTACCATTTTATTAGAAAATTAGATGATGAATTAGAAACTTTTCCGATGACCCTTTTTGTTTTCTAAATTTTCGTCAATTCACTGWGTGTTATCCCATATAAGTTTATCATTAGCTAATTTTAATATTTACTAACGATTAGGAACTAAATATGGACCAAATTAAGGAAAAAAAATACTCAAACATTAGGGACTTAACTTTTTGGGCAACTTCAAATGTTATGACATTGCATTACAAACGAGGATGAGATAATTTTAACCTACGAATCATAGAAGCACGCATTAATGTTTAATTACTCGAGGTATGCTCAAATTCTGCATTTTTTCTTTGAAATAAATAAAGGAGTACTRAGGRCCCATTTAATAACTATTTCATTTCTTGATTTTTTGTTTAAAGATTTATGTTTGATTTTTACAAATTTTTTGGATATATTTTTCAGTTTTCAAAATTTAGCTAAGATTTTTAAAATATTTTAATTCTAAGTTTAATTTTTAAAAAACAGAAAAACTAGAAATCAAATGATTATCAAATTTGGACTAAAATATTTTTCAATAAAATAATGAATCATTTATTAATTTTTTTTTTCAATAAGTCATTTATTAACTTTAAATCATGGTTAACATATCTTAATTTTGAAGCAACTTCAAAAAAAAATTCCACTAATAGTGCATGAAGATTTTTCCTCAAAGAAAAATTTAAAATCTTGAGATAAATGGCATAAAAGTTGTCTTTTAATTATTATTATTATTATTATATCTACTTTAGAAAAGGAAGAAATTAAAAGTGATTCTCAATTATAGTTTCCAATTTCTTACAAATGTTGCTTAAAGTACACGCTACGTGAAATTGAAAACACGTACCATTCCCAATTTCCGGCTTCTTTTATTTATTAAAAGTGATTTCTCAATTATAGATATTACGAATTTTTTTTATTAAATCTTTATTTCTCAATCATTTAAAAGATTATAATAATAGTACTAATTGTAAGCTAGAATTGAAAGGTTTAAATAACTACTTCTATATCTAGATTTTAAATATCATTTTATTCTCCAAATTTTTAAATTTATTTTATTTTATTTTTTATCTATGAACTTTCAAATGGTACTATTTGACCTGTGAAATTTAATAAAATTATAATTTTGGTCAAAAATATTATTCYTGTCACATAATATTTGTCCAACCAGTATCCTCCTAAGTCAATTTGTATGCTCTAAATAAATACATGTTCATGTCAACACATTAATTAATACACATRTTCAAAGTTAAATCAACAAAATTATTTTTTAAAAGTAAGAATCAATAGAATCTTTAAAAAAAAAATTAAAGTATAATAAACATGAAAGTTTAAGGACCAAAACAAATATTTTGAAAATTTAGAGACTAAGATAGAATTGCCTTAAAAATTTAGAGACTAAAATTTCAGATTTTAACATTTAAGTTTAAAAGGAAACAATATCGATATTACATTCTTTTCATTTTGTAACACGGTAACAGTTACAAGTATATCAATATATCTTATTTATTTTATTTTGTTCTAAAACATACCAACATTCTACTTTAATCTCAAACTTAATAATGAAAAGGAAAACAAAAACAAAAATAAAATTTTGCCCTAATCATTACTTTTGGTAAAATGTTTAGGCCTCGTTTGGTGACGTTTTTCATATCTTATTTCTTTTTATTAAAAGAATAAATAAAAAAAATGAAAGTATTACTGTCAAGAAAAAGAGAATATTAGACCCTTAAAAACTAAAAATAAGATTTTAAAAAGTCTAGATTGTATAGTATTTGAAAATATTGAAAAGAAATAAGGATGAATTTGAGCAATTATTTGAGTTGCTTGTTATATCAATTGGGTTACCATATCTCTCAATCTATTAAAAGAAAATGCAAAGTGAAGAAAAGCGATATTCCTAAGTAGGGAGAAACTTGAGCTTCAATGCAAACACGCAATGCCACATTTGACTAAACACTAATAAATGTCTTATCAACTTTTTCAAACCAAAAAAAAAAAATTTCGAAAAAAACAACCGCCACTGCCTCCGAGAAAGAAAAAGAAGGTTAAATCCCAAATTTAATCTTTGAATTGTGTCTAATATATCGATGAGACTTTAGACTTTGAATTTTTATTTTAATATTTTTCTTAAAAGTATTAACTAAGTATTTAAATTTTCAATTTTGTGTTTGATATATCTCTTATCTATCATACATTTATTGAAATTTACGAAACTTTTTTTTGACAAAAAGAATTGACGAACTTATTAGATATAAAATCGAAAGGGAAAGGTTATGGTATTATTAGACACAAACTTCAATTTTATGTTTAATCTTTTTGTAAATTTTTAAAAAATGTTGAATAAATGTTGAATAGGTTAATCATCTATTTCCTTTTTAAAAAAAGCTCAATGTTATCTATTCAAACATAGAATTGAAAGTTTAGTAACATATTTGGTATTTTTATAGTTCACAAATCGATTATAACTTACCATCAACATTTAATATTTAATTTTGTTTATGTACTGTGAGAAGTGTAACTGAGTCTGGGTGTTAAAATGTTTCTAAACTTTAAGTTAATTAATTTTTTAAAAAAAGTAGTTTTTATTTTTAAAATTTGGCTAAGAATTAAAATATGTTTGGTATAAAATAAAAAACATAATGAAAAAGTAATTAGAAAACCTACATAATTTATAAAAACAAAAAATTAAAAACCAAATCGTTAAAACAAACCTTAGAAATTCATTTGCTTCTTAAGTTGTTTAGATTTCTAAACGTAGGTTGTTTATTTTATCCCTTTCTTTTTCTGTAGTGAAAATAGCTTAACGTTACAAATAAAATTATGAAATTAATTAAAACATTATAAGAGGTAAATTATATGGACTAAAAATATCTGTTTTGACCTATAAAATGCAATAGGTTGAATAATATGGTTGCAAATTAAGAGTAACATAACACTTATCATAATTAAATTTGATTTTCAATCGTAATAATACCTTAAAACTCAGACCAAAACCCATGTTTCTCAACTAAAGTGACTTGTCAAACTGCTCCATCATTAAAATATTATAAAAATATCTCACATTCAGAAAGTTCATCAGACGAACTATTGTATTCAAATAACTTGTTATATTTGATTTTGATTATTCTTCGGTAATAGCTGGTTAAAGACAATGATTAAACTTTGATCAGAAGATGGGGATTAAATAATGCAAACTTTCCACGATATGAAGATGAAATTGAAAGGATGATTAGATTTTACGGAGCTCAAATCATCCAGAAGACTTGCTGGAAAGCAGCAGCACGTGACCGGGCCAAGAAGTTGAGAGACAATGCCTCGGTGTTATATTTGGGTGCTTAGGTGCTGCCCACAATGCCACAACATTATCTTACAGCACTGTAGCACTACAACTTGAAGCATCTACTAATTCCAAAGCACCAATGGGGCCATTTATAGGGTCACAACAGTATGGTTCCTGCCGCTAGAAAAATACTCCTGGGAGCTTCTTATTTAAATGATGTTTTTCCTTTCTTTAGACATGAGCCACTATGATCAGCTACCGATAACCACTTAGAAGTGAGAGAGAGAAAAGTAAGACAACAATTATTCTCTGAGGCATATCAGGGAGATACACAGTAGAGAGTTCGCCGTATAACTATTTTTATGGTTCCTTGGAGAGTCAGGTATAGTCATTTTTGTGGTATCTTGAGAGAGCTTTGTGGTGCGTTGAAAGATCCAATTATAATTTTAATATGATAGTAGAATTTGTTGTTGAACAAGGTTGGACGTAGTTCCAAGCTTAAGATAGACTAGTATAAACTCTGGTGCTAATTTTGTCTTTTTTTTTTTTTGTTTTATTTTGTCTTTCCTTCTACTTCTATTATTGTTTAACTGAGAGGATCTGCTTCGTCCTACCAAAGGAAAATTGGTTAGGTGGTTATTATTAGATTGCTAAAACTTTACCAATAGCAAGAACTAAAGAATAGGGATTGAGAATATGTAGTTTAAACCATGCAATGTACTTTGACCCCACTTGGTGTCTCCTATTGGAATTGGCATATACTTTAAAAATAAGGGAACTCGTCATCCAAGCACGTGGGCGAGGATTGTTTTGTCTATGAATTATTTGGCAAAATTGTTGAAATTATCAACACCCAATATGGGCTTAGAGAGGAGGCAAGTGGGTGGTTGGTTTTGAGGGCTCTTTTTTTATGATGCCTCCAATTTTCAGCCAAATTGCATCAACAACAAATAAAGCATTATTTCACAATAAGATATACATTTACATATATATGTGGAATATATTTTTGGGGTTGGAAGCCATTTTGAGTGGCTATGGCTTTTTGGTGCCATTTCCCATGTAAATGCAAAGGGAAGAATTTGTATTGCATTTTGGCTCAACTTGTGTAACCCATATCCATAACTTAAAATGGGCATGTGGACTTTTCTAGTGGGTGTACAATGTACAATTCCATCAAACTCAAGGACAGATTACCCCACAATGTGCCCTCTAGGCCCTTAATTTAACCTATGGTTTGGCTCCTCGTTAGGGTTTAAATAGTTTAGACAATTGTGGTGTCGGGATGACGTTCCTTGTGTAGGGTATGTTAGTCTCACTGATTTGGCTTACCGATTTAACTACATATAAGAATGATATTTTATAACTCATTAGGGACTATACACACTCATCAAGTTATATATAAAATTTCAGTTCTTCAAACTTAATTCCCTATAGATTTGAACATAAAACAAATTTAAAATTCTCAATTTCGACCACACATAAATTTAAATATTCTAATAAAACCATGATCATTTCACCTTTCTTTTTAAATTATTTTTTAGTTCACCAATCCTTATGGGATTGGGTGGAGATTGAGCTTGAAGGTTTGAATCCAACCACACGTATTATTAAACAATAATAATAATAAGAATAAAAACTTAATTATTTAAACTCTATCTACTAGACAAAAGCTGGTAGTGAGTGAGTGGCACCGGATCCCTGGCCAGGGCAGAAAACAATATCTTATTTAAAAATTAAAAAAAAACAATCAAATTAGATTTAAAAAATTAATAAGAAAAAAGGAAAATGAACCTCTTGCATCCATATCCATAGAACCATATATAATACAGCTGAATTATTGGGATTTGTAAAGGCAACAGAAAGTCAGAAACTCAATATTTTGGACGATATGGGATCCGAATGTCTTGATATTGAGCTCATTTCGTTTATTATTTTTTTTTTCTTAAAGATTCCATTTAATATATTCGCTTCCAATTATTTTCATGTGTCAGACATAATATTTTTTTCTAAAATTAAATTATCACTGTTTCAAAATGTTCCTAGATTTGAAATTATCTTGTTTAAAAGAAAAATACAAATGGAAACAGGTTATGCATGCGAATAATATGTTTTTTGATTTATGAAAAGCATATATAGCTTTTAATAAAAAGAAAAATTATATTTAATATTTCAAAATATTTTAATATTATTACTGGATCTCGACATTGATCTAATAATAAAAAGCTATTGGCGAGTCCCTACAATTTCTTTTGCTTCAGATCATATGATTTTAGAAACAAGATCTAAATTCAAATCCAACATTAGTCACAAGTATGAGTGATAAGAAGGGGAAGAAAAAAAAGAATCCGGTTCAATTTTATATATTAAAAAAATGGACACGTTGGCTCTTGTCTAGTTTGCAGAAAACAAAAACATTTTCAAATATATGAAGGTACTTCTAGCATTTTCTTTATGAACAATATGAGGGGTAAAACACAAAAAAGCAAGAGAGATTCAACCATATAATCTTGAAATTCACGAATGAATTAAATTATTAATTTAATATACCATAATGGTTCTTTACAAATTTTCATATCAGGAAAATCAAATTAAAAATTATATAATATAACAATAATTGAATTAAAAAATTTTGATGATTTATAGAGAATAAAAAAGTATATAGTGGTACAATAATTTATGAAAAAAACGCTATCAATATATAATAAAAATATATAAATTGAAAAGAAAAATAAGCGTTTAAAGTATCTGTAGTAATTACATCAAAGAGATGATAATATATATGTATAATTTAAAAGGAATTTTTTTAAATTGAAAATTTATATAAAGAATATCTTCAATTTTGGCTATGAAGAAAAAACATAAAATTTCCCGAAGTACATGACTTTTTCATGAGTTTTTTTTTTCACAAATTTAGGAGGTATTGGATCTACCTCATATAAAATTCACGAATTATAATAAAAATAACACAAAAGAATGAGAAATCACGAATTATTTAAAAATAACAAAAGAATTGACAATCACTAGAGTTATATAAAAGTTACAAGGGAATGACAAATTGGGAGACTCGAACACAAGACGCCGTGGGGGCTAGAAGTGCAATTGCTATTATGATGAAGGAAACTTTCAGTAAAATTGTAACTAATAATGTATATGTGGCAATTTTCAGGGGACTTAGTCCTCTTTGGACCTTACAGTAAATCTTGTTGGGATTGGTGGAGTCAAAACGAAAGTTGATTGAGCTAGAGAAGAGTTGGGATCAAAATAGGATGAAAAACAGAGAAGTGGGACGCTGATGGCCAGTTAGGCCGCGGAGGCAGCGCCGCGGTGCTGGCCAGATGGGGGAAGCGAGCGATTTCCGTCTGTAGCGCCATGGCGCAGTTTCGATGTTTAAAAATACGCAGCCTCGGGTTTTAGGGTTTTACTAGTCGAAAAAGGGATTATTTGCAATCGATTTTGAGCGGGTTTTGGCAGCAAATCAGTGGCAGCGGCTCGGGCATTGGTAGAAGCTTTGGGGTTGATCAAGATCGATATTATCGGGTAATTGTATCTTGATTCTGTGAGTTTTTCATTCATGTTACTAAGTATTAATTATGTAAAATACTTATAAGTTAGGGGGCTTTTGTTGAGACCTCTAGGAAATATTTTGGGGAGTGTTTTTGTATCCAATCCTAAACAATATTAGTGAATTACCCACGTCTGAATGGAATACTGGACGTAGCCCTTAGTGGTAAATGTACTGTTTTCCATTACACACTTTTTTTGTGAGCATAAAATATACTAAAAAGATACATGTATTGTTTGTTGGAACAACCTTTACTCTCACAAACAGTTTAAATCAAGCACATATTATAAGAGATGTCGGGTACTGCAAGTCCAATACAAACCAAACCTAGTGATCAGTTCAGATGTTGTCAATGATTATTTTTTACTAAACATTGGTTCAATTCTTCGATCAATTCAAAATCGAAGTCACGGATTAACATAAATAAAAATATCAAGAAATTGAGATATGAAGTAGACAATATCATATTTTTTATTTTTGGTTTATTATTACATATGAAGTGATTTTGTTGTTGGCAGTAGATAGATATGTTTGAAAAGTTAAAGGTGTGTGGTTTTGTTGTGGGGAGGAAGAATTAGGTATGTGGGTCTTACAAAATCAGAGTGCTTTTCTTCTGTTTCTGAACTTGTAGGATAATTCAACTTCTTCAACCTTTGTGGTTGTGGTTGATTACTCATTTCTTCTGCTTTCCACCTCAATACCCTCACCACATCTGACATTCTAACTTACCACTCCTTTTTTCCTTTCGTCTCCGTCTTCGATCAAAAAACACATTTGATGCATGTATTTTTGTTAAAGTAACCATTTAATCTTTGAATTTGGTTTGTAACGATTTAGTCTATATACTTTCGAATCGATAACAATTTAGTTTCTAAAGTACTTTCGTATGTAACAATTTAGTCCATTTAGTTTAAAGATTGTAACGATTTAATTCCTATCATGAAAACTTTTGTTACGTTTTTTATATATATAGATCAATAAACCAATGAGGTACCAAATGTATTTATACTTTATAGAAACTAAATGGTCGTATGATAAAAAATCAACACTTAATTTTGATGAATTTTTCACGGTAGGGACTAAATCGTTACATAATAAAGTTTTGGAACTAAATTGTTACCAATTTAAAAGTATAGGGACTAAATCGTTACAAATTAAAGTTTAGAGAATAAACCGATACTTTTAGTGAAAGTACAGAGACCAGATGCGTTTTTTAACCTAAATTGTATTTGTTAAACTACAAAAATTTTCATTTTGTCTCTAAAATTTGAGTGACAATTTAGCTAGAAAGCTTAAAAGACTTGATAGGCGGGCGCATAATATCTTTTAAACTATATTTTCTTGTCTATTGTCCTTATTTTATCTAATTGATCACCTACTCCCTTTGATACATGTTGCCACGTCGTACTAAATGTTTAAGAATTGATAAAAACATTAATTTTCTAAGGTTTAGAGATTTAACTGACACTGATAACGAATTATTTTAAAATCTCATATTCGATATTAAGAAAAACAATTAACAAAATCATAAAATTGAATGGCAGAGTATCTCTAAATAGGAATTTGGTTTAAAAAGTATGAAAAACTAAATAGCCAAAGTGAATCTTTTTAAAAGTTAACCAAAATTAAAAAAATTGTGTATATTTCAATGACCAAATAATATATTAACCTTTATTTTACTTGTATGAGTTGTTAAATGGAACAAATCGATTTTGAGTAAATTTAAGAATGAAGCATCAAAATAATTGTTTGTGTAATTAATTAATACAAAAAAAAACTTAATGTTTAAATATGCAGTAGTTAAAATAAACAAGTTGAAATTAAAATCAATATAAATCACAAAAAAAAATGTCAAATAGAATAAGTTGAAATGAAGGTAATTAAGCTTAAGCAAAATCAATCCTGATTGAGTTCATGGTAAATCCAAGGTGGGATTGAATAATAAATATTATTGAAAATAAACCCACTTGGATATGGATTCCATCAAAATAATAATATCCATCAATTTCATTAGTAATTTCAGGCGATAATTTGCAATTTGGCCACCTACCATTCTTGACATTTTCAAATCTCTCTCTCTTT
>NW_019104500.1:425000-453964 GCF_001995035.1 Momordica charantia | reverse complement strand
GGGTTTTTTTTTTTTTCATTTTTCCTTCCAATAATTAATTACTGATTAAAAATTTTATTAAAAACTAATAACACAAAGTCCACTGTCCAACACAATCAAATAATCCTTTAACCAACATGACAAAGACAGAAAGCACTTGTTATCTTTTATAAGGTTATAGATTTTACTATATCATTAAATAAATGGTTATAATAAAAAAAATATACTATCAATAATATAGCAATAAAATAAAATAAAATTTGTTACTATCTTATTTTAAAAAATTAGCACAATAATGTAGCTAGGAAGAAAAAATTGGTATACTAATAACTATTACTCGTTAAGGCAAGAAGGGAGTATGTTCCCAAACTTAGCACCCTTGGTGTATTAAATAAACAAACACGTGTCGTGATGACGAGTTCGGAGTGCAGATCAGTACGCTTTTTGACACATAGTGGTTGGGGGCATAACTACTCCCTTCCCGAATTTTTAGTATGCAGTTTGCCGAAATTATGGAGGTAACCGTGTATTCAAAATTCAAACTTCTTCCGTAGGAACGGTTATGGATGATCCTTATAAATAACTACTGTGAGTGTGTTCAAGAGGTACGCGAATTATATTTTCTCTAATTTTATCTTACTCTGGACTTATGCTAACAAAAGCTTCGGAGTGCTAACTTTGGTTGTAGGTATAATTCTTTGAGTGTTCTCGAAGACTTATTGTGATTATCGGATATTCAATTTTTCGGTAAGAACAGTTACATATCTAATCCTGACTCCGATTTCATACAATTTTAGTAAACAACATCAAATAAATTCTTATTTCAATTGTAGAAAATTCATGGTAAACAACATCAAAGGAATAACATTTCCATTCTGATTGATTATCATTTCGATTCATTTCCATTTTGATTTCTTGACAAGTAAACAAACATCTCAAATATCTTATCAATAATATGTCCCATAAATACAAAGTAGATTATCAAATTACACAATATTTCTTCTAATTATAGCCAACCAATTCAAGTTAAAGGGTCTGTTTTGGTAGATACTACATATCAAATTATAATTGATCACTTAATAAAATATTGTCTAAGGTGTTTAACATCCTAAAAAGAGTACTATGTTTGATTTTTCATTAAAGAGTGTCCTTATTTTTAAAAAGTTTTATATTTCCTTTCTGTTTTCATCCTTAAATTATTATAATTTTTTTTACAACTTTTAAATGTTTTATTTTAGTTTCTTAAAATTTTAAATATCATCCTACATCATTTTTAGTCATTAGTAGTAAAAATTTGAATTTATTTCAAATTTCCATAAAAGTTTTAAAACAAATAAGAACTAGATTCAAGACTAAATATATCAAATAGTTTATTTTCAATTTGGTCCTGATCTTTTAAAAAATCTCAATTCAATCTTTAATGTATTAATTTCTCAATTAATTTCTTCTAAAAAAATTTTATTTAAAATCAGGTAACAAAAATCTCAAATCTCATTAAATGATGGATTATTACCATATTTGGACACATGAGACATGTCATCTAGAAAAATAAAAATAAAAATAAAAGTGATTGTTTCACCGGTTGAATTTAGACATCAAATATCATTCTATTAACATACTTATGTATTCAAATAATTTAACCATCATTTTAACTTTTTTTTTAAAGATGAAATTGAAAATTGCCCAAAAGATTAGGGACTCATGTGTGTATTTTGCCTAGATTAAAAATTAGACCATAAAATAAAAAGATAGTACAATTATATAAAATATATAATTTTAGTATTGGTTGGTGTGTAAAGAAAGAAGAAGGTTGGAAGGTAACCGGCCGACAACACCCACATCCCCCGAGACGCCTGTCACTCATTCATAGGAGAGGACCGAGCTAAAAAATAGATTAAAGAAATATTTAAATTCTATTTTTCACCGTATATTTTTTTGTTGATTTTATTTTCCATATTGTCAAAACCTTCATTTTATTATTTCGACCTTTAGTTTTTATATTTTTGAATTTTTTTTTGTCATTATACTTACAAAAAGTGATTGTTTTGGTCAAGTCATTTCATTTTATCATATTTTTAATATGTCATTTTACTCATTAAATTTATTGAAATATAATTTATATTAAAATTTTGTAAATGGAAATAAGATAATTGAAATTACAGTAAAATAATATTTAAATTTAAAACATAATAAGATCTTCGAAAATGAAATTATAAGATGACTCTCTCCCATCTGATGTTGTAGGAGTGAGAGATTTCTTTCTCAAGTTTGAGGTCTCATCCATTGAACACCTACTTTTGACTTTTTTTTATCCTCCTTTTACTAAAATTAGGTGTTAAATTTTGAATTTCTGTCTCTAAATTTGGACACAATTTCAATATCATTCTGATTCTGATTTTGATTTTGATTTTGGTTTTGGTTTAGTTTTAATTTAATATTCTAATTTTAGAAGTTTCAATTTGCTCTATATATAGTTTTGTTAGACAATGGTCTAATTTGTCTTCGTTATGATAGCTTTTTGGTCATCGTGAACTAATGTGGGATGTGGGCGGAGGATTGGATAAGAATAGGAAAAGATAAATATTGGATTAAATTAAAATTTTAAAAACTATAGAGACCAAATCGAGACCCAACCTAGACTATATAGATTAAATTAAAACTTTTAAAACTTTAGAGACAAAATTGAAATTAAGCTTAAATCATAGGACTAAATTAATAATTATTTTAGAAATGAGGAGTGTGGATACCATATTTGTCATTTCTAAATTTTAATTGATATTTGTAATACAAAATATATATAATTAACCAAAATTAAAAAAACAGTAACAAATTATTTGAAATTGTGAATTTAGAAAGGAGAATTGAAAAGATTGAAAATTAGTTTTTAAAAATATATAAAATATCTCTTCTAAGTTTCTCTCAATATTTCATATTCACCTACTTCTCCTTCACCCTAACAATTATCTACTTCTCTCTCACATTCTCCCTCTTCCCAATTCTTCAATTTTCTTCCATGTCCTTTTAAAAATTTTGTTCAGCCTCATTCCCACAAATGTCTCAATGTCCCTCTCCCCCTCGCAGTTAGGGACTACTCCACGTTTCTTTTGTCTTTATAAATGGATGGGGGATGGATTTTTCTTATAAAGGGCACGAAAAGAAACACGTATATGAAATATTATTTCTTCATCTCCTCTAATTGATTCAGATATTTCTCCTCACTCCTAATCCATAAATCCGATTAAAATCATCATTAAAAGGTTTGAAATCTTATATATATTTCAGGCTCTATTCAAATTGTCAAAATGTATGATGTGATTTGAATAGGAGAGATTAATTATGGAGGAATTCCACGAGATGAATATGATTTGATTGTGTGGAACATGTATTTTTTCCTATTCTCTTTTCACTTTTCTTTTATTTCATTTATTTTACTTAATCTTTAAASGACATGCTTGATTAATTTCATAAGCTAGTTACATTCTTTGAAAATTGAAATGCTTGAAACGCATTTAAATTAAATGCATTCGAGAGAAACGTAGATTTTTTTTCTTTTGACAAATGATATATGATATGCAGATATTTATCGACTTAAATGTTAGTCCATTGTAATTTGCATGAAATATTCTTCGGGTTAATTTTAGGATTTCAAATCATAACATTATCTTATCTAAGTATATTTTTATCTTTCATATTCTGCAAATTTTTAAATCAAACAAAATCTCTTGCATCGAAAGATTAAAAATCAACTGCAATACTTTCAAATTTAAAAAATAAATTGGAGAGTCAAACCGTGCGTAGTTCATCGGTTATTGACATGTATGGTTAAGAGTTCGATCTCCCACCCCACATGTTGTACTCAAATAAATTGGAGAAAATTAGGATTGCAAATCATGATATTATCTTATCTACGTCTGCGAACTCTCTAAATCCAACAAATGAGTAGTGTTCCTTAAAATTAATTGTTACGAAATTCCATGTGAACTAATTGTACAAAATTCCCATTATTTTTATCGTTTTGTTTACAAAATCAGTCTGAGAATTAGTTGTATTCTTTTTTTTTTTTTGGATTTTTCCAAATTCAAAAATAAAAGAAAATCTCATGCAAGATAACAAAAAAAAGGTCCATTTTCATCAATTTTGAGAAAAAAATAGTGTTTTTCTTTTATGGAAAAATTCCATTTAGAGTTGAAATTTTCGTTTTAAATTAAATTTCAATATAATTCAAAACAATTTTTATAAAATAATTAAAAATAAATTTTAAAAAAACAATAACAAATTTTCAACAAATACAACAAGTGAAATTGAGTATCTTTTTTGAGATTATTAAATTTCTTAAATACATGAAATTTCTCAAATTTCTCTCAAAAGATAAATTTCAATATTTAAAATGACATTTATACCGCCCATAATCATTAATCCCTATCTTATTTCTAAAATGTAATAAACTTAAAACATTTAAAAATAATTATAAAAAAAAAACTTTGGACTTTCAATAATTTAATAAATTGGATAATAAAAAATAAAATAGTAACAATTTTTACCCGGGTTGTAGTTGCTAATACATCCCCTTATACATAGCCAAATTTCTTTAATTTCTTTTAACTGGATGGCCAATCACACTCGAAACGTGTCACAAATATCTCCTTTTTTACAATGGTGCACTTGAGTTTACTAAGTGCTTTTACGTCAATGGTAGATGCATAAATTTTATACGTATGCCATGTCTGCTCATAAGAACCAATCCGAATAATCTAACAACTTTTTTTTAATCAAGAAAAATTACTTGCATTTGTTTTCATGATGTGACAAGACTCATCCTTAATTTCCCACATCTCTACAACCATCAGCTTAATTATTTTTTTGTCAAATCGAACATAGCTCAAATGGTTAAGACATCTATCTCTAACCAAAAGGTCATGAGTTCGAATCTCCACTCCCTTCGTCGATATCATCCTCGAAAACATAATAATAAATCTAGCAATTCCTTAAGTAGCAAGAATAAATTAAAAATTTCAAATACTTCCCATGCTAGCCACTCTCTCCCATTTTGGATATCCATCTCTTTCTCAAATCTACCTTTCCTATACGCTCCAACTTTTCCTTTAATGATGTAATGTCTTACTAAAATTTTACATAATTTAATGTTATCTGTTATAAAGTCTTGTCTATTGGTGTAAATATTTACAATGGGAACTTTGACGTCAACTTACGTATGGTTAAATAATTAAAGTATTAGTTGCCTCACTTAAAAGTTAAAAATTTAAATTCATACTACCGCTTCTTCTTAAATTCACAAAATATATATATACAATGTAAATTTTGGTTCTATTGTCATATTTATTCTCCATTCATCTCTAAATTTATAAAGTTTTAGTCTTCAAAATTTTCATACAAACCTGATTTGATGTAATTATGTCTTTTATTGATTTATCGGTGAGTAGATATCTATTTGAGGAAATGTTTAAAGCCTACTATTAAATTCAAGATATTTGTTAAATAATCAACATATTCAGAATGCCCCTTTCAAAATTCAAATTTTCTCACCACATTCGTAATGAGTCTTAAAAAAAAAGACAAATCTTTACGGCCTAATAACTTCAAAACAAAATTTTAATAAATTTTGTATTTAATTACTTTGAATTTTTGTTAAATAAATAAGGAAAATTTTAAAAAGAAAACAAATATTTAAAAAGTAGGAATGTCAGTATCAGGGAGATCCTTAAAACACGCTACCAAATGATACGTCACGAAAAAAAAATAATGCTAAAAAAGGTACTCTCATTTATGATTTTTTTCGGAAAGACTCTCATTTATGTTGAATAATGGTATTTAAAAAAAACACACACACAAAAAGGAAAACGGAAAAAACAACAACAGAATTGGGTTTTTAGGTTGAAATTTGTGAGTTTGAAAGGATATTCAATGATTGATTTTTTTTTCAAAGGTAAATATGTTAAACAAACAAAGTGGAGGATCTCACAACTCGAGATCAAGGCACAACACCCATCGGGCAGACACAAGACAAGAAAACAAATTTCAGGTCGAGATAAGCATAGGATCAGAGCTCAAGCAGCAACTCCTAAGCCAAAAGTAGTATAACGAAAATAGACCTCAGTTTTCAAAGTGCACAAGAGGGCAGAAGGCGACCGTCCCACCCCACCCCCACCCATGAACTCTAGCATTACGCTCCCTCCAAATAAAGGAAATAGTTGAAGTCCATGTCAAATGCCACACACGACGACGAGCAGACTTCTCAGCACTAATGTGACAAATCCAACAAGCTCAGTATACCAATATGAAATCCGGTAAGAAGAACCAACCCAGGCAATCATTACAGACCAGACCTTCCAACTAAAAGGACACTCAAAGAACAGATGATCACGGGACTCAAAGCCAGCACAAAACACATAAGAAACAGGAACTGAAGAATCCCAACGACATAAGCGATCCCGCATAGTAAGTCAATAACGCACCGCCAACCAAGCAATGAAAGAATGCTTCGGAATGTTCCCATCGAATCAAAGCAAAGAGAACCAAGGAACAGGAGGCTGAGCTGACCACAACACATCGTCCCACGCACTCAACACTAAAAGAAGACCCGACGACGCTGGAATCCAAATGGGTATATCTTCCTTCCCAACCAAAACCGGCACAGATGAAACCTCAGAGACCAACTGACGAAGATCGGGCGACCCATGAGGCCAGCGCCACGAACGATCGGGAAAAAGAAAATAAGAAACCTTTGTTCGGGACAAGCTTGCAGCATCGTTGATAATCCGATCACCAAACCTCAGATAAATCGGACCCCCGGAAGCCAAGCATCATGCCAAACAAAACAACGGTGACCAACTCCAATCGCAAACTGAACCAAAGGCCGAAAAGCATCCCAGACAGAAAGAATATCCCGCCAACACCAAGAGAAGCGAGGTGAAACATGAATAGTCCAAATACATTCCCCTCGAAGAATCTAGGCCTCCACCCAAGCCATCCATAGAGAGCCAACCAGCGTAAAGAGCAGCCAGAGCAGCTTCATTAAAGCAGCCGAATTCTAAGAAGCCAAGTGACGCACGCCCAAACCACCTCCCCACAAAGGAATACACACCTCAGACCATGCCACCTTAGCCCCTGATCGCCCGCTCTCACGATCCTTCTACAAGAAAGAACGCAGAATCTGCTCAACATCATGAACAACCCGAGCTGGAAGAAGAAACACACTAACCTAATAAACCTGAAAATTCTGTAAAACCGACCGAATAAGCTGCAACCGGCCAGCAAAAGAAAGCACTAGAGCCGACTAACTCCGAACACGAGAGACACTTCGCTCAAGCAGAGGTTGACAATCACGATCAGAGAACTGGCGCGAAAGGGGCGAGACCCCGAGATAACGCACAGGAATAGAACCCATCGAAAAACCTAAGAAAGCCGCCAACTGCTCCACCTCAACATCAGGAAAACCAGCCCCAAAAAATGAGCTCTTGTGAGTATTCACCACAAGCCCTGCCAACTCTCCAAAAGATGTCAAAACATCATTAACAAAAGATAAATAACCAAGATCCCCAGGATAGAAGATCATCCGATCATCTCCAAAACATAAATGAGTCAGACCAACCCTATCACACTTCTGATGAAATCGAAAACCTAGCGGCGGCTTATTCAACATCTGAGACAACACCTCCATGACCATAACAAAAAGGTACGGAGATAGATGATCCCCTTGACGCAACCTACGACGACCATGGAAGTACCTCTCAAGTGCACCATTCAAAGAGACTGAGAACATGGGGGAGGTAATACAAGTCCGAACCCAATTCACAAACCGGGGTGGAGTCCCAATAGCCAACAAAAGACCAAAGAGAAAATCCCAATGAATAGAATCATAAGCCTTCTGAAGATCTACCTTTAGAACACACCGACGAACTCCCCTACTCAAATGATAACCCCTCACAAACTCCTGACATAACAAAATATTATCCACAATACGACACCTGACACAAAATATTATTCAAGAATTGATTTTGCTTTGGAAAAAAAAATATTGATTTTAGGTAGGGATCAAATTTAACTTTTTGCGAAGCCTAATTCCAACGAAATTAATGATTTTTTAAAGTTTTCTTTTTTTTTTTGTTTTTTTTACATGATTTCTTGTTAAAATTAATGGGTTTGCAAAAATTCAACTGAGGGTTAAAATTGAAATATTTATTAAAATCTAATGTACAATTTTATGAAATTAAAAATTTAAAGTGAAAATTGATATGCCTTGCTAAGTTTAGAGCACAAATTAATTTTTTTCTCTCATATCAATTAGTATTTATATTTTTCATTAAATTATAAATTTAGTTTCTAAACATTTAATTTTGATGCGTTGGTTCCCTTAACACTTTATTTTAGATACGTGCTAATTGAGTTAATGAATGGTAATTTGGTACAACATGACACAAGTGAGTACACTAATGGGATAAAATAGATTTGATTCACAACCACAAACATAAATAGGAATAGGTAAAAAATACATATAAAACACACTTGTCATGTCAAATTATAATTCGTTCCTCCAATAAATTTGCCACGTCAATATATTGAGTCATGATATATAGCAGTGAGATCTTATTATTAGAGCTAAAATCAAAAGTTATAGGTAGTAGTAGGTGCATAATTTAAACTTTAATAGACCAATTATGAAATAATATGAACTAAAATTACAATATAACCTTTTCAATGGTGAGCTATTTCAATATGACGGAATTGATTGTCAAAATAATAATAATAAATAATGACGGAGTTGCATAATGAATTTGTTTAAAATTACCCCTATAAATCAATTATTAATTATTTATTATATCATGCCGCATCTCATCTCTTACAATAATAATTTTTTATGGATAAATCTGAACATAGTTCAATTAGTCATGATATATAGTTTTAATAAAAATGTCGAAGTTTGAACCTCCCTATAGTTGAACTAAAAAACTCTCGATTCTATTTCATTTATGTTATTTTACTTTAAAAAAAACAACGTTATTTCATTTAATTAACAAAAGCACACAAAAATAGTAATAATAAAATAAAAAAGAACCGAAAGGTGGCGTAAATAGCACAAGAAAAGGAGACATAAATGTGAGAAAAACGTTATAAAAAACAAACCGACTTCAGAGAGAGAAAAATGTTGACGTACTATTATTTTGGAATAAAATTAAATCTTATTTTCTAACTTATGTTCATGGTAATACATTACATGATTGAAACTGCGTTATTCATCTGTTAAAATTAAAATAAAATGATCAAAATTATTACTTTTTCTTTAGTCCAAAGACCAAAAGAAATATTTTGATAGTTTAGGAGTCAAAATAGATAAACCTAAAAATTAAAGTCATGTTTGGTAACCATCCCTATTTTAAATTTTAGGTTTTTTCTTAGTTTTCAACCTTTTGTTGTTAAAAACTAAAAACGATACATGTCCAGAAGTTTACGTCAGGAGTACAAGTTCATATAACTATGGAAAAGTATAAAATTTAACTAGGAAGATGGTAATGTATATCAATTTTTACTCTAAACTTCAAATTTCATCAAATTGCACCTTACACTTTAATAAATGTTGCAAATTTTTACGGTAGCTTTTCATTTGAAAATTTGTTTCAAAAATATTCTTACAAGTGTCAAATGAAGTAATAAAACATATATTAAGTTAAGTACGAACTGGATAGGAGTTATACAAAATCGACACTGGACTTTTTTTCTTTTCTTATGAAATTGGCAAGTTTTGGTATAATTATTTAATAGTATATTTTATGCATCAGTCAAATTTAATTTTTATTACAAAATGAAGCCAAAATTTTTTTTTATTACAAAATAAAAATATGCATACTCTCCATTTCGAACACAAGGATACAAAATCAAAGTGGACAAGGCAAGGCCAACAAATTAGGGAGTATTTTCTTACCTAAACATTACAATAAATGTAATTTAATCAATTAAGGACTACGTGAATCCGTTTAAATCCAAATACATATAACATCGTTAAAATAAAATCTATATAAAATAGAGATAACAATGGAGTAAAATTGAATAGACGTGACGAAGCAAAAAGAACGGCCCACAAGTGGCCACTTGGAGCTGCGGCATGCTGTGTGTGACTGCGTCCAATAATTTCCAAAAATACCAAACATATTATTATTTGATATTGTGGTATGTGTGAGAATTAGAAATTAAATTAAATGATTATTAATTATTTCCCCGGCTGGGCTGATGTGGCGGGAAAGTTATTAACTACAATTAATGAGGGGATTTCAATTCCGGACGACACGGCGTTAAGTTAACGGCCGTGTAGTAGTTGATGACGGTTAAGCTACCGAATCTGTACGGTGGAGATTCTGTTTGTAACATTAATTGCGCTCCCAAAACATTTCACGGGTCTTCTGTGACCCCGACATCCCCTGCTCCCTGCTTTTAAATTTTAATACCACCCATTTTCAAAAATTAAAAATACTAAAATTTAATATTGTCAATCCACGATTTTTTTTTTCTTTCGAGTTAAATAGTTTTTAGAATTGTATTTGCTTCCTCGTCTAAAAATAGAAATATAAAAATAAAGATTCCAACCAAAGATACAATTGTATTTCATATTTTCAATAGTTTTGTTGGATAGTGGATTTGAAAAATGAATCCCAATTTAAAACAATGTTTAAAATGTGTAATAATATATTTTTAAACTAAGTATTTGGTTCAATCTAAAATATTATTAATTAATTTATTAATGTTATAAATTTTGTAAGGTTATTATTTTACAATGTTTATAATTTATAATATATTATATTTTTAATTTTTTTAATTTTAACAAAAATGAAATGAGTTTATAACGTGAAATAGTATATTATTTTGCATTTTAAAATCACAAATTATGTTGTTTTATAATTTCTATTATTTAAATTATTTGGATTATATAATTTGAAAAAACAGTTTTTAAAAACAAATATATCAAACAGACACTAAATTAATTTCATTCAATAAATCAGAAAACATAATTCAGATGGCATACCAAACCATAGGTAAATATTTTATGTTAGACTTTTGGATTTGATATCTAAATTAATTTGGTCAGCTATATTTTCTTTATAAAAATTCTTGCTTGACATTATGTGAAGTTTGCATCAAGTATAATATCAAAAGTTAGGTATATAAGCCGTCTTTGATTTATTTACGTTAAATATTTATGTTGAGTTATTAGTTTATTATAGTTTGAGTTTAGTTTCAATTTTAATTTCAATAATTTTAAAAGACACTTCAAATTAAATTTCTACCGATGAATTTAGGTCATGTTTACTTATTACAAATCAGAATGAAATCAATCGAAATCAAATAAAAAAAGTATAAAACAATTAAACAAAAAGCTATGGGTCGGATAAAAGTAGAAAAGTAATTGTAATTAATGTGCGGGACTCACAAAAACAAGAAAGAATGAATAAAGAATGAGAACAAGATTGATGAGGGTGTAGGAGACGAATGGGATGCCCATTTTTAAAGATTGTGAATGAAAAGATTGTGTTGGTCTCACGATTTGATTCTCATTTCTACAATTTGGTAAACATTATTAAAATGAAAAAATTGATTGTCCGTTCCCTTCATTCCCATTTCCATGAAGTAAACATGTTCTTAGTTTCAAAGTCGTCTTAGTAATTTTGAAAGTTACAATTTTCTTTTTTCATATATAAATAAACAACACTGCATTAAAAAGAAATAAGACAACTATAAAGATTAATGGTCACTATCCACCACAATCTCTAATTTTGAAAGTTACAATTTTTAGGTTCTTATGGTCCGGTTAAATCTGTGTTCCTCACCCGTGTTCCTCACCGTATAACTTTGGGAACAAATCTTTTTTCTTTTTTTTTTTTAAATGCTGGAAAAAAATCATTTAAGTATAACCATTTTGTTTCCAAGCTCAGATAAACAATTTCATTGCTAAGTAAGATAAATTATTTTTAAATTGAATATTTTTACCTTTCTTAAAAATACATTTACATTCTTAGTTAAATTTAAAAAATAAAATTAATTTTTGAAATATGTTATTTTTAGTTTTCAAAATTTATTTTAGATTTTTAATATATTTATAAAAAGTAGGTAGCAAAACAAAGAAATACATAAGTGAAAATAATGTTAACGGGCTTAATTTTCAAAAACAGAAAATTAAAAATAAAATATTATAAAAGGGAAGAATAAAAACCACTATTTATTAGAGACCATGTGCGAAGCTTGCTCCAAATAATTGCAAAAGTGAATATTATTAGATACATTTTTTCTCTCCCAAATCACAATTTAAACGGTCGGACATGAAAATGATAAATATATTATTCATCTTAGTCTCTCCAATAGTTAAGATTATAATAATAATAATAATAATAATAATAATAATAATAATAATAATAATAATATAAAGGTATTTCATGTACAGCAAAATAAACTCAAGTAATTGAAAATACATCAACGGCATTTTAGATTTGAAAATATAGACAAAAAAAAAAAAACCTTAAAATTTCCCTAAAATGTCTACTAGTCTATTAGCGATAAATACTACATTAGTGACAGACTAAACATTTATTACTAATAGATTTTAGGAGTAACGGACGTTTGATAGACTATATCATGATTTATTGAAGTCTTAATATTGATAGACTATATCAATGTTTGACGTTTGATATACTATATCATTCATAGATTTTTATCACTAATAAACTATTGATCTAGAAATTTGGTCTTCTGAGATCTCGCCAATTTCTAGAATAAACGGACCGATGAGACCGGTGTAGTTCTTGCCACACGGGCTCCGATGCTTAAGTTAGCATCAAATTAGTCGAATATAGAGATTAGGGTGTTTTGGCATACCTCTAGGGTTTGGTTCACCTTTCTATTTATAGAAGTCGAATTATAATCTCTTTAAGGTTTACCACAGTCAAATCCTCATACATCTGGGGCTGCTCACTTCGTTGTGGGCTTTAGGTCGAATCGAGAATCAAGGTAGGACAATTCGGGTGGGACTGGGAAATGGTTGGGATGAACTGCTACAGTTCTCGGCCGGGGGCCGGCTCCCCTTTCTTGGTTCGTGCTCTCTCGAGTTTCCTTCGGCCCCCGTCACTTGGTCCGTTCTCCTTTTCTATTCCCATAACAGTAGCCCCCACTCTCAAAATAGAAGACAAAAGCATGCTAAGGCTTCTATATTGAAAGTATTTGTTATGTGACGTGATGGCTATTTTTGTGGAATAGCCTTATTTTTAGTCGTCGTTGGTTGTCGTCTCTATGAGCTAACTTTCCTAGCCTCCATTCTCTTTTGTTGTAGTTGACTGTAATCAAGTCTCTTGAGCTCTACCATACGGTTAGTCTTAGTTTTAACCGTCATATTTTTGCCTCGGGATCTAACTTTTAGCTGGGCTAGCGGTACCACTCTTGGGTTTCTAACATGTTTGGCCTTTTGCCCATGGTTTTATATCCCAGGGTTTACTCTTAGGTTTCTAACTTATTTGGCTTTTGCCAATGGTTTTATACCCTGATTCCAGTCGATACCTTCAATCGTTGTCGATTGTCGTTTCATGGGCTGGTCTTCCTAGCTCCATAACATTTCTACATAGTTGGCTGCAATCAAGTCTCATGGGCTTTGCTATATGGTTAGTTTTAACCGTTAGAGCCTTGGGATCTAACTTTTAGCTAGGCTAGGGGTACCACCCTTTGGTTTCTAACTTGTTTGGCTTTTGCCCATAGTTTTATACCCTGGGTTTCTTTGATTGGTTTGGTTTGCATGCTTTTTGTTTCAACCTTGATGGGCCTGTATGCATGCCTATTGGTTCGATCTATGCCCTTGTGCAAGTGTACACAATCGATGTAGCAAGTGATAAAAAGAGATCGTATCCACAGGGATTGATGGTTAAACACTTCAATAATCACTTAAGATAGGGGGTTTTAAACAAGCAAAGTATGTATAACAAATCGGAAAACTAAAGTAAATCAACCTAAAAAATACACCAATGAACTAATGTTAAAATGAATTAAAGATAGATGACAGCAAAATGTCTAAGGAACATGCGCAAATATGAACTGGAATACTGATATTAAAGTGAGTAAGGGGGAAGCGGTTAAGTGACTCTTGTGAACTTAAGCAAACGATGTTACAGCATAAACAATGCTAGAACATTGGCCAAACAGATATAGAATCTTTCCAGATTTCCCAGATTTTCTACTGTTAACATTCATAGACAAACAATAACAACATATATGCACAGTTTTCATGACCAAGCTAGGTGATGCTTATCCCTAAGTCACCACACACTAAACTCAAGTAGACTCTATCTCGAGATGAAGTATTTCGCTTCCTATTACGATTTTCCAAAAGCTAACAAAAAGGTATTACAACATGGTGATCAAGCATATTGAAAATAAATTTACAAAGCAACTTCAACTCAATGTTCTTCATCATTTAAAAACAGTAACAAAGTCTACAGCCACAAAGGTTCACAACAATCTCTCCCTCACAAATTAGATTAGCTACACAAAGCCATACAATAAAATCAAATACAAACTAGAATGAAAATAAAACAAAGAGATTCAAAGATGAAGAGAAGGAGCTGAAGGTTTCAGCTCAAAGCGAAATCCTCTTGTTCTCTGTTTCAGTAGTAGATTTTTGGGCTTCTTCTTCCTCTTCCACGAGCAGCTAGAGAGGTTTTCTTGGAGAGCGGGATGGTTGATTCTAAAATGGAGTGGGGAAGAATTCTCTTGGAGGTTGCCTTAAAAAGGGACTTTTATACCCATTCTTAATTTTAGGGCAACACAAAGGATAAAGTGGGCTCCAGCTCTAAATTCCAGATATTTCTCCGAGTTACTATGGTAAATCCCGTTGAGCAGTCCTTTCACTGTTAGTTTGTCGTTTTCTGCTGCTTTCTGAATTTGGATATGATGCTGTAGCATCATCAAAGCTGTAGCAAAATGCACTAAAATTAGCTCAATTGTAATTGACAATACTACAATGTAGAAAGCTAGTATGTATAATCTTTTTAGCACAAACTCAATGAATAAGGGTGCAAGTGATGCTATCTTTAGCTAATTTATACCAACATTATACCAAAATAACTCTCTATTTAGAGAGTTATCAATGCCTTTTTCAGCACCTTTGGGTTATCTTCCTCGGTTTCACTGACTGGCTTCTAGCTTATTGGTCTGTTTCTAGGTCTGTCCCAGTTTGAGTTCTTTGACCATCAATTGATTAACCTACCCATGCCCCCACTTGATGAGTTTTCATTTAGAATAAAGATAAATGCTTAAGTAGTAAAGAATTAATTAAACTGCACATGCTAGAACCAAAAGCAAGTAGAAATTTTCTGAAATGTAGGTCAAATGTAATTTGAAATGAAGTAAATGATAACCTATATAAGCAATTATAAAAAATTTAAGCCTAAATTCTTAATAAGGCAAAAAGGAGAGTAATATTGTCCTGTGTTATCAGGCCGTTATGCGTCATCTTGAGATGGTGTAGTAGCATCCCTGCAATACTCACTGCTCTCTTCCGATTCTTGCTCGGATGAGTTTGTCATTGGAGTGTATTTCTTCAGAGGGTCTCGTTGATACAACTGGTTTTGAGTTTTGTCAAGATCCCGTTTTGAATGGAGTAGTTCCTCTGTGCTCATATATTTTTGAGCTCGAGCCAATGCTTCTGAGAAGGTTGTTGGAGTCCTCTTTCTAAAAGAGAATGACAGCTCTTTATCTCTTATGCCAAATAGGAAAACGAGTAGTGATATTTCGTCGATGAGATCTTTGACTAGTAGTCTCTAAGGCTCTCAGTTGATTCTTGCTTTATGGTCAGGAGGTAAGTCACAGGTTGACTCCTATTCTGCCATCCAGCGAATTGCGAGACAAATGCTATGGCCAGTTTTTTGAAGGAGAAGATTGATTTTCTTCTTAACTGTCGAAACCAGATACGAGTAGTGCCAATTAACGTGATAGAGAACACTCTGCACTTGATTGCTTCTGCCATCCCGTAGAGGTCCATCCATTCTCTATATGCCTCCAAATGGTCAAAATGATCTGTTAAGCCGTCGTATTGCTTTATAGTAGGGAATTTGAACTTTGGAGGGATCTTTTCTCTCACTATTTCTTCCACGAATGGGGAATCTGTTTGCTCCATAATCTCCTCAAGATCGTATCTTCTGTCCTTTCATTTCTTACTACATTTCTGTGATCTTTCTGTATGCTCATGTCGGCGAGGTGTTTTTTCTTTATGGAGCATGGTGTTCTTGAGGCCTGGTCGGGTTTCTTGTCGACGGAAAGTATCATTCTGTGTTTTGTCGTTCCCTCCCATTACCAGTTTACTCCGTGCTAATGGGCTGTTCGTCAACTATTTTGCGTCTCCACTAGTGAGAGCTTTGCCCTTTCGTGGATCTCGTACAAGTGTTGGTGGTCTCTCCTCTTGTTGCTCAAGTCTCTCAAGAATGAGAGATATGTTTCGGTTCACTCCTGCAATCTTCTTTTTTAAAGTACCCGTTCTCTTGTCGTTCAGAAATTTCTGCCTGTTGCTCTTTCTACCCTGGAATTTGTCGCCTTGTATCACCCAGGGCCTGCTCGGGAAGTTGTCGACTTGTTTCACCCTTAGCTGTCTCGGGTGAGGGCAGCCTCCCAATCTAATGACGTTCGTTGCTAGCATGTTGCGGTCTATTTCCGGAATTCATGTCAATTTGTTTTTCTCAGGATCTGTCTTGGATTTTGTTGATTCGCTTCACCCTAAACCTTCTCGGATCCGAGCAGTTCTCGGTCAACTTGTTGATTGTCTTGACTTTTGGATCTTAATCGTCCCTTCTTAGATCCGAGCAATTCTCGGTCAACTCGTTGATCGTCTTGACCTTTTGATCTTAATCGTCCCCACAGACGGCGCCAATTGTTGATACAGAAATTTGGCCTCCTGGGATCTCACCAAATTCGCACCAAACTACTAGAATAAAGGGACCGATGAGACCTGTAAAATAGAATAGTACTAAGACCGGTGTGGCTCTTGCCACACACGGGCTCCGATGCTTAAGTTAGTATCAGAGTAGTCGAATGTAGAAAGTATGATGTTTTGGCATACCTCTAGGGTTTGGTTCACCCTTCTATTTATAGAAGTCGAATTCTCATCTCTTTAGGGTTTACCCCAGTCAAATCCTGATACATCTAGGGCCGCTCACTTCGTTGTGGGCTTTAGGTCTAATCGAGAATCAAGGCAGGACAATTCAGGTGAGATTGCAAAACGGTCGGGATGAACCACTACAATTCTAGGCCGGGGGGCTGAGAACTGGTCTCGACGCCAAGCACTGCTCGAGGCTAAGCACGGGTCGACCGGGGGCCGGCTTGGGTCGTCGGGCACAGGCCCCCCTTTCCTGGTTCGTTCTTTCTCTCGTGTTTCCTTCGGCCCCCGTCGCTTGGTCCGTTCTCCTTTTCTCTTCCCATAACATAAACTATATCAATGATAGACGTACATCTGATAGACTATACTAATGATGAATGTTTATTACTATTGGTAGACCAACCTCTATCACTAATGGAATATATAAGTGATAGGCAAATAGACTACATAAGACTAAAATAAAAGATAGACATCATTGATAGGTTGATAAACGTATATGAATGATATATGACGATAAAAAGAGATTATGTAAAAATGTCAAAAATAGACGCACAATATACTTAAAAAAATGATCATATTTGAAAAATCATAAATCCTGTTCTTATATGTGTAAATATGACCATGTGAATTGTCACTATTACTGGTAAATTTAAGGTGATGTGTAATGTCAGCCTTAAAATAACTCAAACCTTGAAAAAGAAAGGTGGTAGGCTTACAAATTTTTTAAAATAAATAGATTCAGTTGTTGATAGAGTTATATCATTAGTGAATAACAAACTAGAAGAAACAAGAAATCAGAAGGTTTATGTTTTCAATGATATTCTAACGTTAGAAGGTAAAAATATTTTGAAATCAATCTTCTTAACAAAATCTTAGTTACCACTCTATATCCATTAAAGAAAGGAAAAGAAAAAGAATAGAGATTCATATGAATTCAAACCATCTTCCTCCACAAATTAATCTAAAAAAAAGAATAAGTTGAAATTTATGGAAGAAAAAGTTGTGGAGTGGATAAGGAGATGATTGCGGCTAATAAATCTTTTCTCATTATTGAACTTAATCATTCTTAATGTTTGAAAGAGAATATAAAGAGGATAAATTAATATGTGGCAAAAGAATTAAATTAATCTTCTAACAAAAAAAAAAGAATTAAATTAATTAAAAAAAGTAACAGAGAGAATTGGAATGATTATGTCTAACTTTAATTAGTGACACAAAGAGGAATAATTAAAGGCTGCGTTCGTTCAAGATTTGACCAAAATCAAAGTTTAGGGTTTCATTGGCTAAATTACCATCGCATCAAGTTCAAACCAAACGACCAATATTTCTTATACTTTTTCTTTTTTACTATAACATAATTTATTGTACTTTTCTTTATAAATATGAACCCTTTTGATTCTTTTCTCACATATATATATATATATATTCTTTTATCATTTTGATAAAACCAATCCTTTTAACTTTTTTAATATTTTGATCTTATATAACATTTTTCTATAGCAGTCGAGTTTCGTGTTAAAAATTTTGTGGAGTGCAGGGATTTTGAACCTCCAATATCCATAAATGAATGATATGATCTTTACTATTAATTGAACTAGGTTCATGACGGCAATTTTTTTTTTCTTGGTTAGAGTTGAAGTATATAAACAAGTAGATAATTGAGACATTTTTTTTTATTTCACTTGCCCGTATTTTATGCATAAGTTGTTTTTAACTGAGTTTTTATTGAAGATTTAAATTCTATAGACTTAATCATTACGTACGTGTCTAGTACTATAAAAACTATAAATGTATAAATTAGACTAAAATGTTATAAGAGTTAAGAGTTGAAGGACTAATATTATGTTGGGATGTTTAACTACTTATACTAGTTCATGGAATTTATATTTAGCCATATTAGATGTATTTTAAATTTTCAAGGTAATTTGCAACATAGTAAATAGCATAATAGAAGTTGCATGGAAAATCAACTGACGATAGAAATCAAATTTTTTAAAAAAGGGTATCAATTTTCAATTTCCTCAAATTATATTTGAAGCTAATTGTTGATTTGATTTTATTTTTTCTCTGTTAAAACTAGGCGTATCAAAAGGGAATTAGATAAAGACATGAAGAAATGCCAATAAAAAGAATTTAACTCACAAAACGCTGAAATTTGCTAAATCAACGATGAAGACACAATATTAAGAGATTCTTGTAATTATCGTCATGTAGACTTTATTGATTTTTTTCTAAAAAAAAATATAAATGGTCAAAATAACAAAAATAAATAATAAAATAAAATAAAATACTTGTATTGATGACGTGGAATTTGCAAGCGCAAGATAATAAATAATTAAATCTTACAAGTTACAAAGACAAGTCTATTTTTTTAAGTACTAATTAAATCAACATGGTGGTCGATGATGATGATTATTATTAGTATTATTTTGTGATTTTCATTCATTAATTTATCACCATTGCTTTGTGTAGTTCATGTTGGTAAAATAATATGATAAAAAAACATATATCTAATTTATGTAAATGTTTTGAATTTAAAAGAATTGATATTTTTTTAAAAATAATATTAAATATAAGATAGTTAAACACATTTGATTAAAATACTATTTTATCCTCAATGTTTGAACCTAATTTATTCTGGTTGTTATACTTTCACTTCTATAAAATCTATTATGGTTAAGGTTTTTATATCGATTTTAATACAAATACGAGGTTATCTATTTTCCAATTTAAAGCTATGTGTGTCCTTAAATAAATATTCTCATGACATGATGAAAATATTTGTATGTGAAATGCATTATGAAAATTCAAATGAGAGATCAAAATACACTTTTGTATGGAGTTTAAAGGTGAAATATAATATTTTAAGTTATAGAATGTGTGACGCTCGAGTAGTAAGGGGGGACATGAATGAACGATACCACATTCGAATGAAAGGGATCCTTGAGATCATAGAAACATGGTTAAGAAAGACTTAAAAGAATTGATAGTCACTCACTATCTACAYTGCACATTTTTTGGTAGCTCAAGCCTAAGAACTACAAAATTAAGTGTACTTAGTTTGGAATAATATTGGGTCGAATGACCTCCTACGAGACTTTCTTAAGAAGCAATATTGGAATGTAGAGGAATGGTAGGGCAGCAAAGCTAAATCTGAATTTTAAATCTCGATTTGAATCCTGGATCTAGGATGTTACAGAATGCAACCTAAACAAATGTAAAATATTTTGGATCAAAATAATAGCTAAGCATTTGCATAAATAGTTTTAAAAAAATGGGCTGATAATGTTTTGCTTTTAATTTATTGTTTTTAAAAGTCACGTTTATTTATAAATATATATTGTTTTACCATCTACTATGAAACAAGATACTAACCTTATTTTGAAAATTAAAGAGAAGTAGTTTTCATAAACTCCTTTTAAGCTAAAACTTTAAGTGTTCTAAAAAAATAAAAAAAAACAAACAAACACAATAGATGGATAAATATTTTTCATGAATTTGGTTTTATGATTTTTTCTTTAGGAACAAAAAATCAATTTTTACTCTTAAATTAAGTTGTATTGTATTAAATTAAGTTGGTTGTAAAGTGTTGCAATTTTTATCCTTTAATCAATTTCTTTTAATTTACTCACAAACTTGAACAACCACGAAAGAGTTAAAAATATTTCTAAAATTCACAAATTTCAATAAAATCAAGTTTCATACACAATTAAGTTTAATTAATGCCCAAATTAGATAATTAAATAACTTGGCCAAAACTCATCTATAATATCATTTTTTTTAAAAAAAATGTATCACTTTTGTATTAGACATCTATTTTAATAATTCATTGAACGCATATGAAAATACTTTTTTCTTAACGATTCTTCACATAAAAATTTATTAGAAGATAAAAATAGTAATATTTCTTCAAGTTTAAGATAAATATTACAATACTTATTTAAGATGAGGTGTGAATTGATCAAATTAAAAGTTTAAGATAAGTGTTGTAATCTTTACATTGATACACATTTACAAGTTTGGAGTAAATACTGATTTCTTTTTTAAGGAAAAAAAATATAACATTACAATTTTGAGGGTCCAATAAAACATGTTGATGTTACTAGTGCTTTTAACTTTCCTTTTTTATTTTTTGAGTTCAAATAGAAAAGGTACTATGGGCGGTGGGAGTTTGAACCTTTTCTTATGAGAGAAGTTGGTTGGTATTGTATTGACTCACGATGTATAGATTGAAACAATATTTAACAGTTGAGCTACACTCCTATGTCTTATTAAGGTAAACTTTGAAGAGACTAATCTCTTCTTATCGTCGACTTGCATGTTAGCAGAAATGTTTTAGAGGTGGTCATCTTCAAGACGAGACAATATTAATTGTAAGAATGATTAAAAGTTAGGGAGTAGAGACCTTGTAGTTGATTCCCCTCATTAGATGCAACACTCCATACCACGACTGTATTCCTAGTAAATATTCTAAACACAGAACTATCTCAAGTCGGCTGACAAAGAAAGAAAAAAGGGTTTCGTCGTCTTTTTCCCGCTTTCACCTTCGATTGCGACTGAAGCGGACTTCCCGGTCACTGATCGTACGTTTGCCTCTTGGTAACGTGATCAGTTCCCAAGTGTCGTTCTTCTTTAGAGCCTCCATTTCAGCAGAGGTTGAGGTGCATTGATCCGACTACAAAATCTGTATCTCCACATGGCAAAGACCTTCTTGTACACGTCCTCGAAGGCTGCATTTATGGGGTCGAGTTGAGTCAAAAGGTATGGTATAGCAGCCTTTCCGAGCGAGCCTCTGGGATCTCCTGTAAACCCCCATGATGTGGTAAAGGGCTCCAAAAGGATAAATTACGTTGGAATTGATAAAATTCCGTGGAGTTCATAATTGCATAAAAAGAGGAGAAGTAGTGGCTGCGGTGCGTCAAATTAGAATGGTTGAGAGTCGAGAGTAAAAATTTGAGAAGTGCGTAGAAAATGGACAAATGGCAGTTAGTTTGCATGAAAAGACAAATGTCTCCCAGAACTGTTCAATTATTCCTCTTGTTTGGAAACTCTGTGCTCTCTCTTCTCTCTCTTGTTTTTGAACTGTCTCAAAGTAACCCTGAAACCTTAATAAAAAGCAACCCTGTCTGTCATCAACAACATTCTCTACTCTCTCTCCTCTGCCTTTGTTGGGCCCTTTCATCCTTCAAATCACAGCAATTTCAACTCCTCCATTATTAAAATCCCCTTCCTCTGCAACTCCCAACTCCAACTCCAACTCCACCTTCTGCTTCTTCTTCTTCTTCTTCTTCTTCTTCATACCCAACAAAATTCTCCCTTCTCTCTCTACTCCATGGCCGGAGAATCCCTCGACCAGGCCCGCTTCTGGCTTCCCCCCCACTTCTTGTCCGACCACGACAACCTTGCCGGAAAACCCACCACCGCCGCGGCCTTTCCTTACGACTTCGCCTCCTCCGCCCTCGATTCGCCGCTCGAATCACTCTCCACCGACGACGACAGGGAGGACGACGACGACGAGGAGGATTTCCTCGCCGCGTTGACTCAGCGGCTTACTCAGTCCACGCTTCGTGATTCTCAAAGGCTTATTGCTGTTCCTCCACTTTCACATAACCAATCCAAATCCGAGGTACCCATCTTTTGTTTTCTTCTCTTCCACTCTGTTTTTGCTTCTTCTTTGTCTGATTTTCCGGCGGCGGCTCTGTTTCGTTCTTTTGCAGGCGAAGGCGGCCTTGGCTGGATCTCCGCAGTCTACTCTAAGTGGGTTTGGCAGTTGGTCGGCGAGTGACGGAAGTCCAAGCGGCCCGTCTCAGGCGCCGTCGCCTCCGACCACCCCTTTCGGTGGCGAGAATAACACATGGGATCTCATCTATGCCGCTGCAGGGCAAGTTGCGAGGCTCAAATTGAACGGAGAAGGACTTATTGCTCCTCCCCAGAGTTCTTCAGATCTTGTTCCCCCCATCCAAAAACACCTTATCGGAGCTGGATTCCACTCCCAAGCTTCACCGGTACTGTAAATTAGCTTCTTTTCTTCTCTCTGTTTACTCTATTCTTCGATCTGAAATTATTTACTCTGTTTTTTACCCTGTTTCAGTTCGGAACAGAGTTTCAGAGCTGTTTTAACTGGGGAAGGCAAGTGAAGGTTGAGAATCAGCAGATCCAGCGCCGAGGCGGCGATTTTCACCACGAAAATGGGAGATTTCTTCGTCCTGTAGATTTTCCCCAATCCACATGGCCTTCGCTGCAACCCCCTCACCGGAGAAACCCTCCTCAGACGTGTGCTCCAACCATGCCCCCCGCCTTCCACGGCGGCGGATCTGCCCCCAAAAAGGAGTGCGCCGGAACAGGCGTCTTCTTGCCTCGCCGATACGACAACCCCCCTCAATCCCGTAAAAGACCAGGTACTTTTTCGTTTATTTTTCACAAATTGGAATCTGGGTTTCTCGAATTTGAACTTAAATCTTATGAATTGTTGGTCTATTTCTTCAGATAGCGCCTCGATTCCCCTGTTTCAGGGGATGAAAGTTCAGGTTCCGAACCGATCTGCTCCCCAAACGACGTCGAATCGCCGCCTCCCGCCGAGCTACGGTGAGCTGATTGAAAACACTCGCAAATCTATGAGATCTGTTTAACAGCATTTTGCTCTAACGAGTTCTAAATTCTGGTTTCTGCAGAAGCTTTAATGGCCCAAAGAAACGCCATTTTCGCGCAGCAGAGGTTAATTTATTCCCGGCCGGCGGAGAGAGGAAAAAGCCACGAGTTTCTCCTTCCTCAGGAGTGGACATACTGAAACAACACTACTGAAGGTGGTTTATGATTGGGAAAAAAAGTGCTTTTTTTTTTTAAGATTGAAGTGTTCTTTAGGGTTAGGAAACAATAAAAAAATGAATTTAAGGGTTGTAATTTAAGAAGAAAAAAAGGATTTGTTTGCAGGTTTTAGTAACCAGTTAGATTTTTATAGATGAAGAACAGAGTAAGAATGCGGTGTTCATTCATCAGAAAGAGGGGAAAGAAAGAGAAAAGGGAGAGATTTATAGAAAGGGGAGTTTTAGGGAAAGATGGAACTGTAATAATTTTTGTGGGTTTCTTAATAGAAATACATAGCTACAGACCCTACTAATATTAAATAAATTCTTTGTTAATTTATGAGTAGAAGCAAAGTTGTTGTACTTTTCAAATTTTTGTTGTCATTTTGAATTGTTCATCAACTATAAGTGCTTGGGAAAAAGTTTCACTTCTAAACCCATCAGTTTCAACAAAAAAAAAAAAAAAAAAGCAACGTAAGAAAACTCTTTGAAATTAAGCCCTAACAAGACAGACATTAAGAATGTAGTAAAAAAAAAAAAGCATTAAAGACTCGTTCGGTAACGTTTTTGTTTCTTATTCCCGTTTCTTCATTTTTAATAAAGAAAAATAAATTGTATGGCTCAAACATTTATGAATTCAAGTATGACTATTTTTATTTATGTTTTCGAACAAAATTAGAAATGGGAAGAAGAAGAAACCTGTTTTTGTTATTTCCAAAATTTCTATACTAAACCGATCATGAGAAGAAAAAAAACTAACTTTTTTCTCTCTCCCCAATATTTTAGTGAGATATGATAGATTAGACTCATTTTACCATAAGGTAAAATTCGAACATAACACTCATCTAGATACAGTCTAAAGGATTATATTGATCTGGTAAGTATATAAATGTACCTATATATAATCTAAATCCTATTTTGATTGAGCTTAATTTCATAGTAATTGATACATATTTCTAATTATGAAGTCATAAGTTCAAATCCCCGTCTCTATTTATACTAAAAAAAAAATATTAGAATATTTTTCCACCTAAAATTGGCTTGCCCAATATTTAATTTCAACTTATGTAGTTTAGATACAGGTTAACGATAACATTTTGGTACAAATACATGAAACCATGTTATTAATTTGTTAAAATTAAAATAACAGAAACTAAAATAATAGACATTTAGAAAGCTTACACTAAAATAGAACAAATACTAATATTAAAAGTTTACAGATCAGCATACAYACGTGGTGGAAGCATGGGCATGCCCATATGGTACGTTTTATGAATAGTTTTTTGTTGGAGCGATGGGACTGTCCTCTGTACTTGACAGGAATGGCATCCTCATCCAGCTGGGTCTGGATCTCCACTTCTGTTTGAATTCTGATGCCATGGATTGGATCTTCACATTTATTAAAATACTGGTTCTCAATTATTTAAGATCACTTTCTTTTTTTGTTTGTTGGGATGGATTGTTCAAATCCCATCTTGTATCAAACTTTCTGTCCACTTTTCTTTTTACATAATTCTACCACTGATTTGATCAAAAGCTTTGTCCACACTTGATGGTGCTTCAGTTTGAAGATTTCAAGCTTGATGTGAAATATACTCAACCTGCACACCATATCTTATCCAAGTTCGACAAATGGGTCGTTCGTCCCCCATGAACATCTACTTGTTTCAGACCCCGTTTGCTGTTTCGTTTCCTACCTCGAAGCCTGAAAGAGAATCAAGCTTCCAGAAAACAACTTCATATACACTATTTTCTGTTTTCATTTCCTACCTATTTAAATCTTACAATGTTTGTATTATCTCTGTAGCGTAGAGGAGAAAAATAAGACTGAAAATCTAGGTTCCAGCTTGCTTAAATGCATATAATCGGGACCGATAGATATGTACCTCATGAACTTGTCCATGCTAGAGTTCAGCCATCTCTGCTTCTTCAGTAGTTTCAATAACAAATCTCTTCTTTTTTTTTCAGTTCGATTCATCTTTCATCATCTTCATCCCATCCATCTCTTTTCACTCTAACCCTCTCACCTTTAAAGTGTATATATTTCCATTTGCAGCCATATCTTTTATGGACCATTTTGCGGTTTTCTTCTTGACCTAATTTCTGAAAGGCACGTGCGACTCTTCTAACAGTATCTTCATCTGGTTTTACACCTAACTCCTCCATGTCTGCAAATATCTGTATCAAGAGAAAGAAGAAATTGAAGCACAAGATCATTGATGAGGATATGAAGAGGAGAAGATTGCAGAAAACACAGGTGTAGGGGGTGTAAGACTAGAAAATAAGAGCACAAGCGATGCCAATACGTGGGGTCTCCATTATCGATACCTCGATAACCTTATCTTGCAAGTCATGATGATCGTACAAAGAGATCATCCTAGAAAATAACTGCTTAGAGATGGAACGTGTATGCGTATGCAAAATCATGTTCCATAAGGATTCGGCTTCGTCCACCCTCTTGTCCATATCGAATGCCAGTAAAAGGGAGTCATATGTTCCCATTGTGGCTCCTTGACCCTTGCTTAACATCCACTTCGCCACCTGGGTAATAAGAAACATCAATTAACAATAGGACGCGGTGGAAGAAACAATGTTCGGCCATTGAACAGACCCTCATCAAGCCAAGACACTTCGCAAAAAGGCCATAACTTATCAGTTTCCTAGTGGAAGGCAAAAGGCCACTATAAAATATTGTATACAGAAACTACCATGAATAGCCCAAGATTTACTATGGAAAATGGACTCTGAGGAATTTACATTGGCAAAAGACAACAGCTCTTCTTCTTCTACAATTTTTTTAAGATAATCTTTTTACATGTCAAAAACATAAGTAATGAGCAAGTTCAACATTGTGGCTTCCAACACCATAGCCAGTCTCGGTGGTATTATAGTTCGACAAACATTTTTCTCAGACAAGAAATCGCTATTGTTTCATAATTCAAAATTCTGGAACTGACAACCATCAATTCTTTGTCCATAAAGCTAAACCTTAAACAAGAATTAGACAATTTGATATACCAACCAAATCTGAAGTGGTTATCTGTCTATAAGTAATTTTCCTCCAGTCATATTTTAACCATAAGAAAGTCCAGATGAGCAAGGTTCAAGATCAAAACTTCAATAATAAGAACTGAAAACACCACAACCAATCAAGCCAATGCCACATTACAATAAAAATCTAGCACACGAGTAGGTTAGCTGACAAAAACAATAAGCAAAGTAATAGCTATAAGAGCTGGAGAAGATTTAATCTTAATAGGCACAACTTCATAGTTTAGAATCAAAACCTAAAATGTCTATCGATGAGAATTCATAATGAGCGATATACCAATATGCCAAAGGCTCAAAAGACAATGAGTAAAACATTGATTCATACTTGAATGACTCGCTTCCATTGACTTCTCTTCCTCAGTATTCTTAAAGCTTTAGCAGCCGCAATCAACGGAAACTCTGTCTCCCAAGCTATCCACTTATTTAACGCTCCATAGACAGCTTCTTTTTCATTAGGACATTGGGAGACCTGACAGTAAAGGACAAAGAGGAGGAATATCACAATATGTTAAGGAAATCAATTAATATGAAATCACTTGGCATTTCCATGCTTTCATCTCAATATTGGAAGGGCAATTAGAAAGAAAATTATACAAAATGCAACATACAATTCTAACAAGATTAAGGGCCTTTTGCCCAGAGCCAGCAGAATCTCTTTTCTTCCATAAATGATGCGCCTCCTTCCCAACCTTCTTCACAATACGCCTACATTTAAGCAAAGAACACTAAAATCAAAATTCTGGGGTCAATTTAAAGGAAACCCAGAAACCAAGAATAGAAAAGAAAAAAGAGAACCTCTCAATTGTGGGGGAACTAGTAAACGGCTGCACGGCTTGGTTGTGGGAACACTTGAAACTAGCGGCTCTAAATGTCAATTTGTTGAAATTGCAAATGCAATCTTTCTGAAAGCAAAAGGGGGAAATTGTCCGATTAATCACTGAGAAATTGTAAAAACGAAAATCGACGAAAGTTCAAGGTTTCGTGGCTTGCCTTTGGCACGAGGGTGTCAAAACCAATTGAGGTTCCACGGTAAACCGACATCAGATTTTTCTTAATTCAACGCTCTGTGAATTGGGTACCAAGTATTATCAAGAAATTGGCCTCCCGCAAAATGGGGATGATTCATCCAGAAGGAAGAAGGGCTCTAGAGCGGAGATGAGAGGCGATGAACACTACAGAAATGAATCAGAATGCATGAAAGCAAGAGTTAGTGAAGCTGTACCTGCAAAAACTTGGTTTCGGGATTTCTCTTTTGGGGTCGAAAAGAAACAGTGGAGCGAGCGTCTTATCTCGCAGAGTGAATTGGGCAGAGTTAATGGAGCAATTTTTTGGTTGTCAATTGTTTCTAAATTGTTTAGGGAAATTTTATTAAATGACTTTTTCATAAAATATTTCCAAATAAATAAATAGTTATCAATATATAATTTTAAAGACCAGTAAACAGGGAAATTGACCGATTTGACTCAAAATAGTTTTTGATTTGCTCAAATGACCCAAAATCAAATTTTTAACTGTTTCAACCTAATTTACTTTTTGCTGACAGTTTAGAGAGTGTGCAAAGATGAATATTTCCTTCACTTTTGACACAAGAAGCATGAAGGGAGTACTGACGATGAAGTTACTAAATTCTCGGCCGTTGTTGAAATGTACCCCGAGTGAGGTAGTTGAAAATGTCTTTAATGGGCGGGGTTTGACCGTGGTGGGCAATGGCATTTATCCAGCCGGGAATTATCAAACCACGGGCGGGATGTGAAATTACTTTTTTACCACTGGATTTAAAATGTAACCGTTGGTATCATTCTTCCATGTTCCTTTCGTTTCTTGCACATTCGGTTTCGTTTTCCTCTGATTTCTTTGTTTTTGCTCTCGTTTCTTCTGCTTTCGGTTTCCATCTTGACTGATTAATTGCATTTTTCTCTGAATCGCATCCCCATATGAAGCTGGAGGTTAGCACATTATAGTTCTTATTTGTCGATGTTAGGGTTTCTCACATCTGAACA
>NW_019104500.1:392599-415557 GCF_001995035.1 Momordica charantia | reverse complement strand
TWARRRRGTGTATTTTAAGATCAAAGTGTAAATTTTGTAGAAGAAATCCATTTGTGTAATTACCATTTCTAAAAGGTCTATCAATGTACTAATCTCTTAGCCTAAATCATAAAATAAATCGAAACTTTTAAAATCATAGGTATGAAATTAAACCTAAATCATAAGAATCGAATTAAAATTACTTTTAAAACTATAATAACCAATCCATTGAGATTAAGTTTAAACCAATCTTATTTTACTCCTTATAATTTACATTAAAAATCATTTTAGCTATTGTCATTACTTTTTTTATAAATTAACCAAAAATATATATTTTTGCCAAATATGTATACTTTTRCCAGAAAAAAAAATGGTACAGAATGAGAATACATCCTCTCAAGTTCTTAAATTCTCTTAATCTCTGAGGGAGAAAAGAGAAGTAAAAAGAAATCTTCTTTCGAATCCAATCCGTTTTCACCAGTTCTTCAAAAGTGCATGTTTTTGGACACAATTAAGTATTAACCATAAAAGCATCATTCTTCCCATTATTCCATCTTAAACAGTTTATATAAATTAATATCTATATTTTTTTTTCGTGCCACATATTTATCTGTTCCTTAATTTTCTACTTTGATTTCTTTTTACTAAAAAAACTTTGAATTTGTTTTTTACATTTAATTTTAAATACTTATCTTCATTTCGACGTTTGTGTGGGGTGCTCTATACTATAGAGTCTATATTGTTCATAAGACGGCTCCAAAAATATTTCACACAAAAGACAGAGACGACTTCAATAATATTTTAGATTATTTTTACTTGACCTTTAAATTTCTTTATTATCGTTAATAAAAGGAAACTAATCTGTAGGTGATATCATATCACAATGATATTACTTTTTTTTTTTTTTTCATTCAACTTTTTGYATTACGGTCCATAGGTTTGAGATTTTTTTTAATCCAATACGTGGGGTAAGAATTCATAAACTCTTATTGAAGTTTATAAACAATAAATTAGGCGTAGTTCTAATATATATATTATACCCTATTTTGTCGGACTGTAATTCAGGAGTTGGATTTGAGTTGATCAGGTGAGAGATATTTTGGACTCTAACCTAATTGTTTAGGATTGAAAGTTTCTGGCCAATTATATACTTTTGTCCCTATTTGGGTCGTTTTTCAATTTCGTATTTATCTATTTAATTTATGGTTAAAAAACACTTTTAATCCCTGTAAAGTAACAATTTAGTCTCGATCTCAACTTTAGTGTGTAACGATTTAGTCCCTATACTTTAAAATTGGTAACAGTTTAGTCATCGAACTTTAATATGTAACAATTTAATCTTTATATTTTAAAGTTGGTAAAATTTACTCCTTATCTGATTTTTTTTTTTTTTTTTTAAGTTTGTTGCATGTCTATAGATTGGTAAACTAAAGAGGGACCAAATATGTTTATGAATTAGAAAGATTAAATTGTTATATAATAAAATTTGACATTTAATTTTAATAAAACTTTTTACGATAATTAAGGACTAAATTATTACAAATTTTAAACTACAGGGACTAAATCGTTACAAGTTAAAATTGAGGTACTAAATTGTTAGAGGAAGTATAGAGACTAAATTATTACAAACTGAAGTTCAGGGACTAAATTGTTATTTCAGTAAAAGTACAGGGACCAAATGCATTTTTTAACCTTAATTTATTCAATTAAAATCTTTATGATTGCTAATATTAGATATGAAAATTCAAAATAAATCATTTCTATGAGGTTGTCAATTAGCATTCCAACCTATTAATAGTTCACAGTAATTTTAGGTCAATTACTCTGCTAAATTATGGTTATTTGGGATGGCGTAATAGGGATGAGCCTTCAAACATATGGTTTCACCTATTATAAGGTCTTGAGTTCAAACATGATATGATAAATATGACAAAATATCAATCGGATAGAGGTTATAAAAAAGGACGAATATGATCTCAAATTCTCAATATAGCACATAAACATTTAAATTAAAAAGGTTAGAAGTTGAAGATTACATAACTCAACTTATTAACAATAGAACATTAATTATTAGCCTCACTTGAAGGTAGAGGTTAGAATACCCCGTTTGATCAACTCACAAAAAAAAAAAAAAGAAGAAAACTTAATTTTGCTAAACTTATTTTTCAGCATATTAATTGTTCTCTATTATATATATCCATCCTTCATCCTTGTAGAGCGGTTTCATGCGGCATGTTTTGATAGAGTGTTTGTTAATAAATCTTTGTTTGCACCCACGAACTTGTCCACCAACTTCCCATTTTTGAAAAATTGAAAGGAAGGAATGGCACCCACTCCCAATTCATTAGCAACTCTCTGCGCAAAGAAAAGGAGGAAAAAAAAATGTAAATAATCCACACTTAGCCGCCAGGTTAATGAATAAGATTAAGCAGTAATTAATTTACCATTAGCTCATCGACATCCACTTTCAAGAATATGACATTGCTCGTCTTCTTGGCCAAGTCTTCAAGAACAGGAGCCATGGCTCGACATGGGCCGCACCATGTCGCAGTGAACTTCACCACAACCTGTCAATAATGAAAATTGGTTGATTAGCTACGTCAAAAACATGTGGAAGAATGAAGAATATGTAATAATACAATACCAGTTTGTTGTATTTTTTGGCTTTGAGAAGCTGCTGCTTCCATGACCCAACACTGCGGCATGATACCACTTTCCCCATTTCTGCCATTTCCAAATCTCTTTACAGATCAAGAAAATTAATTAAACTGAGAGCTAAAGGAAAGAAATTGATAAATAAAACTGTATGAACTGTGGAGAAATGTAGAGGTGAATGGGTGAATTTATAGCAGTTGGAATGATGGGACAAAATTATATTAAACAAACCTGGAGCAGTCAGCCGTGGGCATCGAAAGGACAAGAATATCTCAACACTTTTTCTGAGCAAAGCCATTGAATTTGAGCATCAAATGACACATATGACAATATTTCTTTAGCTAAGGCATTGAATTTGAGTTTGAGCAGCCATGGAAGCATCATTCGCCAGTTCCATTTTTATTTTCTTTCTTATTTTAAATGCTTTATTCATTCCCATATTTGTACTTATGTATATAATATATATATATATATGTGGCGGATATTTTTTACTTTGGAGCTTTTCTGATATTTTTACATTATAAGATTCTCTTTAATTTATACTAGTTTAATTACTACCACGAGGAGCATATTTTTTCTTCTAATTAAAAAATAATTCCAAACGTTTAATTATTATGTTAATATTATGCAATTTGTAATTTTATAAATAACTAAAATTAATTTATGTAATTTTCATCATAAAATTATTGTTAATAATTTATGTTAAACTGCCTCTTATTTTTATATATATTATAATATATTTTAGAGTTAAAAACAACTTAATAAACTTTTATCAAAATAAAAGCTATTACGTTGAAAATTATAAATTTTATGGTAGTGGTTTAGAAATCTTGGGGTGCTAACTAACAAGAAAATGGAGTTCAAACTATTGATTAAAATTGAAAATGGTAAAAGAAATATATATATATATATATATATATAGTGGATCGACATTAATTCACTTATAATTTTATTTTTATGAAGTTTCAAAATTTGGGCATATTTTATTAAAATGGAAAAAATTGAAAACAAAAAGAGAAAATATGAAAAGAAAATAAGAAGTTAGAAAAATGGAAGATGTGAGGGTGTTTTACTATTTACACGAGTGAAAAAAATGAAAAGAGGAAAAAAAAAGGGTTTAGCGGTCACAAGTAAGAATTTTTAAAAAAGGTGTAAAAGAATCCAACTTAATTATTGAAAATGGTAAAAAATCTCAATTACCCTTCAAAATCGACTCCATTTCCCGTTTCCTTCCCCACATCAGTTTTTTTAATACCTGTATATATCTACTCACTAAAATAATTTTATTATCCTCTTTGTATATATACATACTAAAAAAGTGATGTATTCTTCTTTACCTAACGAGGATTTATCTTTAGAAATTAATCAATTAAATAATATTTTCTTTAGAAATAAAAAATATTTATTGAAAATAATTGAAAAAATAAAATAATAAATTGGGTAACTTTCATGTAGGAAACTCGATTCCCACGAATTCCTCGTACGGAATCACTACTCCAATCCCCACGAAATCTCATGGGAAATTTTGCACGGTGGAGATTAAATGAGGGCAGGAAGCCTTTCTCGTCCCACATGCAAACATCCTTAATTACCTCGATATTGTACTTTATTTATTGCTAATTAGTACACGCATATGTTTTTCATAACAAGACTAATCTGGCTACTTATATATTTCTTGTTATTGTCTCTTTTCTAGATATCATATATTATATACAATTGACATTCAAACTGTGCCTATCTCATACTCTATATGAAGCTACGTTTCAAGATAAAGGATTTAACGGGCACAAATTTGTGGAGGTGTATATCACAACCAACGTTAACTAAATTAAGCTTTTAGATGGGTAGTGATTAAGTAAAAATTGTACAAACAAATGTGGGAAAGATATTTTAATCATTTCAAGTTTATATTTTTATATGTATTTGGCCAACAAAATGTCTTATAGAAAAGATAATCCATATTTTTTTTATAGATTTCAACTCTGGTTACCACATGATTGAGGAATTATTTAAACTTATTTCTAGAAATTAAAAGATAAAAATACACCATTTACAATCATATTAAGGATCACATGTTGATAAAAGAAGGGACCTTACATATATTTATTATAGACATTAGCTAATCTCTTATTGCCAACTGATTTTAAAAATGGAACCACATGAATAGTGATATGGTATCAGAGTGAAAAACGCTCAAACGAGTAATTGATCAAAAAATAGTATCCGACCAAGATCGATGAACCAAAAGAGCCCGATCTTTCGGTGCAAAGGATACTGAAGTGAAGTTAAAAGGCCTATATATCCATCAGAATGTCCCTAAAAAAGTCTTACTTTAAAAAATGCCATGAAGAAGAATCACCACTTTTGAGCACTTTTTGGGAGTGCATGTGAATTTGGACGACATTGCCCCCAAAGAAACAAATAAATTAAAAAACCATAAAAGCATATAATTAAGCATCCAATTCTCCCATAATTCCATTTTGAATATTTCTGTTTATGAGAAGTACTGCAGGCGATTTGGACAAACCAAATGTTCAATCGACCATAAAATATATATAACCATCAATTTTCCACATTCCATTTTTAAAAATATTCTATATAACAAATTTGGTCCTCGAGATTGATTGAAAAGACAGCTTAGGTGCACTAAAGTTCGCCTTTTTAAAAACTTATTAAAGGGGAGAGCGTCAGGACGGACTAATTTAGTTAAACATCACAACTACTATTTCTTAACAATTTCCCTGTATTTTTTACTTATACTTGAACTATAATACAATTAGCTTAGTGTTTGTTCATTGGTAGAAACATGTCACGTATTTGATACAATAACAAATTAGGTAGAAACAAGTCACGTATTTGATACAATAACAAATTATAATGATAAAAACTATTTGTGAAGTTTTACCCAGCCACAAAGTAAATCGAAACATTAAATTTATAGGAATCCGATTGAAATTAAACCTATATATAAGGATCAAATTGAAATTACTTTTTAAAACTATAATAACCAATCCATTGAAACTACGTTTAAACCAATCTTATTTTACTTCTTACACTTTACATTAAAAATCATTTTAGCAATGGTTATTATTTCTCTTATAAATTAACCAAAATATATATATATTTTTCCTAAATACGTGTACTTTGGAAAAAAAGAAGAAACAAAAAAGAAAAAGAAGTTCAAAGTACATCCTCTCAAGTTCTTAAATTCTCTTAGTAAAATCTTCTTTCGGGATGTCATCTAGAATCCCAACCGTTTTCAACAGTTCTTCAAAAGTGCATGTTTTTGGACACAATTAGAGCATCACTATTCTCTCATTATTCCATTATAAATGGTTTATATAAATTAATATTCATACTTTTTTTCTTTTTTTTCCGTGCCATATGTTTATCTATTTTTTTAAATTATATGGGATAATTCTAACACATTTGTGCATCTCATGTTTCTTCCTGTCCTAACGGATTTTGAGACAGTTGGACAGAGTAGTGCATGTCTTGCATGGTTGTATTGAGAATTGTGTCGAGCTAGTCGATCCAATACTTTAGAAATAGCAGGACCACTTATACTTTTGCAAGTATGGGCTTGGGATAGATTTCTCATTATTGCTCCACAACACCATTTAGTGACTCCTGATCAATACGTAGGACGTCCTCTTAGTGCCCGATGAGTTTATTTTTTTTATGTTATATACTCAAAATTTATATAATAAACTATATGCTATATACTTAAAACTCATTTCATAAACTTGGAGATGGATTGAAGTTTTAATTGCTTCTGAGCAATCCACAAATATGTTGATCCAATATCGCATATGTTTTGATCAACTGGGTCAGGTAAAATTTGTATTTTATTTACTACTTATCAATAAATAAATATCTATGTTATTAATACATTTATTATTAGTTCTAGATTAATTGGGAACCATATACTCTTGATATTATGACTTTATTGCATGAATATTGTCATAATGGTAGAGATATATGGTTAACTGCAAGTCCTCTTATATGTTTTCATATTATTGAGTTTCATCAACCAAATCCGGTCTTACGACAATTTGGGCTAAGACAAACTATTCCATCATATTGTGATACGGACTCGCAATTACATAAAGTAGACTTGCGAGGAAAGCATGATCATGATTGACGACACCAACATGCAGCATATATAACAATGTGGCGTCAACGTCGTGACCGATGTGTAACAGGTGATGTACAGGCCGACTGCCTTAATTGAGTATTTAGATTGATATAGTTCTGTCACGAGAAAATAAATTACACACGAAGGTGCTTTTTATGATCAAATGGTGAGTATTACATTTCTTAAATTAATAATTAATTATGATATTAATTTAAATTTATATGCTTTTTTTTTTGTGAAACTTTTTTGTCAGTGAAGTGCAGAAGATTACAGTAAAACATAATATACTGTAATTGGGTTCTTTATGTGAGAACTTCATTCAAAGCACAAACATTCGGGAGGACACTAGTAGACCAGTTTCTTCCAACTTTGAGAGGAGGCGCGCTCGTCGTAGACGCCAACCACCCTAGATGATAATATTCAAGATCAGCCTCCAACAGTTGAAGATCAGATTCCAACTACTCCAGTTCAGTCAGATTTTATTATGATTCCTACACCTTCAGTTCATATGGATATCGCATCAAGTTCAATTCATCCACAGCTATCACCTATTGAGGTAACGCAACAAGATATCGATAATATAATTCATCATCCAGCATCACATATTGATAGGCTTCAACCTCGTCGTGGAGGTCGTCAGTGAAGACAACGACCATGTGGTACATGAGTTTTTATCTATATTTTGTAATATTTCAATTTGTTTATTTTTCAATCAACTCGTGTAATAAACTGAATTAATGGATTTGAATTTAGTTTATAATTGAACTTAAATTTAAGTCCACTTCCCGAATTCTACCAGTAAAATTGAACCATAAAATATCGTTTAAAGAGATAAGATAAAAAAAAAAACAAAACAAAACAAAATTTGTGTGAACTCGTGTACGTTGTACACGACTTTGGGTAAATCGTGTACATCGTACACGAGTTCAGTAGTCGTGTACATGGTACACGACTTTAGGTAAATCGTGTACGATGTACACGAGTTGAGTACTTTTGTACAATGTACATGCTTTAGGATAAATCGTGTGTACACGATTATTCCACGTCATCTTCTACGTCTAAAACGTGTACATTGTACACGAGTTTTGACTTTGACCAAACTACCCTACTTTAGTCAATACTTTTTGAAATGAACCTATTTAAGACTTATTATTTTATTTACATTTTTTTAAATTTTATTTTGTAATTTACATTAAATTTGTAATTTCTTTTTTAATTTATAATTATTTGAAAAATTTGCCGTGTTTTTGGGCACAATTAACGATAAAAGCATATTATTCTCCCATTATTCCATTGTAAACAGTTTATATAAATTAATATTCCTACTTTTTCTCTTTTCTTTTCGTGCCACATGTTTATGTAATTTTAGGTTCGTTTGATAACCATTTTTGATTTTGTTTTTGTTTTGTCTCATTTTAGTTTTTGATTTTTTATTTCCTGTTTTTAAAAAAACAAAAACATATATGTTTCATAATCATTTTTTGTTTTTCTRTTTTTAAAAAATAGAAAACCAAACTTTGATAACCATTTTTAGTTATCTATTTTTAAAAAATTATAAAATTGAAAATACATATTAGAGAAGAGAAAATTCTATCTGGAATAAACATGACAATGGTGTGGGTGCGAGTGAGGATGCTCTCCTCTATCCTCGTACTCGTAAAAATTTTTAATCCTCGTCTCCACCTTGTTTGAGATATTCTCGAGAAAAGTTATCGGTTATAATTGTTTTTAATTACTTTTATAATTTAAAAAATAAAAAAGTTTCATAAATATATACTAATTATTTTAAAAATGGAATCGGGACATGCATTTCCTATTTTTGAGGCTTGACCATGTGAAAATTTTTGTCATCCCTAACGTAGAACATGAAAATACAAGTTTAGAAATATGTAAATTAACTTTTGGAAGATAAATTTTAGAGAGATAAATAAAATGATTTAGGAAAAAAATTAGTGAAAGATAATGAAAGAAAAGTTAAAGACAAAAAGAGAAATTTTAGAGAGAGAAAAAAAGTAAAATCGACGGTAAAAGATACGTTAAAGAAAGAAAAATTATAGTAGAAACAAAGTCTTCGGTTTCAAGTCCTATGCTAGTCTAATGATATTCACCTACAACAAGGTCTTGGTTTCAAGTCCTATGCTAGTTATAGTGTTGTTCAAATTAGGCAAGAAACTCCAGAAGCTTAAGCTAACAAGTGGAAATCATAATAAATGAGGAAGAAACAACGATGCAAGGAAGGGTTCAAACACAAAGCGTTCTGCTCTGATACCATCTTAACGATGAATTAACCACAACTCAACCCAAAAGCTTAAGTTAATGGGTTTGGTAAATTTAATTCATATATTGAATATCTAACAATAACAATCCATAGTAAGCTACAGACATCGATTCCAAAAAAAAAAAGAAAAAAAAACTGTGCAAAATCATATGAAATTACTATGTTTACGAGTGAATGTATGTTTACTTCATCAAAATTAAAGAACTCGGGTAATAAAGCATTTTTTGATATTATATCTTGATTTTGTTAATTAATAATTTTGATATTTTATGACAATAAGAACTTGATTAAAAAATAAATTAATATATAAAAGAATGAAATTGAAATTATTAAAAGATTAAAAAATTTTGGAAAGAAGGAAAAACACTTAAATATACACTTAACCTAAATTTAGTTACCATAAAATGATCATAGCTAGACTTGTAAATTATTAGAAGAATAAAAAGATTAAAAAGAAGCTTAAACTTATTAAACTTTAATAGATTATCCGATAAAATATTTATGTGATACAGGTCACGAATATAAATACTTTATGATCTCAAATTCTCAATATAGCACATAAACATTTAAAATTAAAAAGGGTAGAAGTTGAAGATTACAATATAACTCAACCTATTAAAACAATAGAAGATTAATTATTAGTCTCACTTGAAGGTAGAGGTTAGAATACCACCTTTTGATCAACTCACCAAAAAAAAGAAAAGAAAAAAGAAAACTTAATTTTGCTTAAACTTATTTTGCAGCATATTAATTATTCTCTATTATATAAAGTTATATATGAAAATTCAACATAAATATTTAAAAATAAATATTTAAAATTAAAAATGGTAGAATTTAAAGATTACATAACTCAATTCATTAAAACAATAGAACATTAATTATTAACCTCACTGAGGTTAGAATACCACGTTTCTGATCAACTCACACAAAAAGGGAAAAAAGAAAACTTAATTTTGCTTAAACTTATTTTGCAGCATATTAATTGTTCTCTATTATATAAAGCTTCATCCTTCATCCTTGTAGAGCGGTTTCATGCGGCATGTTTTGATAGAGTGTTTCTTAATAAATCCTTGTTTGCACCCACGAACTTGTCCACCAACTTCCCATTTTTGAAAAATTGAAAGGAAGGAATGGCACCCACTCCCAATTCATTAGCAACACTCTGCAAAAAGAAAAGGAGGAAAAAATAATGTAAATAATCCACACTTAGCCACCAGGTTTAATGAATAAGATTAAGCAATTTACCATTAGCTCATCGACATCCACTTTCAAGAATATGACATTGCTCGTCTTCTTGGCCAAGTCTTCAAGAACAGGAGCCATGGCTCGACATGGGCCGCACCACGTCGCAGTGAACTTCACCACAACCTGTCAATAATGACAATAGGTTGATTAGCTACGTCAAAAACCTGTGGAATAATGAAGAATATGTAATAATACGATACCAGTTTGTTGTATTGTTTGGCTTTGAGAAGCTGCTGCTTCCATGACCCAACACTGCGGCATGATACCACTTCCCCATCTCTGCCATTTGAAAATCTCTTACCAGACAGATCAAGAAAATTAATAAAACTGAGAGCTAAAGGAAATTAATTAATAAATAAAACTGTATGAACTGTGGAGAAATGTAGAGGTGAATGGGTGAATTTATAGCAGTTGGAAAGATGGAGACAAAATTATATTAAACAAACCTGGAGCCGTTGGCATCAAAAGGACGAATATCTCAACACTTTTTCTGAGCAAAGCCATTGAATTTGGGCATCAAATTGAGGACAAATATGACAATATTTTTTGAGCACCGTGCAGCCATGGAAGCATCATTCGCCACTTCCATTTTTCTTTTCTTTCTTATTTTGAATGCTTTGTTCATTCCCATTTTGTACCATATTATATGGCGGATGTGTTTTACATTTGGAGATAATTTTCTGATTTTTTTTCCTTATAAGATTCTCTTTTTATACTAGGTTTAATTACCACCACGTGCACCATATTTTTTCTTCTAATTAATAAAATAATTCCAAACGTTTAATATTATTAAGTTAATATTATGCAATTTGTAATTCTATTAATAATTAAAATTAATTTATGTAATTTATATTAACCTGCCTCTTATTTTACTAAAACGAATATATAGATATATAACTTATTTTGGAGTTAAGAATAGTTTTATGAACTACTGTTAAAATGAAAGCTATTGGGTTGAAAATTATAAATTTTTTGGTAGTGTTTTACAAATTTTGGGAGAGAGGAAAAAAAAATGGAGTTCAAAGTATTGATGAAAAATGGTAGAAGAATTATATATATATAAATATATCCTTTGATGATGAAAAATTACAAATTAAGGATGCGTTGGTTGGTGATCTGAAAATAGAAAGCTAAAAATAAATTATTGAATGAAAATATAGTTGTATTTTATGCTTCATTTTCGAATATGTGTTTGGTAGCAGATTTAAAAATTAAATCTCAATTTTAAAAAATTGTTTAAGGTATGTTTAGTTTAATTTAAAATATTATTTGTAAACTAGTGGTGGTTACTAACTAAATATTTAGTTCAATCTAAATCATTATTAATTAATTAATTAATAATATAATTTGTTAAAAATTTTGTAAAATTATTATTTTACCGTGTTATATAGTTTATAATATATTATATTTTACATGTTTTAATTTTAACAAAAATCACTGAGTTTATGGCATGAAATAGAATATTATCAAAGTTTTTAGGTTTTTTAATATTATTTTATATTTTAATGATTCAAATTTAGAATTCGAAAATATTGAACGGTTTTTAGAATTTCTACTATTTTAATTACAAATTAAAAAAATTATCAAATAAATATCACTAAATCCATTTAATTTAATTCAGTGGATATGAAAAAAAGGAGAATCGCTCTTCAAAATAATCTCCTATGACCCATAGTATTTTTAAGATTATTTTTTGTTTTAGAAGTAAACTTTAAACTAGATATAACTAAAAAAGTATATAACGACTTCTTAAAAAAAATTTCTTACAAAATCTACCAATCAATTTTAAAAATGGTTCCTTTTTAGAAAAAAATCTCCTATGCCACACAGTTTTCCAAAAATTTTTAATTCTCTTGTGCCCCATTATTGTTCTCAAAGCTTTTTTTAAGACAAACTTTAAAAAGATTGATTTAGCGGATTTAACAAATTATGCATTTAAAATTTAAACTAAGTCTAACTTAAAAAATTAAAAACAAAAAAAAAAGAGATGAAATGGTATAAATATGTTGTAATTGGTGAAGCTAAAAAAAATGGAAGGAGAAGAAAAGAGGATTTAAAATGTTGCAGGAGCCTATGGATCTTCATGGTAGGAAGCATCTCGACGTTGTCCCAAATTAAAGAAAAAACACAGATGTGGAGATGCTGAACTTGGTCGTAGCGTTGAGAAGCTATGGACAATGTCTCAACACTATGACAAATTCTTTTTAGAAGGCATCATTTTTCATTTAGGTCTTAATTATGTTGTGGTACAAAGATTGAGGGGCGACTATGAGGCAATGTTTGACAGCAAAGAGGAGGTCGGGATCTTGGGTTGTAGTGCGTCATCGGCTAGCTACCTGTTCGCGGAGAATTTACACCAATAATCTAAACAAGTTTTCACTTTGCTCAAATGTCTAACCTTGCAAAATTTCTTTAATCAATTTTTTATTAAATTAAAGGAATCATGAAATTACAATGATGCCCCTTATCTTCCCTTGTGACCCTCATCCATTTATTTCTCTTTGTATTTTCAAATTTCTCTACTCTTCTTCACTTCCGTTTTTTCATATAATATTATTTCTCACATCGATTTGTAAAAGTAAGTGTAGTGAGACCTTTTATTCGAACTATTATGCCCCTTCTCATTTTCTTTATTTATTTTTACTCTTGTCATTCGATTTTCTTTCTCTTCTCTTATTTATCGATTTTGATTTTCGTCACTTTCTTTCCATTCGAATAGAGATTGAGATACAACTCTAATCTCGAATGATTTTTTTTATTTGAGTTCATTGAAATTATAATGAGCATAAATCTCGAACTTGAATCCATATTGCATAAATCTCGGCACCTTGATTTGTTTCTTTTAATTTGAGTTATGGCCAATGATCATTAATATCGAGCTTAAATCTCACCCGAGATTGCATAAATCTCGCTAAAAAATCATAAATCTCGCTCGAGACTAGTGCATATTCACCCAAGATTCAGGAAAAATCCGAGCGAGTTTGAAGAAAATACGCCCGAGATTCATTTAAAACTTGAGCGTTTTAAAAGAAACCTTGCCCGAGAATCATGCAAAACTCGGGAGAGTTCGAAAAAACCTCTCCTTAGTTATGAAATTTGCAAATTCACGAGCAAGTTTCAATAACTTGGGATGAATTTCGAATGAAGTCGAATTCTATTATAATATAATATGTGCAATGTGTTTGAAGACAATTTTCTGTGTGAGAGAGTTACTTAGCCTTCAGGGGTGCAAGTTCAACTCCAGCTGCAGTCATTTTTTATCCATTGTAGAGATATGTGGGATATTTTGAGTAACGTTGTCCTTAACAATGGTATGAACCTAGTGAAGAGATGATATTTTGGTATATTCGATATACAAGTGGATAATGTTTGAGTAATAACCGAAATGATCTATACTACATGGATAAAGTTGGATATATTATCATGGTAACACTATGGATAAGGTCTGCTTTGTAATAGTTACAAACGACTCTATCCAGGTCGTTCATTTAGAGACATGCGAGTGGGAGTATCTTAAACAATGAGTTTGTATAAGACCGGACCGCGAAATAATTAATCTTTAGTTATAACACCATAAATTAACTAGATTAATATTTCATAGGATGACCGGGTAACTCGATCTTAATCCTGAACGAGTTATGGACTCCTGCCTATAAGGAACCGTCCTTTGATTTGTATGGGTGAGAGTGGCCCGAGTTGCTGACTCAATAATTATACCATTTTGGAGACGAGACCGAGTGATAAACTGGGAACATAAATACGCAAGATGAAATTCACTCATTATCGCCTTTAGGGTAATTAGATGAGCGTTCCCTTAAATCCTGATTCTAGAACTTGAACAAGGGGTCCCACCCTCACTGGCTCGAAACGGACCTCTGTTTAATGGTTGGACCATAAACAAGTTGTTCATTAGAGAAGTAGTGGTAGTTAAGTATGGCAAGATGCTCAAGGAAAAACAGTAATCTGACCTAGCTGGAGTTACGAACACTCGTAAATGATTGACTTGCTGTTAATGGTCGATATCCATGGACACATAAATATTATACAATGAGAATAGTGCAGTTGTGGGTCTTTAGTGGAGTGACCCATAGTTAACGAATGTGAATCTGAAATGTTCAAATTATATAAATAAGGATATATAATGTATATAATGATACATTTTATATATATATATTTTTAATAAAGATTCAAAAATTAAATAATATATTACAAGAGAATTATTTAAACAGGATTCAAACAATATATGAATTGAAATAGATTATAGTTGTTAATTAAATATGTGATATTTAATTAAAGGTTAAATAATTAATTGTTAATTATTCATTTAATTAATATATATAATTAATTAGATTAATAATTATTAATTAAATTTAGTAAATTAATTATTAATTAGATTAATAATTTAAATTAATTTAATTATTAGTTAGATTAATAATTTAAATAATTAATTAATTATTATTAATAATTAACTCCTTGCATTTTAGTGCTCTCAAGTGCTAACTCCCAACGTCACCTTCCCCTTCATTTGATGTGCAGAAATGTTGTGCACAGGCTCACTTCTTCACCTGCAATAGTAAGGAAAACCTAAAGAAAACAAAGTAGTGATACGTGCCTCTGCCTTTTCTTCAGATACATCACAATGTTGAGATGCTCGTGCTCTCGGCCAGCCAGACTCCTGCAATCTCTTCCTTTCAATTTCGTTCATTTTCTCAATTTTTCCATTGTTTTGACTCCACCAATCTTTATAAAATTTAACCTCTCCAAACTTCGTTACCACATGTAGAGCACATTCGTTGGTCAAACCTCCTCAAGTTTGTACTAGCTAACGGAAGCAACAATCTTCTGTGAGATGCATATCGAATTATTAAAATCAAGAATACATATGAAGAACGATCTAACCTAAATCGTGGATCGAATCGCATAACACCACAATTGAATTGTAAAGTACTTCAGTATTTGGGATAGACTTCCTCAACTTTATGGTTTTCAACATGTAACTTGAGAAACTCAGGCGTGCATGATTCGGGCAAAACGAAACATAACTCCTAACAAAAAAAACCATCTTTGCAACAAACAACTTTGAAAAGTTCCATTGAAAAACAATCAGCTTTTGAAACACAAGAAATGGAATGGGTGGCAAAACCAACAATAACAGAACACAAATTAAGCTAAGCAACTCTCTCCCACAGAAAAACATAGAGATTCTTAGTAGGTGGTCTCACTCTGGAACTAAAAAAATGAAGAGAACAACAAAATAAAATAATTGAAAAAGTGTACAAAAGGTAGAGCTTCTATTCACTCAATTGAGAATTGTTACAAATATTTATAGGAAAAGTAAACAACGGACCACTAACCTACTACCCATCAAATTCTCTCTAAACCAACACCACACCTGCACTAAGCCACCAACCTACAAATTCTCCCTGCATACACATCCAGTCATCTACTAGTTAGTTAATTACCACCCATTAAATTAACTACTAAGCATAATTCATAAAAATATGAAAACATTAACAAATAAACTATCACACATTTGCACTAATTCTCCACCCTCGATTCAGCAATCTAATGTCATTGATCATACGCTCCAAATTACAGGAAGACGACCCACCTTCTCCCACGCTTATTGCAGCCAATTTTGCAGTCTCACTCACAAATCCCATCAATTCTTCTGTCCTATTTTGCATCAGATCATTCACCATCTTGGCAACTGTTTCTCTGCGGCACATATCCTTCATGTGCAGCCCAATCTTCCACACCTCGCTCACATAGCGACTATTCGTCTGCTGGTCTGCGAACTGCGGCCAGCAGATCATCGGCACGCCCGCCGCTATGCTCTCCAACGTCGAGTTCCATCCACAATGGGTCAAAAACCCTCCAACTGCTTCGTGGGAAAGCACTTCCTGTTGCGGCGCCCACCCCACCATATACCCTCTCTCCTTCGTACCCTCCTCCAACTCCGCCGGAATCCCACTCTCCCCATCTTTTCCGGCCACCAAATTGGGCCGTACCACCCACAGGAATCTCCTCCCGCTCTTCACCAATCCGTGCCAGAACTCCATGAACTCGTGATTTCCCACGACCGTAACACTTCCAAAGCTAACGTAGACGACGGATCTTGGCGGCTGAGCGTCGAGCCACGCCAGGCAGCTCCGATCCACCTCCCAAACGCCGTTGGAAGACTCCGATTCCGGCGCAGAATTTCACCGGAAAGTCTGGATTTCAGGTGGGCATGGAGAGGCCCGATTGGGTAGATATTGGAGCACCGCCTCCGAAGACACGACAGAATCGGCCCTTCTAATTCTTCGAATGTGTTCAATATGAGAGCGTGAGCTTCAGAGCTTCGTATGGTCTGGCTCGCACTGTATTGAAGAATCCAATCGGCTTGGTCCCCTGCTCGCGTGAATCTCGGAAGATCTCTGCACCGGAGAAGATTTTCCATCCCATCCACGCCTTCGATCATCCTGTCCATATCTTCTTCCCCTGAAATTTAATTAAACTTTGTAACAGAGATTGGGGGAAATCGAGGAATTGAATATTGATTGTGGATTTTACCTTTAATCGGGAGCTGCCCATCTTTAATTAGCCCCGGAATAGATGAATAAGTCAAGAAAGAACAGGCACTGCCGGTGCAGAGACAGAAAACGGGGATCTTAGGTTCAGCGTCGAAATCAACGATGAAACTGCAGAACCCATCGAGAATTATGCAGGTCGGAGTCGGACCCAGTTGACCCGAGAGCAGCATCTGCCGGAGAAGGGGCTTGGTTACGGTTTCCATGCTCCGAGTCAACTCAGACAACTTTTGTAAGCCGCCATTGAAGGCTTCTGGAAGGCCGTCGGTGATGATGCGGAATTGGAATCGGGGAAAGCGAGAGAAACGAGATTGGAGATTTGTGTGGAGAATGAGGTTTTGGTGAAGGCGGTGGATGTTGAGGAAGGTGATTCGGAGGCCGGAGAGGGAAAGAAGTTCGGCGAGTTTGAGCATTGGATTCACATGGCCTAAGGCTGGGAAGGGGAAAATCAGGACATGAGGCTCTGTTTCTTCTCTCTCCATGTTGTCCTCAGCTTTCTCCCGGAAAGTTGTTTTGTACTAATGATAAGATATTTTCGTAGACAATGTTCATGTGTTTACGAGTTCCATTGGCACATTTAGACAAAATCAACAAAACATCCCCAAAAAAATATATATACAAATATATAAATAATATTAATATTAATCATTTTTAACTTATTTTAAAATTGAGAAATGTTTATTTGATTATTTAAATGTTTTTACAATATTTTTTTATAATTTTTTATAATTTATTTTATCTATATTTCTATCATATTTCAGTGAAATTGAGACTTCACATTTTCATAACATTTAAAACTTTGATTGTACTCTGGTATTTTTAGATAACAAAAAATTTTAAATTCTTTTCAATGGTGAGGTTGTTGCACAAATTATTTTTCAAAAAGAAAAATAAATTGAAAACTGATGATAGTATAAAACGGAAATATATTTTTTCAAGATAAAGGTATATTGCAAAGAAAAAATGTGGATCTCAAAGCCTAAGAGACCTGTAAAAAAAAAATGTTAGAGACAAGAAGACTCCATCAACATTAGAAACTATAAAATTAACAACCCAATCCTGAAAATAAGTTTTAGAAAATACTTGCTAAAGAAACCTTCTCCCGACCTTATTATTAAATATTTGAGGTTTTTTTATTTCTCTCTATTAGTTGTCAAAAGTATTTTTCACAAATTTTATGCAGACTCCATCCAATTTTGAGATCTAGAAAGTTATCCAATCAAGCAGTGATACATGTCTTTTGTTTTATGTTTAGTAGTGATACATGTATTCTGTTTTATGTTTTTCAAATTATTGGTGATATTGAGCTCATTGGAAAATACTTGATTCCTCAAGGATGGTGAGGAAGACGATATCTTCTATTTTATTTTTTCAAATTATTTACGATATTGAACCCGTTAATTTTTGGAAAATACTTGACTTCTCATGAAAAAGACGTTGTCTGAATTGTCAAATATTTAGCATGAGACTTTGTTAATTGTCAAATATTTAATGACGAGAAATAAAATGGATTTTTTTAGTTGTTTTTAGTTGTGAAGACTTCTTATGGATATAAATATGTTTAAAAATAATAATGAGTTATGAGAAAGAATAAACTATTTTCCACCCCAAATTTTGTTAAAAGGTCAAAAGACGAAGCAAAGTAATTATTTTATACTTTTATTAACAGAAGAAAGGAGACACATTAGACAACTTAAAAGACCTTGAGATTTGCAAACATTGGAGTGCACAGACACAAACAATGACCAACAAAGAAATTTAGCCAGAGATATAATTGGACTTGATTTCTGGCTTCTTCTCTTCCATTTTAGGCACCGTCACAGTGAGAACTCCATTCTCCATGCTGGCCTTCACCTCCTCAACTTTGGCATTCTCCGGCAGCCTGAATCTCCTCATGAATTTTCCACTGCTCCGCTCGATTCTGTGCCATTTGTCGTTCTTCTCCTCATGCTGTCTGCTTCTCTCCCCAGTGATGTGCAGAACTCTGCCCTCTTCAACCTCAACTTTGAGTTCTTCCTTTTTGTTCCCTGGGAGATCCGCGGTGAAGACGTGGGCTTGTGGGGTCTCCTTCCAGTCGATGCCAAAAGCAGAGACTTCGCCGGCGAAGGAAGGGGCAATGCCCATTGAGTTTGAGAACGGAAACCCATCAAATGGGTCGAAGATGTTGCTTCGGCGGCCACCGAAAATGCTTGGAATCAGAGACATCGTGTTTGCTTGGCTCTTGAAACTAGCTTTGAGTAAAGATTGCACAGAGTGTGGATTAGTATTTTGTTTCTTGTTTTGTTGCTGATTGCGGAATTGAGGAACACTGAAGCCTTTAAATACGATGAAACACAGAATTTGAGGCCCTTCCCGCCTTTTCTGGTGTTTTCATTTCCTTGTTTGAAAAGTAGTGTGAGAGAAGTTCTAGAAAATTCCAGTCTTCTCCAACTTTCTACACCAATTGGAATTTCATTTTTATTTCTATTATAGAATCTGTAAATATTTCACTTTTTAAGTGCTGAGTGAGTCAACTTTAACCCTACTTTTCCGAGGTCTATGGTCAACGTTCAAAATGTCGTTTTGATAAACCTTTCAAAAGAAAAATAATGAAATCCTAGGAATTATATAAACTAAATCATTAGTTTTGAGGGCTCAAGGACAAATCGTTGCTTAATGGAAAAGCATAGAACTTAAATGTATTTTTTTTAATCATAAAAGTATTGAAAGATTTTTTTCTTTAACTTAAATATTATTTGACAATTATGAAAATTATGCGAATATAAATAAAACTATTGAAAGTTTAAGTGACAACTGCCAATTTAATAAGAAGTTATATATAGAAACTTGGGAGTGTCACGATTATTCGGCATCAATGAAATTGGTTGTTAATGGTGATTATAATCACTTGGAGAATATGAGTAGAGTTAGAAGAGTGCAAAGAGAACCAACACAAAGAAAGAGGAGAGCTTCAAGGCTGACTAGGAATTTGAGGTATTGTTTCGAGATAAACAATTTGATTCGCCGATGTGAATATGGAGTCTATCTCTATATATATATGCGTTGAAAGGTAGATTCCACTCCCTGGTCACTTAGCACAACTACAAGATTCCCGACCTAAAACTTGTAGTAGATGAGCGGTTGAAAGTAATTCCTCATGATACTTCAGCACTTTTACAAAAGCCTGAGTCTGAATGAGGTTGCGAAGTGTGATTCCTCAGTTTTGGCTATGAGGCTTCCTACCTTGAATCTCAACCACAATCCTCTCCTAGTGCGTAAACGATTGAAACCAACATTGCTGAAATTGGGAGATTTACAACCTATAATTATTTTCATTCGGAATTTAGACATGAAATTTGCCTTAGGCTTAAAGTCCAAAATCTTTTATGTTTAAGTGTTTGGAGGTCTCGTTGATGTGATTTTCTACCATCGACGTGCCTACTAAAATAGTCTTATCAATCTATAAAGGTTAAGTGACATCATTTTGTTGCTATATTTAAAAATACAACAACGTGAATTGCCATCCATGAAAATTTCTCAATTTTTCTTTTTACCCACCACTAATTTTTTTTACAATTATTTATTTTATGAAAAAAATAAAACGTGCATTCTTCTCCTCTATCAAAACCTTGTGAGTGGTAGAATGTTAATTGCACCATTTATTCTAAATGTACGTTTAATTTTCACCATTGATTTAAATTTAGCATTGTAACGAATGAGATTAAAATTTGTTAAAATTGTTAAGCTCATAATTGATTGGGCCTGATTTATTGTTGAAGAGAAAGTCCAAAATGGGTCCAGAAGGAAGTAGAAGCTTGTGGAAACCTTCATCCTCAAGAGAAATCACAAGGAAAACACCAGAAACCCCACGAAACCACTCGCAGTTCTGCTATATCACCTATTTAAATGCTTCAAATGCAGCGGTGAAAGGGCATCGAAATTCGCAAGCAGCAAACGAAATCCCACTTCCCCCAAATTTCAATCTTTCAATTCAATCCACCATCACTCTCTCTGCGTTCTCTAGTTTCAACAAAATTTGAAGAAGCATGTCGCTGATTCCAAGCATTTTCGGTGGCCGACGAAGCAACATCTTCGACCCCTTCTCGCTGGATGTATGGGATCCGCTCGATGGCTTCCCATTTTCCAATTCCACCGCATTGGCCAATGCCCCTTCCTCTGCTTCTGAAACCTCTGCTTTTGCCAACACTCGAATCGACTGGAAGGAGACCCCACAAGCCCACATCTTCAAGGCCGATCTTCCAGGGATCAAAAAGGAGGAAGTGAAAGTGGAGGTTGAAGAGGGAAGAGTTCTGCAGATCAGTGGAGAGAGAAGCAAAGAGCAGGAGGAGAAGAACGACAAATGGCACAGAATCGAACGAAGCAGTGGAAAGTTCATGAGGAGATTCCGGCTGCCGGAGAATGCCAAAGTTGAAGAGGTGAAGGCCAGCATGGAGAATGGAGTTCTCACTGTGACGGTGCCCAAAATGGAAGAGAAGAAACCAGAAATCAAGTCCATTGACATCTCTGGTTAGACAATTTTGTTGTCTCCGCTCATGTTTGGATCAGTTGTTATGTGTCAATCAGAATAAATGGTCTCTCTGAAAATGGGTTTTGTCTTGTTGGTGTCTTCTTCCATGCGTCTGTAACTTTGAAAAGATGAACAAAGGTTTGGGTTGTGTATGATATTATATGATGGAATAGAATATAATCTAAGATGTGAGTTATGTTTTCTCCTTCAACTTCTGAAATGTGTAACGAAAAAACGAAGACTCCATAACGGAAGTGGAATTGTTAAAGTAAGTATTCGGAAAGTAAAAATCCACCACTAATTCACCCTCAAATTCTCCATGGACACAAGTTACCTCATCATACATAATTAACTACCAACTATGAGTTTAACCATAAAACATTACTCTAAACCCACAGCACAATCATAATTGAATTGACATATATCTCTTCCGGTCTTTCACCTCCTATGTTTATGCAGAAAATCGAGTGAAGTATGACTGGTCAAGGTATGACTGTAAAATTGAATGAAGTATGACTCGTCAAGGTATGACGGTTGGAAGATCCCTATTCGGACTCTCGCTCGAATCGAAACCTTTATGTGTTTGTAGGCTTTCGACTCAATCTAATAGCCTACCTATTAGACACCAATAAAAGAGAAAGTTTTCGCATGCACTCATAGATGCAGAACAGATTTAGATCACGAAGGAGTTTGACTGCTGGGATGGGATCGGATCCATCCTACTCGAAGCAATCCACCACGAATAAGAGTATTCGGGTTGGATAGGCAATCGAGATAGGAACTCATATCTGTAGGGCGGGCTTTCAAGATAGAGATGCATTGCTCCATCTCGAAAGAGTTTTCCCTCATGGAGAAATAGAAGAACACCTTATTTAAAGGCTAGAAGGGAGTCAAAAATCAATAGAAAAAATCCCTTCCCGGCCGACAAGACTTTACGTCTGGATCTCATTCCATCTCAAACTCGGATTAGGAAGAGTGCCGGGAAATTGACCGATGCAATTCCCACTCATGACCAACCAGCCAAAATATATTTCATTAACATAATATACAAATACATTTATATATTGAAAACTTTGCCCGAAAAACAATCCAATTTATGGAAACTCACCCGTGAACTGATGTTTTCGGGCGAATTTCATAACTCGGGCGAGTTCGAGGTTTTGGACTCTCATATTGGCCTTGGATAATTTCTTGGAGAAACTTTCCCAGGCGAGATCATGCCCGGAAAATAAGACAGAGGTTTTGCCCGAGTTTAAGCCTCTCATTTTGGCATCTACTTTATTTCCCAGGCGAATTCATGCCCGATAAATAAGGCTGAGGCCAATTCTCAATAAAATTTTATGAGTTTTGGCTTCTATTTTTGCCCACTTACGAAGCCATCCAGCAATGAGCATCGTTTTTTAAGTAGAGTGAGATTTATGAATTTTGGGCGAGGTGAGATTCAAACCCGATATTTGTGGCAATTTAATTTCAACTACCCCAAATTGAAAAAAAAAATCAAGGGAAACATATTTATGTAATATGAATTGAAATCCGAGATTTATTTCTATTTTAATTTCAACGAATCGGATCGTGAACCTTCTT
>NW_019104500.1:285642-371562 GCF_001995035.1 Momordica charantia | reverse complement strand
TCCTCAACTTTGGCATTCTCCGGCAGCCTGAATCTCCTCATGAACTTTCCACTGCTCCGCTCGATTCTGTGCCACTTGTCGTTCTTCTCCTCCTGCTCTTTCCTTCTCTCCCCACTGATCTGCAGAACTCTTCCTTCTTCAGCCTCCACTTTCACTTCCTCCTTTTTGATCCCTGGAAGATCGGCCTTGAAGACGTGGGCTTGTGGGGTCTCCTTCCAGTCGATTCGAGTGTTGGCAAAAGCAGAGGTTTCAGAAGCAGAGGAATGGGCGTTGGCCAATGCGGTGCAATTGGAAAATGGGAACCCATCGAACGGATCCCATACATCCAGCGAGAAGGGGTCGAAGATGTTGCTGCGGCGGCCACCGAAAATGCTTGGAATCAGCGACATGCTTCTTCAAATTTTGTTGAAATTGGAAGAACGCAGAGAGAGGGATAGTGGATTTGATTGATAGATCGGAATTTGGGGGAAGTGGGATTTTGTTTGCTGCTTGTGAATTTCGATGCTCTTCCATCGCTACATTTGAAGAATTTAAATAGGCGATGTAGCAGAACATGCGAGTGGTTTCTGGTGTTTTCCTTGCGATTTCTCTTGAGGGTGAAGGTTTCCACAAGCTTCTACTTCCTTCTGGACCCATTTTGGACTCTCTCTTCGTCAATAAACCAGGCCCAATCAATTATGAGCTTAACAATTTTAACTATTTTTAATTCATTCGTTTCAATGTTAAATTTAAATAGGAAAAAACTCCCATTACAAGGATTAAACCTAAACATGAATTCACTTTTATTTAATAAAATTAAAAAATTCACTTGTTTATATGCTACAGCACCACACATGAATTTAAGAGAAGCTTATTCCTGAATTAGGAAAGTTCTGTCCATTTAAATAAATGGGGAAAATTAAACCTAACTTAGAATACTACTCACAAATTTTCTATAGATGAGAAGAATGCACTTTTCTTATTCTCATAAAATAAGTAATTGTAAAAAATTTAGTGCGGGTACCAAAAAAATAATTGAGAAATTTCAATGGATAGCAATTCACATTGTCATATTTACAAATATAGCAACAAAATGACGTCATTTAACACTTATAGATTGATAGGACTATTTTAGTATGCACGTCGACACATCAACGAGACCTCCAAACACCGAAAACGTAAAAAAAATTGAACTACAAGCCTATGGCGAATTTCATATCTAATCCCAAATGAAAAGGCCCAATAACTATAGGTTGGAAATTTCCCAGTTTCAACAATGTTGGGTAGTGCAAAACAACCGTCTACAATGTAGGAGAAGCTATGTTGTTGAGATCTGAGATATGAAGTCTGATATCCAAAGCTAAGGAATCACACTTCACAACCTCACTCATACTCAAGCTTATGTAAAGACTGAGGTATTATAAGGAACTATTTTTCAACCGCTCGTCCACCACTACAAATATTACATCAAGAATCTCGCAGTCGTATGAAGTGATCAGTGAGTGAGTCCCACCTATCAACGTCTATACATATAAAGATAAACTTCATACTCAAGTAAATGAATCAGATTGCTCATCTCGAGATAATACCTCAAATTTCTACTAACTTGAACGTGAAAGCTCTCTTCTTTATTTGTGTTGATGGTCTTTACACTCTTCCGACTCATCTTCCACAAGTGATTAGAATTCAGTATTAACAACCAACTTCATTAATGTTGAATAATCTCGACGTCTCCCAAGTTTCAAAGTAGGAGCTTCCAACCTCTTCTCTTTTCTCCTTCTCCTCTCTTACAACTCCCACTAATTATAATATTAAAATTGTATCTTTTTTTTTTCGCTTTATTTCTATATATAACTTGTTATGAAATTGGCAGTTGTCACCTAGTTTTGTTTATATTTGCATAATTTTCATAATTGCCAAATAATATTTAAATTAAGAAAAAAATCTTTCAATACTTTTATGATTAAAGAAAATATATTTAGAGTCTATACTTTTATTAAGTAATAATTGGTCCCAGAATCATTCAAAACTAATGATTTAGTTCATATAATTCCTAGGATTTCATTATTTTTCTTTAGAAAGGTTTACCGACAGAGTTCTCAAAAGTGAAATATTTACTTAATATTTTATAATAGAAATAAAATGGAAATTCCAACTGGTGTAGAAAGTTGGAGAAGATAGTGGAAATTTCTAGAACTTCTGTCACACTAATTTTCAAACAAAAGGTCAGAAAAGGGAAGGGAAAATACCAGAAAGGCCGGGAATGGTCTTAGATTCTTTCATCGTATTTAAAGGCTTCAGTGTTCCTCAAATCCGCAATCAGCAACAAAACGAGAAACAAAATACCGATCCACACTCTGTGCACTCTTTACTCAAAGCTAATTTCAACAGCCAAGCAAACACAATGTCTCTGATTCCAAGCATTTTCGGTGGCCGCCGAAGCAACATCTTCGACCCATTTGATGGGTTTCCGTTCTCAAACTCGATGGGCGGCATTGCCCCTTCCTTCGCCGGCGAAGCCTCTGCTTTTGGCATCGACTGGAAGGAGACCCCACAAGCTCATATCTTCACCGCCGATCTCCCTGGGATCAAAAAGGAAGAACTCAAAGTTGAGGTTGAAGAAGGCACAGTTCTGCACATCACTGGGGAGAGAAGCAGAGAGCACGAGGAGAAGAACGACAAATGGCACAGAATCGAGCGCAGCAGTGGAAAGTTCATGAGGAGATTCCGGCTGCCGGAGAATGCCAAAGTTGAAGATGTGAAGGCCAGCATGGAGAATGGAGTTCTCACTGTCACAGTGCCTAAACTGGAGGAGACCAAGCCTCAAATCAAGTCCATCGAAATCTCTGGCTAAAATTTCTTTGTTGGTCATTGTTTGTGTCTGGCCACCGCAATGTTTGTAATTCTCAAGGTCTTTTAAGTTGTCTAATGTGTCTCCTTTCTTCTGTTAATAAAGTATAAAATAAATACTTTGCTTCATCTTTTTGATCTTTTTGACATAATTGAACTCGGAAAATACTTGAAAAACTCCATTTAAAAAGCCCAAAGAATGCAGGAACAATCCGGCCTTTAATCTATATCCTCCGTATCATGAAACCGTTCCTTATCCACCGGAATACCAAATTCCACCATTTTCTGTGCTTGATGGGAGGGGTTGTCCTAAGAGACATTTATCTTATTTCATTACTGCTGGCCGGGATACTACCACAAAATGGGTCTTTGCCATTGAGACAATTTTCCCTTTCCTTCGACAATCCTATCTATAAATGTTCATATATTAAACTTGTCATATTTAAAGATTGTATTTTCATATAACAAACTTGCAAATATGACAATTATTAACGTGTTAGGTTTATGAAGACTTCTTATTATTAAATATTTGAGAACTTACCACCATTTTTAAAAGCAATATTTCTATGGATGAGAAGTGAGGGACGAATTAAAAGAAAACACTTTAATAAGCCGAAATCTTTGGTTAAATTTCTTGGTTGGGTATCGGGTTTAAGGTATTATTGGATGTATGTATGAATAAATGTTAATGTAATAGGAGCATTTTAGTAATCCGAGTCTGCTTCTTCTTTTGTTCTTTTACTTCTATCTATTGTGCCAAACACTGAAATTAGATTGAGTTAAGAATCGGTAGCTTCTAAATGTATTATCTCTGTTAAGTTACTTGCTACCATTGTCCTTTTTCGATTTGGATGGATTTCAAAATCTTAACGAAATTTGAAATAATTTCTCGTGTTTGGATAAATAAAGAAAAAATAATTTGAAATAATGAATGATTTTGAATTCTGTTTTTGGTTTAAACATTTTCCGTTCGAAATAGGTCCAATTTGTGAGAATTTTAAATTTAAATGTAACAAATTCTGATTTTGCCCTACGTGAAAAAAATTTAGCACTCTAACATCCTTGGACATCATCAACCAAATTAGTTTCAAATTTTGATTTCTCATTAGTTCTTTTTATTCTTTTTTTTTTGCGACGGTAACAAAGATTGATTTTCTATTTTGTTTTTGGTGTATTTAAGATTCCTTATATTTCAATATTGTTTAGATTTTTATATGTTTATGTTTTTTAGGTATTTCTTTTTCCTTTTGCTTTTATTTTTTTGTATTGCATATCATAAATAACTTTGATAAAAATAAAAAAAAGAAACAAATTGTTGCGAATAAATTGAAATAATTTGATTTTAAGAATTTTTCTAGTATTTGAATAAAAAAATTTGCAAGTTTTTTTTTTAGTTTTTAAAATAAATGTGACATTGACAAGTTTTAATTTTTGTTAGGTTAATTTGATTAAGTTATTTATGTTTTTCGTAGTTGAAATTACTAGTTTATATTAAAAAAATATATTATTAATAATATAATATTCTACAAAATATTAAGGGTATAATAGTAGAATGTTATACATTTTTTTCATTTGTGGTGAACATCCCAATAATAAATTTTAATTTTAATGATTTACCATTATTTTGGTTCCAAACGCAATTAGGAATTTGAAATCATTTCATGAATTTGAAATCGTTTTCTATACATTCGAGATGCCAACATGCCAACGGAGCATGACAGAAAATTATTCAAAGCAAGACAGATTCAAGTTGGGCCTGGCCTTTAGGCCCAGATCTAACCGGCAGCCCAACTCTTGGTTCAGAACAGCGGATTTCCATATTTTCACATAAGGACATTGTTCCCTTTAAATTTAAGTATGACTTTTTTGTGGTATTTTGTTTTATTTGAAATCATACCATCCTATCATTCTGGATGTTAAATATGGGTTACTTAAATTCTCTGTAATTTGACTCAAAAGACGCTTGTAATTACAAAATCTAACAAGTATGTAATGATTTTTGGTAGAATTTAAAGTGAATACACTCTTTTATATGAGTGGTTTTTCCAAGTAAAATTTGAATGCTATTGTATGTCTATCCTTCATTCTTTTGCCATTTTAATACAAATTTTCATGATACTGGTGCAATTCCAAAAACTTCAATACATACTTTTTAACATATTTCAAATTTTGGAGGGTAAAAAGGGGTTTGCTACTTGGTGTTTTAAGATCTATATTAGTATGTTAAAAGATATTTTTCTAGAATTTCGGAGACGGTCTTGAAATTCGATCAAGAGGTGACTTCTCCATTTGGTCAAGGGTAGCATCATGCTCTAACCTTAGGGACTTGACAGTCTATTTATGTGGAATTAATTTCACAACAGCACAAGTCGGACGTCGCTGCAGTTAACTCCAACTCCCTATAAATAGAAGCATCATTTTTTACTCCAATATGCAATCCAATCTCGATTTGAGATTTAAGATCSATTGACATGAAYATTGGAGTATTTGCTTCCCACAACCAAATCCTTCCTCACCAAGCTTCTTCTAAACTTGGCTCAAGCTAGATTGGAAATCACCCTAAACATCAATCAAAACTTCGAAGTTCAATTACAATAGTCTTATCCAAACATCAATACAAATGAAATATTTGAAGTTGTTCTAATTATAATACAATTCCTACCCTAGGTTAAAGAATGGTTTCGTGGATGTGTGTGTTTCCTTTTTCTATTTTTTGAAAAATATTGAAAAATGAAAATGAAACAAACATGTTTAAGTGTCTCTGTCAAATTTGACAAAAAAATAGACATTCTTAGCAAAAAAATACTGTAGAATTATAGTAAGGGTCTTTGTGAACAGTAGAGGCTGTCCCCTACAAAGTTGTCCATATGGCATTCCACTGTCCACACCAACCCACCCATTATGCCCATCCTCAACCACTTCCACAGTGTGCTGTCTATTGTCTATCCCACTGTTTTTCCTTTACTATTATTATTGCATTGTCACACCCTAATTAAAGAATTAATCAGAGAAAAATCCTAAAATCTTTAGTATAAGTTAGATTAGTTAGGTGGGGAATTAAAAATATCTACTTTATTTTTACCATTGAACTTGGCAGGTGTGTAACTTTTTCCCTATAAAACATTAAAATCCAAATTTAGACTGGCGTTGAAAAACTTTACCTTTTGTTTAATTTCGATGCATTTACCAACTAATTTTATCTCAAAATTCAACCATTTGGATGAAAGTCAGTGTGCAATATCAAGTTCAACCAATAATGTATAAGATTGTCCGTGGAATAAATCTCCAAAATAGAGAATATTTTTTCAAATGGTTCTTCAAATAAAAACTTAAAAAAATAAAAGTTGTCATATTTATCTGCGGCCTAAGGTTGATTTAGATGAAATTGAAATTACACCCTACTAAATTTAAGGTAAGAATATATTGATCTTTTCTCCTCAATTTAATCTCCCTCGTATTTTCCAGGGTTCTTCTAATAGTGCCACTTAGACCCGCAATTCATTTTCTCTTATGAATGTCTCAATCCAATGTTATTTACATTAAAAGTGACKTGACTCATTCTTAAAATTAGTAATTATTAGATTACAAGTATGAGAAGAACATTCCACATATAATATCTTTCGAGAAAAGRTGAATTATTGAAGGAGTTGAAATATGTATGTCATACTAACCAATGAATTATCTATCATGGTTGGTTCTTTGGTCTAAAGGAACTAAGATAATTAAGAGAAGATGAGTTCAACACCAAATGGTTGCCGTCCTAGATTAGTGAAGGGACAAGCTTCTCTCTGTTTTTTTTTTTAATTGCTTATACAAATTTATTTTTATAGAAGAGACCCATTTGAATTCTAGAAGCAAAGGTACAGATATCAAAGAAAGTTTTGTAACAAGAAGCAGAATTATGGGGAAATGGGGCCTCCCATGCCTCTCACTAAGGGGAGACTTTGCTCCTCCCCAAAAACATTATCATTTCTTCTCAAAAGAGGCAGACATTGCACCAAATTGGTCACACCACACTATAAAAAATAATCAACCACAACATTCATTTACCTTGATATTCATTTAAAAAAAATCCAAAATTTTAATAGAATATAATATACCCAAAATAAATAAACAAACAAAATCAGAAATATATATATATATATATTTATTTGTTTATTTATTCATTAATGTTTACCTTGATATTCATTGATTTTTATTTATTTATTTATTTTGGGTATATATATATATACACACACGCACATGTAGTTTATGACACAATAATATTAGTYGGGGATATTTGTCACATCAACTACCTAGAATTTTATTCAAATAATTGAGGTTTGGAACCCAATATAATACTTTAACATTTATTTTGGATTYGTCTTTATATTTTGAAATATTTATCTAAAAATGCTAAAATTCAATACTAGATTGGAGGCACATAATTTGAAATATAAATTCTACTTAATTCTWTTAAAGAATACGAACTAGAATATAAAATTTAAAGATATAGATCGATTTTTTTAAGGATGAAGAAGAAAGTCTTACATTAAACACAAATATCTTGTCTTCTCCCACCAATGTAATTATTAATTGGATGAAAATTTTCAGCCACTAATTAAATGAGGTGAAATAAAATATTTGAACTTTGACTTGATTTGGTCAGAAATAATGCTTATAGTTAATAACAATGAAAAAATAAATATTATAAAAGGGGAAATCAACAAAAAGGAGTGGGTGCATATTTATATAACAAAATATTGGGAAAAATCTTCAACTTTCTTTTCAATCAAATCCTTGAGATATGAGGTGTTGTGACCATTAAAAATGTTCAATATACGAAAGATTTTACAGGGATCAGATCAGATTAGACATTACATTAATGGCATCGAAAAACTTCTCCAAATTAAGGAAAGGGAAGAAATGGTTTTTTTAATTAATTAATTTATATTATTCCGTCTATAAATTTTAAGTTAAGTTTCTATTCCATCTTTAAATTTATAATATTATATTTGTATCTTTGAAATTTAAGTTTAATTTCCATTTAGTTTATAATTTTTTATACTTTGAATTTATACTTTTATTACTGAATTTTCACTGGTGCTCACTTAAATACAAAATTATGGCTACAGAAGACGTTTGTTGAGTGGAATTATCGTACTAAAATTTTGATAAAAAATGGGAAAGAAAGAAAATGAAGGGACAAAAACATTATTTTTCAAAATTACGTGGACTGAAACGTCTYAAGCTAAAATGGACACAACTTGAAAATAGAAGAATAAAAATAGACGTTTTGAAAATATATGGACTAAAATGCACTAAAATTAAAAATATAAAAACAAAAAATATCATTTAAACCTTTTTATTTTTACGATAATTTTTTGAATTTTGAGGCAATTCAGAGAAAATGGGTCCATCCAAAATTTTTTAAATGCAAATTTGATATGTATARATATYTTTTAGACATTGAGAAGGGGCAAAAATCAGATTTAGGGTTTTTGTTTGGCTGTTTTTCTGTGTCCTTGAAGCTTTGTGTAGTATAATAGTGAGACATTTTTTTATTACTCATATATATATATATATATATTCCATGTGGGAGGACAAGTTAATGATACTATTTAATTTCCATGTCCCAAAATATTTCATTATTTCCTTCCAATCCTAGCTAGGACCAAACACACCACCTTCAAATTCTTTGTTTTGTAATATATTTTTTAAAAAGTAGTTTTAATATATATATATATATATATATATATATATAGATACATCTATGACTTTAGAAGGTGTTTATGAAAATAGATTAAAAAGGGGAAATCGTTAGTAAATAAGAGCTTTTAAAATTAAAAAGAAAATAAAGAAATAAACACTCTAGGAATAATAATAATCTTTCTTTTTTTTTTCTCCGAACTGGTTAAGGGTTTATAATAGACATGATTACTCTTCTCATTACCAATTGATTTTGAGATGAAGCTCATGAATATTAATATGATATTAGAGTCTCAAAAAACTTAAGCAAGCATCCAGCCCAAAAATAGATTACTATTTATAATGAAACATTAACCAAATTTGAAAACCAAAGGGCTCATTCTTTTTATAATTTTCATGTTTTTTCTTTTATAAAGATTTATTAAAGAATAAAATATTTCTTAAAAAAWTAATTAATTTTTCTTCTTTCCTATATTTTCTTACCAATGAATTATTTGATTTTATTTATTTTGATGTGTATGGTAATCCTTCAGCCCTTTAAACTACATAAAACACAAAGTCATTATCGTCCAAAATTATTATCAAATGGGACCTAAATCAAACGACACTTTACCAATTCTTTGCACTTGGGAGCTCCCCCATTAATGCATCTTATAAATTATTTCAAAGAGAAAATTTAGACAAGGAGAGCATATACAGTAAAAGATGTGGAGGCCATGTGATAAAAAGGGATTAAATGGGCAAGATAAGAGACCATAAAACACACAAGTTGGGGTCATGTGCTTAAAAACAGGATCAGAAAAGACCCTTTTTATTTTCTTAGATTACAAACAGCATAATAGTTTGCTTAAAGGACTGTTTTCTAGGGCTCCCCTTCACATGTTCATGGTATAGGATTCCTTTGCCTTTTGGACACTCAATATAATAGGAAGACAAGAGAAAAACACCCCCCACCATAATAATTATACAACCATATGCTTATAATATTGTTCCAAGAGCTACCCCTCCATTCAAAGGGTTAGTTTTGGTTGTGTTTTTCTACCATGGATGTTGACGGGTTAGGTTGAGTTGGGTTAAAATCAAGTGTGAATTTATTCAACTCAACCCAAGATAACAAAATTTTAAATTGACATAATGGTGAAATTTCTGAGATTATAACTTTAATAAAACCCAAATAATTAAATCTATTGAGAGTGTCACCAAAGTCTCACATTGATTGAGGTAAGAGGAAGGTCATGCGTTGGTATAAGATATTTTGAGTATATGACCAAAGTGGACAATATCATATTATGTAGCAGGRAGATACAGAAGGTTTGTTGTCCTTGACGCTACCAAATAACTTTTATGAACAAAAAATATTTCATTCTTTTTGAAATTCAAAAAWGAAYCGATGAGGTTTTGATGAATTTTTGTTGTTCAACTMATTAAGACACAACTCMCCCATCAAAAGGTTGTGAGTTCGAATATCAGCCCTATATATATAGCACCAGAAAAAGGGTCTCGTGAATGCATTATGATATGGTGCAGCAACCTTTAGGAGATACATCAAAATTCAAAGTTTATTTATTTATTTTTTTTTTGAACCCAGAATTCAAAGTTACTGTTTAGGAAACCAAAAAAGAAAAAAGAAATCATATATAWGATCATAAGAAGGATGGGATATATATATATAATTCAGGCCCTGCAAAGTACCACATTCAATGAGATTAACTATTAATCATTTATCTTCATCAAAAAGTCAACTTTTCCCAAAGGTGAAATCAAGATGTTTGGAAGCTTTTAATCATCAAAATCTTCTTTAAAAAAACAGGTGGTCAAAAGACTCAAAACTAAATTACCTGATAGATGTAAAAAAAAATATATATATATATATATATAAATTATTAGTACTTATAATAAGAAGAAAGGAAAAAGAGGGGGAAAAAAAAAAGACAGACAAGATTTGATTTCTTCTCATGTTCAACCACTGTTTCATTCCCACAATTCTACTCAATTACTCCCCTCCCACTATGTTGTCTGTTAATGATGTTTCATCAGTGCCCCAGACCATTTTTTTCATTTTTTTTTAAAGCTAGCATTTATGCTTCCTTTTACACTGTCATTTTGAATTTTAAATATTTCTCCAAAAATTAATYCAAACCTTTTGATTTATGATTTTTCTTTAGCCAAAAGAAAAGGAAATTTAAAAGGTTACAGAAAACACAATAATATTTATATATTTTGTTAGCAAACTTCAGAAGCATTCTTTTGACTTTTCTTTCTTTGAATTTAAATTATACAACAAATGGTTATTAAATTATCCAAACAATTTAAAATTTATGTTCATAMGCTAAATCTGACAAAACCCATCTCTTATAATGACAAACAAAAGTCGTCTATGGATATATTTTTTTATGAAATCAGATCYAGAGCCCTACTAAAATTTTCTCATCATCCAAACAGATTAAATCCAATAAATACCAAACAAAAACACATGCAAAATATGTAAGGGATTGAACCGTACTTCGGGATGCCGGAAAAGTTTGAGATGGGGCCGGGGCGGCGGCACGACGGCGGAGCGCGGTGGCCGGAGAGGTGGAGATTTTAAGAAAACTGCCTAAAGGAGGAATCCGAAGGGATAGCATGATCCAAAATTATGCAGAGGAAATTTAAAATATATATATATATATATATATAAAAGTTGGGATCAATGCGATCCCTTTGGATTCTTCCTCTAGTTGCAGAGAATTGTCCATTTGAGAAGACGCTCCATTTTCTCTCTCCTTCTTCTTCTTCTCTCTAAGATCTCGAAGCTGAAATTCGGATGAAGGGGGGAGCCTTCAATATAAAAGAGCGACTTAAGTGCTCTAAACAACGACCGTTTTTCTTTTCTTTTTTCTTGTCTGCTCCCTTTTATTTATAATAAATATTTGGTCAAACTTWATAAGACTCTAAACTTTTGAGGAAAGTTRGAACTTTCAATTTTACGATAAGTTAAACGACTTATTAGACATAAAATTGAAATCAATATTATATAACACAAAAATTTAAAAATATAAAATAGGTTACAGTCATGTGTCATCAATTACCGCACAACTTCGTAAAAGTTTAGAGTTTATAGAACGCAATCATGTAAGTTTGTGGACTAAATTGGTTATTAATCTAAATATTTTTCTTACTTACCATTTTTATTTTTGTTTAGATCTCATTTTGTTCCTAAATCTTGAGTATCTAGCATCATAATTAATGTATTCTATTTTAAAATATCTATTTTAATCTATATACTTTTAAAATATATATATATATTCTTATTATTCTATCACCTATTTCATGGGACAACCGTGTGATCTTTTAACATTTGATGTCAGAAAATACATCGGAATTACTAATTCYTAAGGTAGGTGGCTRCTATATATGGATGTCAATATGTTAATTACATATTAAAAATTACTTTATCCCATTTGTTTAAACAATTAATAACAAACTAACCACAATAATCAAACACATGATTTTTGTTTTTTCAAATTCAAGGATTAAACTAGGTAGTTGAAAATTTATAGATTAGAATAGAATAATGTTATAGAAGTTCTAAAACTGAAATGAAATCAAAAATTTATTTTTGTTGCTTTGTACAGATATATATGTTTCTTTTGTGACCCATTAATTCAACAAGTAACATGTGTCTGGAGGAGAAAATGGCTATATATTAATAATTTTGAATCATAATCTTTTTTTTTTCAAAGAATTATTAGTGATATACATAGTTTTAAATGAATTTGAATTTTTATTTTTGTATGTTTATACATAAATTTTCTTTTTGAAATGCATTTATGTGGCCCAATATGGTTCCTTGGCCACACCCATAACTTGTTCTTTTGCTTTGATATTTCTTTCACAAGGCAAAACACATTCCCCCATAGTACACTTTTTTGGGTGATCCARAGTTATACTTGAGAGACAGGTACAATCTAAGCAAAACAAGTAGAATATATTACTTGTTATTCTAAKAAAAAATCATATTTCATTTTAATATAATTTAAAATATTTCTAGACTTTTGTATTTATTTTACTCTAGCCCTCAATTTAGTTAAAATCTTTTCTTTTTTGTTTCTTAACTTTGCATGGGTGTACCTATATTTTTTTTTATTAGTACAACACGTTTTCTTTTTTGTTTCTTAACTTTGCATGGGTGTACCTATATTTTTTTTATTAGTACAACACGTGAGAGTGAGAATTCGAACTCACGACCTTTGAATAGGAGATATAGGTGCATTAACCAGTTGAACTATACCTAGATTGGCTCTTGAGTACATATATATTTCACATCAATTTTATATATATCATTTAGTAAAAACATATACATGACATAATGTTGTCGATTTGAATATAGTTCAACTGATTAAAACATCTATTTTCGACCCAAAAATCGTGTGTTYGAATTCTCACCCCATCTTGTACTAAAAACAATGATATTACCTCATGTTTCTTTATTATTATTATTATTATTWTKTTGATTCATTTGATGTGAATTAGGTGTCAAGTTCAAAATAATATCTAAAATGATGTTTTAACGAAAAATATTATGATAATTCAGGGAGACTCAAATAAAATATTTAAGATTTACAAATTTAAATAAAATTGAAATCTTTGAAAATTATATTATATCATGACGGTAGGTTTGATTGTTTGCCAAGTCAGAAAAAATATAATAATTGTGAAAATAGGAATAATTTTGAAAGAGTTAGCTGCATTGAGAATGTTTTTTCTCTTTTTTTTTTTCTTTTTTTTTTGGGTAACAAGTTGTTGGTGGAATTTAATGCCTTCCAAAACATTCCAATTTTAGGCAAACTGAGCTTTGTTGTTCCCAAAGTTATTCTGATTCCATTTTAAGCTACAAGAGACCTCATTCTTTAAGTTGTTGTAATCATTTTACAATTTTTTATTTATAAAACTTCCAATTCCATGAAATAATAAATTATAATCAGTTAAAGAAAAACTATCCCTAATAACCAAATTTCGTTGTACTAAAAAAAGAAGAAGAAGAAAAAAAAGTACCTAGTTGGCAGCATGCCCCATTTCATACTTTCCTCTTCCCTAATAATTAATTATACTATTCACCAATGTAAAAATAAACTTAAAAATACATATACCATTGATTAACACTAAATTTTTTAATTTTTAGGTGGGTTGACTATTTTAGCAATTTTTTGTATTACCTTAATTTTGAAGAAATTATTCAATTTGACTATTATAACATGGTTTTTTTTTAGTACACTATTATAATATGGTTGTGTGACTTATGTTTTAATCATTAGATGAATGATCAATTTTTTGACTATGAAATCGTTCCAAATCATATTATATATGTGTATGTGTGAATTTTATTAATTGTTTTTTTATACAATTATGAGCTAGCTAGAATAATCATTTAGTAAAATGCCATATCTTTAAATATTCTACTTTGTGCCTACATTTTTATAAAGTTTTTAAAAAAGCTCTAGCAATTTTTCATATTATTGCATCTAACATCAACATTTAATCATGTTTCTATATTTGACACTATATATATATATATTTAGTACAACAAGAAGGAGTGAGGAGATTTGAACTCATTATTTCTTGGTCACCAGAGACAAGTGCTAATTACCGTTGAATTAACCTCATATTACCTATTTAATACTATATTCCATACATGTTACTCAAAACATAGGTTAGCATTATACAAGATTCTGTACTTCCAAAAATTTAGTACCAAAAATCATAAAAAGCTGATGTTTATGAAAAATTAGTGAATCAAAATAGACCATTTGAAAAAATAAAATCCACAATTTAAAATAAAACCCACATTTCCTATTTTCTTGAAAAGAAAAAAGAAACACAATTTCAGGAATGTTGGTGACAGGAAAAAAAAATTCAATTTATGAAACTTCTTGCTATGAATATTTTGTTTTGTTTTGCAGGCCTACCTCTTCCAACTTACCTCTGCAGATGGGCATTAATAGTGGACTTTATTTCAGAAAAAAAGGTCTTGGGAGAGAAAAGAAAGTGACAAAAATGGTGGTGATGGGGTATTTGAAAACTTCCCCCATAATTCAGAATGGTGGGTACCTTATAAATGGTGCACATGGAAAGGTACCTCCACAGAAAGACTGTCGCCCCCCTCTCCCCACCCCCTTACAACTACTTCGACTCGGCCGTGCTCGTCCTTACATTAATTCATTTAGGTCTTGTTTGATAAGAATCCAGAGTTCGAGTAGTCCAAATTTTGATGTTGGGTTTAGAACTAAACGAATAGTAATAACAAGGCTATGCAGTTGGGATTGGTGGGAGGTGGTGAGTTTTCACTATCAGAAACACACAGTTCCAAAAGAAGAAACTTGACAGTAAATCAGGAGCGTTGGATGAGTGGGGCATGGGGAGGAGAATCCTATGATGGAGGGGGAAAAATAATAAAAATCAACTTCCTTCTCTTCACAGATCATGATGTATGGTGCTAGATCTTGTCCACACTAGTGAAGCACAATGGACCACCAACCCACAGGCCAGGCTTTTGCATACAAATGGGTGCTATTTAGACCCCACATAATTACAAAGGAAAAAAAAAAAGGGTGGGGTATTCTTCTTTGGTTGGCTTATACTGCCTGGTGATGGGAAATGAAAGCTAGGGTTTGGTTTCTGGTCTGATTATTGGCCCATTGATGTTCCTCATTTTTGGGACAAATTTTGTTATTTCTACTCAGGCCTTGTAACCCAGTTGGTGGTGCATAAAGGGACCATCAATATTTGAACCTGCCACTAACAAAATATACAATTATTTCATTTTTCTCTTATTCTTTTGTATGGATGTTAGAACTTTAGACCATATTGCTGGGTTTTTCATTACTTCAACTAAGAAAATTTGTTCTTAGTTTCTTATATTTGTACACATAGCACTCGATTAGCTAGGCTAAAATTTGGTGCTCGGTTTGGCTGTGTGTCTTTAATTTATGACCTATTCGTAGCTAGCTCTTGTACGAGCTTTGCACTGTCCATCACTTCACTTTAGACAGAGAGAGAGAATTAAAGATAAAACCCTAAACCACATCGCATATTAATATCATAATTACGAAAGAGAGGTGATTTTAAAGATCATAAGATGAAGCATTAACTTTGACGTGTTCCCAAATTTGTCTTGATCAGGACTTGAAGGGGTCATTGAATATGCTCTTGAGAAAAAATATAGATTAATTGATCCTCAAGTAAGTTCTTCGAACATGAAATATTTAATTTCTCTTTTCTACCAATTAAACGTAGATAAGTAGTCTCATTTCTTTGTACAAATAAAATCTTAACAAAAGGGTTAATTTATAACAAGTCAAATATCCTACGATATAAAACAATACCCTAATCCCGRTAAAAATTCGTAGTATCGAAAATGTAGAACACGGTCTCCTACTTTGGCTCCATTATCCCAACCTATCCTACTATGGTGCTAGATCAAATATCGGATTATTGCACCGGAAACACATGTTCAACACAGCTTCATATAAATTTCACTCACTTTAAAAATCGCATTCGACAGAATTTGATGTGTGGAGCCAAGAATTCGAATCTCAAACTCATATAGTAGTAACATATTAGTGTGTTATTAAGTGGCTGAATAATTGCTGTTTTAGTGGTCCAAATGTACAAAGATAGAGGGCAATTAATTCCACTGCTACGCCTTCAATATTTGGATGTAAGAAATTTGGATTGGACCACAAATTAAAATTATATTGGGTTGGGCAATCCTCGAGTGTGTCRGAGAGTTTGTTAATATGGACTAGTTGCTATGATGCCCCAACATTCATAATTTTCAGTGAGTCACATTGTACTATATTTGTGGATCCACCCTATCAACAATAACTGGTTTTAATTCTCCTTTTTACATCATCACAAAGACATCTAAATACGACTTTACTAGATGTTTTTTAACCGTGGTTTTAGTTATGTCACAAGTCTTTCAATTTTGTTCTCACAGAAAAATCTCCTAACAGTTCATCCAACTTAAAATTGCTACAAATTAAGTATACTTATTCTTAATTAAGTTCACATGTGGTTGCAAATTAGCATAAAGTATTGCTCGAGCGTTAGATGTAAGGTATAAACGGTGGATGACCATGAATAGCCAACCACAAACAGAAGGCATGGAGGCCTAAATTTGGAGTTAATGGACGAATATAATTCACTTTATACCTCAAAGAAAGTGATGGGGARGAGACTTAAAAAGGAGAAGTTGTCTTTCTATAGAGGAGAGAAAATTAAAACGTTGCAAGTTGGTTATCATTACAGCTACCCTCTATCATCTCAACTAAGAGAGATCATATAGCCTAGACACTTTCTAGTAAAGTCCATGCAATGTCAATGATTGTTGCTGATTAATCAGCTTGTTCATCCCATCCCAATTCTTGAATTATAAATCACAAATCACGCCAAGTTGCACAAAAGAAAGGAAAAAAAAAATGAAAAATAGCATCTTAATTAGTCCATGTATTTTCSAAGTGTTCAATTTGTTCCACTTACTTTTGAAATAGACAATTTTGGTCTATTTACATTCTTTTTTTGTTTAATCACAATTTCAATGTGATAATAAAATTTTTGAAATAGAGCTGTAGTTTCGAATTAAAGAGTTTCGATTTTGTTTCAATTATTTGTTTTAAACTTTTACAAACACGGACCCAAATGGTTACTTTTTAAAAGTATACCGGACAAAATAGAAGTTTCCAAAGTACGTACAAGTACTAAAATAGACAAAAATTAAAATATTTAAAAAATACATGAATCAAAATGAATCAGAAACTAAAGTAAAGGAACAAAATATAAAAAACAAGTAATTATAAGCTATGATATGACTTGATAGGCTATATATTTCTGTATTTCCAAAATTAATGTAATTTCAATCATCTCACAGGTTGCATGTGATTCCACAAAAAGATAGGCAAATAAAAAGAAAATGACTGATTTGCATTTCTTAGAACCATCATATCCTTCATTTGCAAAAAGGGTACAAAACAAAAGCATCTTCAATTCTCTCAAGAACTAGCACATGGATTTTCATTGTATTAAACAGWGAGGCCATAAGGGAGAGAGAGCTGGGAGGGGGGTCTCTCTCTCTGTTAAAGGACACCTCAATTCAATCAATCAAGGACACCCCCTCCTACCCCACCGCCTGCCTCAACCCTACCTCACTTAATTTGCTTTTTGGCCAACAAATTTCAAAAAACTTTTCAATTTGGTCTGAATCACAGACAGAAGTTGGGATGTATATGAACAATTGGGGACCCTCACCTTGTAATATGTAATTCAACATTATAATCTAAACATGACTCTCAATTCCAGATCAAATTACTGATGGAACAAAAAGTTTTAAGTGCTCATTTTGATATAACTTGATGAATAAACCCAATCATTTAATACATTCTCAAATTCATTTCTATGTTGTTATTAGATGTGCGATCAAAGTCCCACCATATTTTGAGAGAGAAAACATCGTACCATTCATTCAAAAGGTACGTGAGAAACATACAATAAGGAGAGGCTAAATAAAAGAGCTCTAGTTTAATGAAATGGTAGAGATATCATTAATTACAAAAGAAGGTCGATTTGGTGGACCAAGAGGAAGCCGCCGTCTTAATATCAACCCATAGARTACCTGTAGATCTATATTTACTTGAGAAAAGACGATTATTTCTCTCAAACTAGATAAACCAAAAGATAGAGCAGAACTCATTGTACAAAGCATATTTCTACTTTTTGAGAGAGGTGTGACCAAAGTCCCACTATAGTTCTTTGATCAAGGTGAGGATTGTTGGGAAAGGGATCAAAGTCTCACATGGTCTAGAGGGGAAGATATTGGGTATATAAGTTAGGGACAACATCTCATTTATAATAAGACATTTTTTGGTGATTCCAAAAACAAAAGTATGAGCGCATATACACTATCATCATATGAAGATGTGGAGGCTGGTCCTTACCATTTTTTTCCCTTCTCTAAGATTTGTTTAAGAATAGAGCTTTGCTTTGTGATACCCAATATGCAGCAGGGGAACTTCAATTCAATGTGTTAATCTTTTACAGAAATCCAATAAGAAATATATATGTATATGGGGATCTGAGTCAGCAGAAATTAGAAGCCACAAATTGGGAGATGTGGTTTTTGATTGGCATGATCAAGAAAGCATATGCGGGACATTCTGTGGCGGCCCTGTTACACAAAAGTTGCCATTGTCTCTCTCAGGTTTTTCATCCACCAAACTTTGATATTGTGGTCCTTTTTTTAGGGTTGCAGCTGAAGAGAGAAAATAGAAAGGAAAAAAATGAAAAAGAAAGAGAAAACTAAAGGTCCATAAACTTTGGTTGGTTTGGTTGGAAAGCTTATGCAAAATTCCTTTTGATGTTGCCATCCAATCCTGCCTTCTCTGCGTTTGGTAGCTTACACCAAACAAAAAATGTGACAGCTACTCTTCTGCTTTCCCCTCCCTGTCTTCTCCTCCATCTTTTTTATGAAATCTACCAACTGAGCCCGTTTGATAATGTTCAATTTTTTTGTTTCTTTTTCGTTTTCAATTTTATTAAAAAATATAAGTATTTGATGACTATTTATATATATTTTTTTAAGAAAACAACACACCATTCATTTAAAAAAGTACGTGAGCATTATTTTTATTAATATTCAATGGAGTTTCGTCTCAAAATTGAGGTTCTATATCTGAAAACCAATTGGCAAGGAGAGTAGTAGTTCATGTTTATTATAAACTCTGGTTAGCTTTTCTCTTTTCAATGTGAGATCCTTAACAATTTTCAACTCAAATTTTGAGAAATTTTCTTATTTTCTAAAATTTTTGTCACTCTCTACCTTTATTCATCTTTCATTTTGTTTATTTTCTCTAATTTTTTTCTCTAAAATTGTTGTAATATCTCTCTAAATTTTGATCTCTCCTACCTCTTCTAAAATTTATTAATGGTCTCTCACCTCTAAAACTTCTCTTCTAAGATTTTTGTTTCTCTCGGATTTGTACCGCTGTAATGTCGAATTCTCCTTTAAACTTCAAATATTAATCATTCAAAATCATTTTTAACTATATAAAAATCACTTGATAACCAAACGTTAAAATAATTATATAAAAACCGCTTTGACATAATCAATTACCATCAAAACTCTCTTTCGCTAAACTTATTCATTCTAAAATCATTTCTAAAGAGACCTGAGAGTGATGTAATGGTAACGCCACTTCATGTTAGTTYATTTAATACGTAATGTTGTTCTGTAGCGTTGATTGAAATGGTGATATATGGAGTACTAAATATTGTGTGTGATGGAGTGCATGGTTTTTGGACACTGAAGTGACACATATATTCTAAAGGAAGACCAAAAAGCTCTACTTGTATTATTGTTGTCTTTGTAATTTAGTGAATTTGAGAATTGAAGTGTTTAAGATTTGATCGAATGATAAAGAATTCTAGAATTCATTCTTATAAAAGCTCTGCGGGTTTTGGAAATGAGGGACCAAAAAGAGAGAAAGGGACCGAAGAAAATATGTGAACGGAAAGAAAAGTTGAACACTAGCGCTAAAAAGTTGCACAAAAAGGAGAAAAATATTTAGAGTTTCGATGTTCTCGTTTCTCGTTTCTGRTTTTCTCTTTTAATATGAATAAAAATAGAATTACATGACTCTCTGACATTTATAGATGCAATAATTATTAAACAAAATTTTTATTTATGTTTTAATAGATTAGAAATGGAAACATATGAGAAACAAAAAACTTAGGTCCCATGATTTGATAACGTTTCTGTCTGGTTTCTTCTTCCTTTCCAATTTTATTAAGAAATCCAAGCATTTTGCAATTAATTATCAAGGTGGAAGTTGGTGGCTATGTTTGGTAATGTTTCTTGTTTCTCACTTTTTTTTTTAAACATTCTCAAAATTGTATATAAATTTTTGAAACAATCAGAACATGTTTCTTCTTTATTGTTTCCATTTTCAATTTTTTACGGAACATATATATAAATAATGTTTGATCATGCTTGAACTGGGTGTTGTGGTCATATAATTCTATTTTTTCTTTATTAAAATTGAGTGCAATAGAGAATGTTATGTCAAAAGGACCAGCGACGATGAAGGAAAAGAAAGAAGGAGTAGGAGCTAGCCGAAGGGCCGACCATATGTACCTCGCCTCGGGAGACACGACCCATTCAAATCAAAATCGAATGAGCACCTAGTTTGAGACATATCAAGCCGCATCGTCCTCTTTCTCTTTGATAAAAAGGAGAGGAGGGCCCGCTGTCTAAACTGCATTTCATGAGTTTGAACACCATCCCATTTCAACCAAAAAGACAACCCTGTCAAAGGTATCTAACATTCCTTCCTTATGAGTGGAAATCCAATTCCATTTTGTCTTTTTTACATAAAAACCAGCCAAGGTCCTGGTCAGAGACCACTGTGTTCGCGCCGGCGGTCCAACAAAGAAGCGAAGTAGTGGTCTCTTTCTTTCCATTACGAACCATGGATCGAGCCAAGTATCACAACTTCTTCTGCCCATCCTGTATATTGTCCCTTTTCGTTCTGTCTTGGAGGCCACGTAGACTATTTAGAGGAGGTATGCTAATCAATGATCTACTCATGTAGCTAGTGTTGTTGAAGCTATTGCTAGATATGTTATTGGCTTAACTGCCTCTAAACCCTCCTACCGATAAAGGAATGCCATTTCAGGTGCATGAAATTCTTTATTAAGCCTCGTGTGGAATCACAATCATTACACATTCATTGTTGGTCTGACTGCTAGTCTAGCGATCCCTCCTAGTCGTCGTTGTCAGTGCAGCCTGCCTGTTAAAGATCGTAACGTAAGTAACTCGGTGCTCTATACGGGGGAAATGAAAGTAGAATTCATTTGGATCATCCCACATGTTCAATCTAGCACGTGTGTGGCCTAGCCCATAAGAGCCATGCAGACTTGAAACATAAATGAAAAACGAGAACGTTATGATCGAACGAATTCTTATTTTTGTTGTTTTCAAAATTTCTATAAAATTCTAAAAATGTTTTTAAAAATAAGAAACAACAAAGTTGTCAAATACTTATATTTCTTAATAAAATTGGAAATGAGAAATAAGAGCCTGTTTCTTGTCTCTTTATTTTCTTTGAAATTTTAAATTTAAAAAGTAATTTTTACGTGAAAATATTCGAAAAAAAGTGTAAAGCACCATTTGCACGTAAATTTAGCACGAAATTGGGCAAACTTTTGGTTTGTAGAACGTTTTATTACCATATTATTCCTATCAATATCTTTAAATATAAACCTCTTTCCGCTRCAAATGTGCTTAAATCTTTCAAGTGAGCAGCAATTTTATATTTTTTTTAATTAAAAAGTGAATTTCAAATCTCCAAACTTTTTATCCAAGATATATGTTYTAACCGGTTAGAAACAAAAAAGTTATGCTCAAATTTGTGACAAAGGCTTTTTTTTTTAAATAGCTAAATCTTTTCCTTTTTAATTTTGTGAAGTCTTGTGTTAGGTGGAAGGTATTAAATTTTCGTCGAAATATCAATATTTCTATATGTTTATAAATTATGAATTTGACGTCYGACATTTTCATTATATTGTAAAAGTATACAAAATATCTGTCAATTTCGTAAAATTGAAACTTCAACATTTTCATCCACGTAGACATTTAAAGTGTAAATTAAAAAATGAAATACTCATGAAAAAATGGTCAAATTAAAATATGATTGACATCCAATATATTATTAATCAATTAACTAGTACTTTAGTACAACACGTGGGGTGGGAAATCAGACTCACAACCTCTTGGTTGGAGATATATTCTAATTACCGCTAAGCTACAGTTACTTTGGCTATTACCATTCAATTAATGCAAGATATATTGTTTAATAAATAATTTAAATATAACTATTTTTCTTAATATTATAATTCAAATATACAATAAAGACTCAAATCTACGATCTTTAAAGAATTACCAACGTAATTGACTAATTGAACTTGAGCTATTATTATAGTTAGTTTGATTAATTGACCACTATATCAACTAAAAGCAATCATAATTTTAAGTTAAAATAATAATAAAAAAACGCACTCTATTAAAAATCAAGAACAATGGCCCAAAAATCTTATTTCACAAACGATAAAACTTGACTCCTACTAGTAAGGAAGCAACATTGTCCTTACGACGAAAGGATAAAACTTGGCTCCTCACGGTGGTAAGGATAATTTTGATCCTTATCAGYGAGGAGTCAAAGTTTTATCCTTCACAAAATAACTAACTATAAAACATGGATAACTTTTCTTATATGTCAGGTTTGGAGACTCGCTCTGACTTATGAAAAAATTAAAATGAAAGAAAAAAGAAACTTAAAGAGGATGTGCATGGGCATCGATAATGGGTCAGTTGGAACTTGGGCTGGCCATATTGGGAGGTTCCAAAATCAAAAAAGAAAGCCCAAGCAGTTGAATTCAGACTCCAAGCCCAAGTGGGGAAGGCTTGGGCACTGAAAAACGATAGCGTTAACTTGGTAGTTAGCTTACCCTTAAAGGTTGGACAATTAACCTAAATAACCACTTTATTTTACTCTTAGAAAAACAGGCTAAAGATTTTTATTTTAATATACAAAATTAAATTACATGTTTATTCGTTTCAATTTTAAGTTTGTGTTTAGAAGGTCCCACCCTAAATTTCTAATAAATTTTCTACTTTGTATCTTTATGGGTATTAAGTCTGTAAACTTTAAAAAATTTCTAATAAATCTCTATTAAAATTTTTCATTTGTATCTAATATGCCCTTGACTTATTTAATATTTCAAAAATTCACTGATGAGATTGAAAATTTAAAGTTTTATTTGGCATTTTAATAGATCTGTTGATTTTATTTTATTTTATTTTATTTTCATATGTCAAGACTTTATTAAATATAATATTGAAAGTTCATGAACTACACTTTCTTTTAAAATTTAAGAACCTATTAAACATAAAATTGAAAATTCAAGGATTTGTTAGATAGATTTTTAAATCCAACAATTTATTAGATACAAAATTAAAAATTTGTAATTTAATCTATAAAAATAGTCATCATCACATCAAAACTCACATATTTTATTATGAAAAGACAAAATAACATTTTGTACACCTTTTACAATTTATTTTTCTTAAAATTTAAAATTTGAATAAAAATATATTATGAACACACTCAAATGGTACTTATGGTACTTTTCAGTAAAAATTAAAAAAATGTGGTTGTTGGGATTCGAGCCCAGGTCTCCATGGCCACAACGTGGAATTCGTTGTTTGAGTTATGTTAACATATATTTATTGATTTCCTAATGGTTAGAATCACATTAAAATTAATTGATCCTACAGCTACACCACATCGCGATTTCTTCGTCGGTACGTACAGAGTTTCATACTCTCCAATTCCTTAATTATGCGAAAATTTTCTCTGTTTGACTTGCTTTTTGGAGGTACCMAGAGATAAAATTCGCTCTTTACGTTTTCTCATTGTCTAACGAGTTGAGACTGCCAGTAATCACACGGTCTATTGTACTCAATTCTAGTTCGAACTTAGTTTCAATTTGTTCTCTATTTTGATTTAACTTCAATTTAGTCYCTAAAGTCTTAAAATTAGTTCAACTAAACCTTATCAATCATCCTTAAATTGTTTTYTACTCATTTGAAAATTATCTATTTTTTTTCCTATTTTACCCAACCCTACACGACTATACCCTARTCCAAAAAAATAAGCTAACTTTCGCGTAAATAGAAAATGTGTCGTATACTCAATATGTTAACATTTGTTACAGCAAGTACGGTGATATTCAAGCGGAAATTATTTAATAATTTTCGGTAATTTATGGCTTATTTATGTGCATAACTCATGTTTTTATAGGATCAAGTCATTAAAAAGAATTGGAGCATAAGCGATCAATTGAGGGGAAAACTAGAGTGAAAAAGAGAAGCGCCATGGCGCCTGCAGGTCAGAATTGGGAGCAAAATCTCAAAGAAGCAGTGCCACAACGCTGGTACACAGCGCCATGGCGCCCTGCAGACGAAGCTTGGGCCTCTTTCCGCGATGACAGCGCCGCAACGCTGTATTGTAGCGCCATGGCACTACGAACTTGCACGTCCATCGCAAATTTGGGACAGCGTCATGGCGCTCACTAATGGTGTCATGGCGCTGTAGCGATGCCCTCACATAAGTAAAATATGAGTGCGCCGTTTTTGGGGACTTTTAAGGATTCTCACATTGGAGAATTGGAATTTGCAGAGGATTGCCTCGAGATTTGAAGCAAGAATGGCGAAGAGACGATTTTCGAAGGCTCGTGATCGTGGAGATTGAGTCGGGGAGGTCAATCGACACTATGACTTTAGTTTCTCTCCTTTCCCTTATCTTTTCTAGATTTATTATGAAATTCTTTGTGGGATTTCATTGTTTTTTTGGTGAACATGAGTAGCTAATCTTCTTGTTTTAGGGATTGACGTAGCCGTTTGATTTATGAGTTGGATTTATTAACAATTGTCTTGATTGCTTTGTTTTTAATCTATTTGTACATTTATTTGCTTAATGCTTTTAATCTCTTAGAGGTGGTTTAAATTGGAACCTGAATACATAACTGCGGTAGTTCTAAGATAGGGAGATTTAGAATTATCTTAGAGGTTGTTAAAAGACTAAGACTTAAGGCCCTACTTGTTAATGAAACTAGATAGGGATATTGGTTTCTTAATAAGTGGGAGAATTAATTGTGTTCGGGGGAGACAGTTATAATTTTTGATTTCTTTACTTATAGATTCAATCTTGGCATGTTTAATTTGTCCGCTTGTAGGTTCAGTTGGTGAAATCACTTCCCTATGACCCATTCTCCATAAGAGTTTTCTTTAGAGTTTTTTACTCGCTTTGTTATTTGATTTTTGTGTGTCAAAAGAAATTCCTGATAGTTTCTCTAGATAAAAGTGCACATTAATATCTGTAGTACTTGAGTGACTAAAAACCCAATCSAGTGGACGATATCGGTAATTACTTACCACTTTTATCAAAACTTGACCCGTATACTKGCGGTAAACATTTTCTGCTACAAGTTTTTTGCGCCGTTGTTGGAGATTGACAATTATTTAGTTTCACTTGATACTGTGTAGAATTTGTTTGATCTTACTTTAGAGTTGTTTTTAATTCTTGTGTCTTAGGGAGTTGATTTGTATGCGCATGGACAAAGACGCAGTTTTAGTCCCTTTTGAACCTAAAATTGAGAAAACCTGTAAAAGAAATTGAAACTTTTAAACCTATGGAAGTCATATTGAAACTAAGTTCAGACCATGGGATCAAATTGAAACTAAGCTTAAATCATAGGACCAAAATTGTAACTTACCGGAACTTGTAACTATATTATTCCAAAGTGGTAGAGCTTGCTTAATTGTGTTGGCCTTAGGTACTTGAAGGAGGATAAACCACATGGCTCAGCAGAGGGGATTATATTTATTACTTCAGAGATTAAAACTTGAAGACAGCCCGGTTTGTAATCTTTTGCACTTTCTGTAACTCATGTTGTGTTATATGGAGTATCAGGACAGTGTGTTTGTGCTTCTCAATCTTCAAGAAATAAACTTCTTCATATATAAGTTCTCACATATGTGGTTATGTATGTCTTTGCACTCGTACATCTTTCTACTAAATTATGACGTTTGCTGCAATTTTCCACTTCCAGACATGCTTGGTTAGTTTCATAACTTGTAATCTTTTATAGGAACTGATTTAACTTAATTATTCATATCAGAATATCTCGAAGAGTCTGAATAATAAAGAAAAGTTGAATTACTCGGAGATCAAACTATTGAATTARAAAATCGTTTTGAACATAGATTTCAAATAATAATGATTGAGATGATGCATAAAAAGTATTAAAGTAGGATTACAAAATTTAAGTATAATATCAAAAAATGTGAATTTCTTTTGCTTTAAGGATTTGGAGTATTTGTATTAGTTGAATTAGTTTTAGATAGGTCGTGATGGTCTACTTGATTGTTGATGCTTTTGCAGTAATGCCCGTACCTGAGGGGTGTATTGTCCCCATATCTATACATATGCAACAGAATTATAGTTTGGTAGAACTTGCGTCTCATGTGACTTGAATCAAAGACTTCAAAATTATTCTTTGAGGTTYTCAGTCATCCAAGTCATCCAAACTATCCTTAGCTACATTAACTCCCAATTTTGTTAATTTTTATATTACTGGATGTTTTTATTTTTCTTTTTTTTTTCCAATCCTAACTGTTCTCCGTCTGCTGATATTTGGTCCAAAATGGCAGAGAGGCAATATTAAGTTGTATTATTATGTAAATATTAAAAAATTGGCACATGTTGGGGGAGGGGGATGGATGTTGTTTGGGTGAATTATTTGAATAATTCATAAGCTTTTTTGATATACTATTGTTTATTTGGTAATCTAATAGTTTTATTAACCTATTTAGTCAAAACTTAAATCACATACCTCTCAATTATTGACGGTACAGTTCACATGAATGAGGACCAGATTATTGTGCAGGTCTTTGGATTAAAGAACAGGTTTTGAGTATTTGTATTAGTTAAATTAGTTTTAGAAARACTGTGACGGTCTAATTCTGGATTGTTGAATACTTTTACAATAATTATTTATTGATTTTTCTAATTCTGGATTGTTGAATACTTTTACAATAATTATTTATTGATTTTTGAGTACAATAAGTGGAGGTATGGGAGATTCAAACTATTTTAAATATTGATTGTGGTAAATAATATTTTAGTTGCGTTGGATATAGTCTAGTAGTTATAAATTTTAACGAGAAAAAATAATTTAATTTTTCTAAAAGAATTTAGTATCAATCTCGAATGCTATTGATTTCTACTTGGTTTTTTTTTTAAAGATTTACAAATGTCAATAAAGAAATTTCTTTAAAGGTTTAAAAGTTGTTGAGAATATGTTTGAAAAACAATAGAAACTTTCGTAAAGGAAGTATTTGAGACCATTATCGAAAATTTGTAACATTTGAAAATATTACTTTTTCCTGGTTAATTCAACTTCAGGAAAATATGTATTTTCGAAGGTTAACYGAAGCTTTTAAATTTGTTCTTTTTAAGGTTTATTTGATGTTTTTTCCAACCTTTGAAAACACTCTATTTAAAGTAAGTTTTAAAATCATTATCGAGAAAATTTGGCTCTCCTGATTGGTRAAGAACCACGTTAAATGTTTGAGACTTTGTTGTTTTTAAATTAAATATTTATTTATTTTTTAATTGTCAGGTAGTAAAGATAAGACTGTTCTGGAGACAAATTTTATCCTCTACGTAATTTATGACATATTTTTATTGATATTATCCGTAGGAAGAACACCACCGAATGGAAATGGAAATGGAAATGGAAGCTCCTCTTCCTCCTCACGTTCTGATCTTTCCCCTTCCCCTTCAAGGCCACATCAACTCCATGCTGAAGCTGGCCGAGGTTCTCTCCCTCGCCGGCATCCGCGTCACTTTCCTCAACACCCACCACTCCCACCGCCACCTCACCCACAACTCCGATGTCCACGCCCACTTCTCCCGCTTCCCCGGATTCCGCTTCGCCACCATCACCGACGGCCTTCCGCCGGCCCACCTCCGCACCTTCCACCACTTCTTCCACCTCGTCACCTCCTTCGACGCCGTCACCAAGCCCCTCTTCCGCCACATGCTCGTCTCCGGCCATTTCGGCTCCGACCTCACCTGTGTTATCCTCGATGGGTTCTTTAAGTTTCTTGTCGACGCAGACGACGATGGTGTTCGAATTCCCATTTTGGGGTTCCGTACGGTCAGTGCTTGTTCCATCTGGGCTTATCTTTCTGTTCCTGATCTTATCCAGGATGGCCAACTTCCTATTAGAGGTGCGCTTGTTCTAATTACTTCTTAATTACGCTCTTTTCGAAATTAACAAATTGAAAGGAAGATTACGGTGTTGTTTGGGCTTTTTGTGGCATCCTTAGAACTAATTTGAAGTGATGCCCAAACGTCAACTATTAGGAAACACTTTTCGGAACTAAGAGATGTGTTGATGCTGTAATTTGACCGACCGAGATCATCTACAAATAGGTCTGGGTTGATACAGCTTCAACTCATCCATTGGGAACTACTAACCTACATCTCTAAACTCTGTTTGGGAGTAACAATATTATATAATTGATCTTTTAAAATAATCATTCAAGTGATTTTAAATTTTCCTAAAATAAATTTTTTAATTTACTAAAAAATTAAGTGATTTTTGATAATTACAAAAGTGATTTTGGAAAATAACTCCCAGACACCACCTAAACTAGGTGAAGTTGCATGCTGCAAGTATATTGCCTTATTGATAGGAATATGGCACCAAGGCCCACCCCATCAAGAGCTACCCTAGTGATTAGGCCGAGTTCAATTTTTTATTTGGTCTTAGGTGATGAGCTCGTCATTTGAGCTGATGACAGCTCGAACTTGACAACGTACGAAGTTCTAACATCATCTTTGAGCCAACTTACTCTCTTTTAGTCGGCTCATCCATAACAAACCTACTAATTTCTTAGAAGAAAGATCCATAAATATAAGCTTTTTTTTGGATTCTATCAATAATATTATATATTTAATATATGAATTAAATTTACGTAATCCATCCGTTTAAATTTTTGGATTGAGTGGTAATTTTTTGGATTGAGTGGTAATTTATTTATTATTGACATGGTATCAATGCACGAATTCCGGTACATTATCGTTTTCTCCTGCTTTATCATGATTTTCACTTGTGTTTGTTCAACTTTCTTCCAAACCCACGAATGAGATTGAGTACTTCTGAATTGAGTGGTGGATGGGACATATATATATTTTAGCCGGCTATTCTAATAACTTACTGGTTTTCGTTTAATGATGTTGAATTTGTTGGTTTACAGGGGAGGAAGACATGGATAGAATGATAAGAAATGTGGCGGGAATGAAAAATGTTCTAAGATGCAGAGACCTTCCTGGCTTCTGCCGTGTGACAGACCCAAATGACCCTCTTCTCCAATTCCTTGTGAAACTCACCTTACGGAGCTCCGGATTCCACTCCCTCATATTGAACTCATTCGAAGATTTGGAAGCTCCGATTCTCTCCAAGATACGAACTTTATGCCCCAAGATGTACACTATCGGACCACTCCATGCTCTCCTCAAAGCCAAATCCGCGAACCAATCTCAACATCAGTCCTCCTTGAACAATCTGTGGGAGGTTGATCGGAGCTGCCTGGCGTGGCTGGACGCCCAGCCGCCGAACTCCGTTATCTACGTCAGCTTTGGAAGCATCACGGTCATGGGGGATCAGGAACTCATGGAGTTCTGGCACGGCTTGGTCAATAGCGGCACAAATTTCCTGTGGGTCATACGGCCCGACCTTGTAACCAGCAAAAATGGTAAGTGCGACGAAATTCCGGCGGAGTTGGAGGAGGGCACGAGAAAAAGAGGGTACATGGTGGGGTGGGCCCCGCAAGAGGAAGTGCTTTCCCACGGAGCGGTTGGCGGGTTCTTGACTCACAGTGGCTGGAACTCGACTTTGGAGGGCATCGCGGCCGGGAAGCCCATGATTTGCTGGCCATACGCTGCGGATCAGCAGGTGAACAGTAGATTTGTGAGCCATGTGTGGAAGGTGGGTCTGGATATGAAGGATGTGTGCGACAGAGAAACTGTGGCCAAAATGGTGAATGATCTGATGGTGAATAGGAGAGAGGAGTTCATGAGATCAGCGGCTAAATTTGCTAATTTGGCAAAGCAAAGTGTGAGCCCAGGTGGGTCATCCTATGCCGATTTTGACCGTTTGGTAGAAGATATTAGATTGCTTAGTCAACAGAAAAAAATAGAGACCTAATAATTCAGGGTTAAAGAATGATTATCATACACATGAAGTGTCGATGTCGATGAAAATATAGACGTCTTGATTTTATAAAAATATCTACATCGATAGATATATTTTTGAAAAAATTAATTTTTTTTGAATTAATAGATACAAACAAATGGAAATTATTTGAATTATTAGATTAAAGTTGAATATTTAATTATGTTTTATTGATAATTTATAATTAAATTTAGTAATTACATATATCATAGTTAAATTTAGTATTTAGTTACATAATTATATATGAAATATCAAAATATATATATATATATATATGATGAAATAATCTTTAAAAAATTGAAATATTTATTATATACGAGTGCAGTGCCGTGATAAATGAATTAGAACAAGTTGCTAGACATGATAATTAAGACTTTTTGGGGAAAAAAATCTCTTGTTTTTGTCCCACGTTGACAGATTTACAAATGTTAGAAGGGTTTCTGTAACAAACATCTTTTGTGTGGGTTTGTAAAAAGTAGGTGGACTTGAGTTCCAAAAAATCAGTGGTGTCACAATTATTGTGGTATGCAGTCGACACTATTCAATTTTCTTATATTAATAACTTACAGGTCTCGCATCAATTCAACATAATCAATATTGACATTGAAATTGATATTTAGATTAGACATTGATTAATGTCAAGATCGGTGAAGTTTTGCTTCATCCGTATTTCAAACTAACAAGACATCTGACATGAGGTTAGGAAGAATTGAAAATGGTGACAATAATTGCAATCGAATCAAAATTGATGTTTGGAGTATATTTGACAATATCTATTGTATATAATAACATATAAAAAATAATATTAAACCAATAAAAAAATTATTATATAAAAATAAAAATTATATTAAATTAGTGTCTAAATTATATGAATATGGACAAGTATATTTTTTAAATATTATGTAAATTTAAAACATTACAAGCAACAACTATTTTGTCACAACCCAGGACAAAGAAAACTTATTTCCTTTCGGTTAAACTCGAAGCTTCTAATAAATGCATACCCCCGACAAAAGAAAAAGCCGATTTGGTACGTTCTTAATTTTTTTTTTCATTTGTTGTAATTTTTGGTTTTAATTAGTTCCAAAACATAAATTAAAACATTGTTTTGTCATTCTTGATACGAATGTTGATACCATGAAATTCTATTTTTCTTGTTTAAAAAATAGAAACAAAAACCAAAAATCAGAAATGTTACCGGATGTGCTGTGAATGAATAAAAAATCAACTTAGACTAACTATGCAACAAGTCAATAAGAAGCATCATCAATCCATGGAATTGGGTGTCCAGGTAGTTCTGTAGAATTCTGTGAAGAACAAGGCAAAAAAGGGTAACAAAAGATGGCTTCTCATAATAACTCTTTAGCCAACCACACGGCAGCAAGAAAATTAACAATTGGAAGGAACTCATCATCAAATCAAAGCAAAACAAAGCAAAACTGAGAGCCAAAGGCCGTAGCGCACTCAAGTTGTGAGCTCCATTATGGCACTTACAATATCCCCATCGTGAGTCTTGAGGGCCTTCACGGCCTTGCTTCTCGACACCCCAGCCTGTGTCATCACCAAATCTATGTCTCTGGGCTCAACCCCAGATTCATCAACCTCTTCCTCTTCCTCCTCCTCCGCCAGTGCTCCTCCAGCTGCAGCGCCACCAGAAATGTCTGATTTCCCCATCACATGTCCCATGTCTGGCATCTTGAATTGCTGCGCAGCTTGTGTCTGCAACTGAGAACTCAAATCCTCTATCTTCGCCTCTCCGAATATCACATACGTCTCGGAGTTTGGACTTTTGAACACGTCCGGTTTCGATATGAAAAACAATATCTGAAACCATTGAATTGAAACATATAGTTTAGAGAGATATATGTTTAAATGGTGGGATCCAACTCAAACTTACGTTTTTTGTTCTTTTGATGGTGACTCTGCTGACCCCAGTAACTGGTTTCATGCCCAGCTTCAGCATAGCCTTGCGACTCTTCTTTTCACTCCTGCTCTGCTTTGAACTCTCATTCGAACCTGCAGTCATACCATAAAGAAATGTTAACTGTGTTACAGCAGTCACATTCAATCATCTGAAGCCTGCAACGAAAAACTAGTACTCTTAGAAGAACAAACTTTATAGAACTTGGGTACCACTAAGTTTAAATTGATAATGAAGGTTGAAGCAGGGGTCAAAAAGTTAGTAGCATGAAAATCATTCATTTACTAACAGAAGAATAACCATAACCATGTTAAAACTCTATTTAAACTACAAAACACATTATTAGTTCATCACAAGGTTCGAACTTGAGACCTCTATATCAAATATGATTAAAAGACCTCAAGTCTTTGCTAATTGGACTGGARCACCTAGAAATGAGATTACAATGCTTATAATAAAAAAAAATGTCGTGGATGAGAAGGATGAGAAAATTAACCAACCGAGGCCAAGAGCCCCGTTCTCCTTTCCCTCCTCATCATCATCCTCATCGTTATCTTCATCATCTTCGTCATCCTCCACATCTTCGACAATCGGCTTGTCATCGCACTGCAAAAATTGTCGAATTGTCATCGCACTGCAAAAATGAATTGAGGAAAGATTAAAATGAAATGAGGGAAACACAAAGTTGGGGATAGGAATTTGGAGAACCTCAAGTTTCTTCTCTAATTCGGCTGCAGAAGAGAGTTGGTGGCTCTCCTTCTCAGGCTCGATGGACTCAACAATTGGAGCAGGTGTCATTGTTCCCTTTATGGTTTGCGCCTGCTGGTTAAAGCCATTGGATAAATAGATGGACGAAAGATAATGGCACAAAACAACGGCTTTCAAGCCCGCTTATGCTCGACCTTATTAAAACTGTGAAAACGGTGAGGTTTAAACTCATTTCCTCTAAATTYTTTTAAATTTTTTTGCCCTTTCGAACCAGTAAGTAAAGCTATGATAGTTTTGATTATCTATAATCTTAGTACATCACTAACTAACTTATATTTTGATTAACTATAATGTTAGTGTACTATTGATTAACTATAATATTAGTAAATCTCTTATTAACCTATAGATGGAATAATGTCAATTATAAGATTTTAGGTTTTCTATATTCACAAATAATTTTTAGTCGTCAATCTTTTAATATTTATGTAAAATATGGTAGCATTGTAATTATTTTATTTTTAAAGTCTTGTTTTCTTGTATTTTACTTTATTTTTTTTTCTCTTTTAAATTTCTTGTTTACTTTATTGAATTCTTCCCAGAAGACGAAACTAATTTTCGTGCAATCACACCTCAAAGTTTATCCTAATCACTTTCCTGCTATTCAAAACCCTAATTTAAAAAAAAAAAAAAAAAACCACATGAGATAAAACACAATCCAAAATTTAGAACCGTGGAGACATAAAACATTACAAATCCTCCAACTTTTAGAAACTCAATTTCATAACGAAACAGTCCAAAAATGTAAACTTTTAGAACTAAAATCTCATGAAAAAAGCTGAATTACTCAGAAAATTCCAATGCCAAAATCTCATAAAAGGTAAAAACATTGCACTCACCTGGGAAATGTGTGGTGTAGCAGATTGAGAGAGAGAAGGGTGGCGGTGGTGGGTGCTTCCTTAGCGTTACGCCATTGTTTGGCCTGTTGATTCTCTAATAGGGTAAAAACTGGTGAGGTGTTTAACAAAACTTCGAGATTAAAAAGGAAGAATACCAAAATCTTTGACTACAAGACTTAGTCAAAAAAAATTAAAAAAAGAAAAAACTAATTTTTTATTTTTTATATATATATAATTTTTCATTAAAAATACACAAATGTTTCTAGTTATTTATTATTATTATTATTATTATTATTATTATTATTATTTTGTTATCTTTTCTTTCTACACTTACTAATAAAATTGAATTGGATCAAATACACTATCTACAACAATTAATTTCTATTAGGACTTGTTTATCAGTTAGTTAAATAACTCAATTATTCTTGTTAGTGTAACTGTTTTATCATGGCCTATATATATGGCCTTATTCCTTTAATAAAGGTTATGAAAGTTTTAAGGTACTCTCTAGTTTCAATATGGTATCGGTCGACACGTGGGTTTGAGAGTGTTTGACTCGTTTGGCGGTTTCTTCGGGGTGGTTTCTTCTCTCCACGCCATCTGTTTTCTTTAGTCTTCAATGGCGGACGACGACTCCCTTAATCCCACCGCTGCTTTACCTACTTTTCTCCATCCGCCCGCTATTRAACAGTATGCCAACCCTTACTTCTTGCATCACTCCAACAATACCAGTCTCGTTCTGGTTTCTGATCCCTTAACGGATGAAAATTACACCTCTTGGAGCCGGTCGATGATTATTGCCCTCACAGTGAAGAACAAAGTAGGTTTCGTCGATGGATCTATCGCCCGGCCTACTGGTGATTCTCTTCACTCTTGGATTATATGCAATAACATCGTCATTGCTTGGATCTTGAATTCACTCGCAAAAGAAATTTCTGCGAGCGTTCTGTTTTCGAATTCAGCGCGCGAAATCTGGCTTGATTTGAAGGAGCGTTTTCAGCGCCAAAATCGTCCTCGCATTTTTCAATTGCGTCGTGATCTTTCTAATCTTATGCAAGATCAATTATTGGTGAGTGCTTATTTCACACGCCTTAAGACCTTGTGGACCGAACTCAGTTCTTATCGTCCTACTTGCACTTGTGGTCGCTGCACCTGTGGTGGCGTTAAGGAAATTCTTGCTTTTCAACAACAAGAGCACGTCATGTGTTTTCTCATGGGATTGAATGAATCTTTTAGTCAATTAAGAGGACAATTGTTGCTTATGGAGCCAGAACCATCAATTAACCGTGCCTTCTCCTTGGTTGCGCAAGAGGCACAACAGCGTGCGATCATTGCCCCTGTCTTTGCTTCTCCTTCTGCACTTATGGTTCGCAATACATCGTTACCTGCTGGAACTACTCGATCCAGTTCGTCACCGTCTTTTTCGTCGCAATCTAAGCGAAAAGACAAGGCTGTTTGCACACATTGTGGCCTCATTGGTCATACTGTTGATCGGTGTTATAAGTTGCACGGATATCCCCTGGGCTATCGCACATCAGCCAATCGCAACAATTCATCTTCACATCGGAATACCAGTGATTCCACCAAGGCTATGGATTCTTCCAATTCTTCAAGTCTTCCTCATTCTTTGGCCTCTCTCAGTGCTGACCAATGCSAAGGCTTACTCTCTTTGTTGCAGTCTCATTTGACCAAGGTTCAGCCTACCACAGTTGCAGACCCTGGACAATCTCATGTTGCAGGTATCTGGTTTGATTCTCCTTACTCATCTCAGTTGATAAATCGATGGGTTGTTGATTCGGGTGCTTCTGCTCACATCTGTTTTAATYGTGATCTCTTCAATACAATTAAATTTGTTTCTGGAATTACTCTCTCTTTGTCGAATCAGTCCAGTATTGCAGTGGATTATATTGGGGATGTTCAGTTGAATTCTGATATTTTGCTACACAAGGTGCTTTATGTGCCAACTTTCAAGTTTAACYTCCTCTCTGTTAGTACATTAACGGCTGATTCTTCTATCTCCGTTTTGTTTTCTGATAATTGTTGCGTTCTTCAGGCCAAGTCRCCTTTGAAGATGATTGGCAGAGCTGAAATTTGGCATGGTCTTTATCTTCTCGAAAGTGCACCATCTGTCACTGATATAAGTACCCCTACTGTTTGTAATTCAGTTTGTAATGATGTTTCTGTTTACCATACTTGGCATGCTAGGCTTGGACACCCATCCCCAAAACATCTTCTTGCTTTGAAGCATATYTTACACATTGATTCTGTTCCCCAACGTGTATTTGATGATCCATGTGGAATATGTCCTCTAGCTAAACAGAAACGTCTTCGTTTTGATTCCCACAATAATATGACATCTCATTYTTTTGATTTGGTCCATTGTGATGTGTGGGGCCCTTTTGCTTCCTTGTCTCATGCTGGTTATAGATACTTCTTGACTTTAATGGATGACTTTTCCGGTTATACATGGACATTTTTAATGAAGCAAAAGTCTGATGCCTTGACCATTGTTCCTCGGTTTTTCACACTTGTTGAGACTCAATTTGGAAAAGTTATCAAGTGCTTCCGTTCGGACAATGCCCYTGAGTTATCCTTCACAGAATTTTTTCATTCCAAAGGGGTTCTTCATCAGTTTTCTTGCGTTGGCCGCCTTGAACAAAACTCCGTTGTTGAACGCAAACACCAACATTTGCTCAATGTAGCTCGTTCCTTTCTGTTTCAATCTCGTGTACCTATCACATTCTAGGGCGAATGTGTTCTTACTGCATCTTATTTGATTAATCGCACTCCCTCACATGTCCTTAGCTGGTCTACACCATTTGCTAAGCTTTATGGCAAAAGTGCTGATTATTCTCTCTTAAAGGTCTTTGGTTGCCTMTGCTTTGCATCTACATCACCTGCACATCGTTCTAAGTTTCATCCCCGCGCAATTCCAGCCGTTTTTGCTGGATACCCTCCTGGTGTGAAGGGTTTTCGCCTTTTTGACATTGAGCATAGTCGATTCTTTGTATCTCGGGATGTAATTTTCCATGAAAAGGTTTTTCCTTTTCATACGTTGAAGCACAGTGATATTGCAGACCCCTTCTCTGATGTTGTGTTGCCCACACCTATTGGTTATTCTGGTTCCTATCCTACAGTACCTATTGGTGTTTCTTTATCTGCCTCTGTTGGTACTCAACYGGCACCTTTTACTGTTAATGTTGCTCCTGAACATTTTGATGTTGCTCATGAACATTTTGATAATGGACTTGTTGCTTCTGATATTGTATCCCCTGAATCTGGGACTCCAACTCCACGTCCTACACAGGGTTTAGTTCATGATCATTCATATCCAGTCTTTGATGGCTTGCATGGTACTGATGTTGGTTCTTCTATTGTTAGGTCTGAAACTGAAATTACTAATGAGACTGCTGCCTCTCATGAGACTGCCCCTATTGTTCGTCGTTCTTGCCGACAAATTAAACGGCCTTCTTATTTGCAAGACTRTCATTGTGGCCTTATCAGTACTACTAGTCCTTCCACTTCCTCGGTTACGTATCCTTTGCAGCAACACTTGGCCTATGACAAATTGTCTCCTGTCTACAGACATTTTGTCTTAAATATATCCACTTCCTATGAGCCTCAGTTCTATCATCAAGCGGTTCCTTTTTCACATTGGCGTGATGCTATGAGTGTTGAGTTACAAGCCATGGAAGACAACAATACTTGGTCTATAGTCCCCTTAYCCTCGGGTCAGCATTCCATAGGYTGCAAATGGGTGTACAAGATTAAACACAAGTCTGATGGGTCGATTGATCGTTACAAGGCTCSYTTGGTTGCCAAAGGCTACACTCAACAGGAAGGACTAGATTATATTGAAACGTTTTCTCCTGTGGCCAAAATGGTTACTGTGAAGGTACTTCTAACTTTTGCTGTCTCTTTTAATTGGCCACTTATCCAACTTGACGTTAACAATGCCTTCCTTCATGGTGACTTACATGAGGAAGTTTATATGGATTTACTTCTTGGGTATAAGCATGCTAAGATATCTCCTCAGGGGGAGCGTTATGTTTGTCGTCTTCATAAGTCGATTTATGGCCTTAAGCAAGCCTCTCGCCAATGGTTTGACAAGTTTACTCATGCTCTTTTGCTTCTTGGTTTCTCTCAAACCAAGTCGAATTATTCGTTGTTTGTTCGTGGCTCGAGTTCTTCTTTTGTTGCACTTCTTCTTTATGTGGATGATATAATCATCACAGGGGCATCTTCTTCTTTTATTACTACCTTAAAAGTGCATCTTAACAGTGTTTTCAAGCTTAAGGATTTGGGACCCTTGCGTTATTTTTTGGGACTTGAATTGGCAAGGTCTTCTGCTGGTTTATTTATTTCCCAAAGGCATTATACTCTTCAGCTCTTGGAGGATACGGGTTTCTTGGCTTCTAAGCCGTGTTCTGTTCCATTGGATCCTAATATGAGATTGTCCAATTCTGATGGTTCGTTGCTTGAAGATCCTTCTGAATATCGACGTCTTATCGGGCGCCTTTTGTATCTCACAATATCTCGTCCTGATATTACGTTTGCTGTACACAAGCTCAGTCAGTATGTTTCTGCCCCTCGTCATCCACATCTTGCTGCCGTCTACTTTTTACTTAGGTACTTGAAAGGTTGTCCTGGACAAGGTATTTTGCTGCCTCCTTCCAAGACTTTTCAACTTCGTGCCTTTGCAGATGCCGACTGGGGTTCTTGTTTAGACTCTCGGAAGTCTACGACTGGATATTGTGTATTCTTGGGTGATTCGCTTGTTTCTTGGAAAGCGAAGAAACAGAGCACGGTTTCAAGATCGTCTGCTGAAGCAGAATATAGAGCCCTTGCTACCACTGTTAGTGAACTTGTCTGGATTTCCTATCTCTTGAAGGATTTAAAGGTCTCGGTTCAGTCTCCTGTACTTTTATTTTGTGATAATCAGGCTGCGATTCATCTTGCCTCTAATCCTTCCTTTCACGAGCGTACAAAGCATATTGAATTGGATTGTCACTTTATTCGTGATAAAATTGTGGATGGTACTATCAAGCTTCTGCCGGTTCGAACAGATTTGCAGCTGGCAGACATTTTCACCAAGGCTTTGTCGTCTCAATCTCTTTCTTTCTTCTTGTCCAAGATGGGTGTACTTAATCCCTTCCTCCCATCATGGCCTATATATATATATGGCCTTATTCCTTTAATAAAGGTTATGCAAGTTTTAAGTTACTCTAAGTTACTCTCTCGTTTCAATAATTTCCAAAAAAATAACTGTAATTTATTAATCAGAAATACATAAATTCAAGAGTTCATAAATTTTCACAATGTACCGCATAAATGAAATCTTAACAACTTCATAAATTTTCACAATATTGTACCCATAAATGAAATCTTAACACAAAACTGAGGTAGATAAGATATGAAAGAATGGAAGAGGATTCTCCCTAAAAATGCCTCACTTTTTCCTCAATAATCATCGATTTATGTCTCCCATTTGTGCGGATTGGTGCAGTCAAATCGCAGGGATGAGTCGGGACAATGGATGATTTGAGAAATTGAGTTGAGGAATGGAGAATTGCTGCAAGCTGACCCAAGGGGATAGCATTGAGACGGTCAGACAAATACACGAAAAAAAGGTGCTTGGATTTGGTGTTCAACACTAGCTAGTGGCATTAGCTAGCGTCTCAATGCTACGACGATGATTTAAATACGAGATGAGATCTTGGAGTTGCAGTCGTACGTATTTGGTGAGGTTTTCATTCATGTATTCTTACAATTCTATTATTCTATTGTTCTAGTTTCCTAGAAACCTGGCTGGCTTTTATGAAGATTTCTAGATTTGAGACATAACCCATAGTTGGGTGAACCAATATAAAACTTGGGTCATTTAATGCAATTACCCTATATCTCTTATTATTGTGGTGGATTGTGTTTTTTATCATGCGATTACCCTATATCTCTTATTATTGTGGTTGATTGTGTTTCTCATCCACAAACCGTGAAAGGGAAAAATTTCGTGATAAGTAATTTTCCCAAATACGATTAGCTCAGATCCCGCTCGCTTGATGAAATGGAGTTTTCAACCATAATTGTCATCTATAGAGATGTTTTCTTGTTTGATTTAAATTTGAATGGAAGATTGGTAAAGAGATGTTTTTTTTTTTTTTGGTTAGTTTCTAAAGAGTAGTAGGTGCTAATATAGTTTCCTCGAACTACAAAGAGCCTTCAATTCGTAGCTGCACTAGGAGTAGGACTAGGAGGAATTCTCTTCACTATGCATATTTTTTACTCTCCTTCTGAAATTGCTAAAATGCACAAGGTGGAGTAGAATCAATTTCTCATATTCTATTGTATAGGGAGAGGGAATTTTGCTTGTTTGCACACTAATTCTTTTGTGGTCGATTAGGTGAGATTCTTTTTTGTTTTAATCATTTGTCTTGTTGAATTGGTATGTAAATCCTACAAGGAAGTACCTCTAGAGTGTTCAATTTAAATTCTAGCTCTTTTCATGGTATCATGCCTCATATAAAGTAGAAACTGCATTGTCACTTCTTTCTCGTTCTTCCATGCGGCCCTTACAGTTTTGGTATCATGCCTTTGCCACTGCTATGTTTCTCAGAAATCGTCTTCCCTCTCGTTCTCTTGTTAATGTATACCTTTATGTTTTGATTGAGAAGCTAAATGAGACGTTAGACGCCATGTAAAAGGTTTGTTTTGAATATGAAATTAACGTCCCTGTTTTTAAAATGTCCTCAATGTTCTGTTGCTGGGAGTTAAAAATGTTCTGTTGCCTGAGCCACTCGTTTAATTTTTTTACAATATAATGCCAGAATAAGTGATAACACTCCTCTACTTTTTGAAACAATTTGTGCAACAACAGCTCACCCAACCTCAAATAGAAATTCTGGAGGGCAACATGCATAGATAAAATCCATAAAATCAATCCATATATGGGATCTATTTTGGCAAATTAGCTCACTGATTTTCCCCTATTTCTGACAAAATATATCATTGATTGGGTCTCCTTTTAATTCTGATTTCATCCTTTATGTAAATATTACTGTTACATATACTTTCCTTATTCTTTTCTTCCTTTATGGTAGTATTTATCAGTCACAAAAACTATTGTAAAAGTTATCTTCTGTATGCTAATTTGAACTGAAAGGTTTTCTTGATTTTTATTATTAACTCTCGGTCTGCATTGCTAAGCATATCATCACAATAACTTTGTGTTTACTTTTCTCCCACGCAGAAAACAATTTAGAACATCCACTCCTCTTTGTACTAAATTATGGATACTATAGTAGGTAATTTATCTAAACAAAGTCAAGAAAATAACACTTTAATTTTACTTGGTAAATTCATTTTCCAACTAGAAATTCGCATGAATAATATCTACCTTCCTCGACTAAAAGGTAGAGCACTAACTTTTGTTTCAAGGGCAAGTTCGCATTCGTAACATAGTATTAGATGTTATCGATATATCGATATTTACATCAACATTTTCATGCATCGATGGATTCGTCACAAAATGTCACTAATATATACAGAATATTAATGTTAACCAACTTTAACTTATCTATGAATAATGAGATGTTTAAGTGTTCATTTATATATTTTTATGATTTTTTTTATAACTTTTCCATAAATATCTAACGACATCGACATTTTATCGCTATTTCTATCGACAATCCTATTGACATCGACGTTTAAAACTTGGGTTCCATGGTATTAAGCATCAGTCGACATGTCAACATTTCAATGTATAAATGGGTTCAACATTCTATGAGGGATAAATCGACGACATTTCCATAATAATACAAAAATATCAACAAAATATGAAAATTCTCAACAAAATCTCATTAATATAGAAATAATATTAATATTAATTATCTTTAAGGGTAATTGTNCCCTTGCGTTATTTTTTGGGACTTGAATTGGCAAGGTCTTCTGCTGGTTTATTTTGAATATGAAATTAACGTCCCTGTTTTTAAAATGTCCTCAATGTTCTGTTGCTGGGAGTTAAAAATGTTCTGTTGCCTGAGCCACTCGTTTAATTTTTTTACAATATAATGCCAGAATAAGTGATAACACTCCTCTACTTTTTGAAACAATTTGTGCAACAACAGCTCACCCAACCTCAAATAGAAATTCTGGAGGGCAACATGCATAGATAAAATCCATAAAATCAATCCATATATGGGATCTATTTTGGCAAATTAGCTCACTGATTTTCCCCTATTTCTGACAAAATATATCATTGATTGGGTCTCCTTTTAATTCTGATTTCATCCTTTATGTAAATATTACTGTTACATATACTTTCCTTATTCTTTTCTTCCTTTATGGTAGTATTTATCAGTCACAAAAACTATTGTAAAAGTTATCTTCTGTATGCTAATTTGAACTGAAAGGTTTTCTTGATTTTTATTATTAACTCTCGGTCTGCATTGCTAAGCATATCATCACAATAACTTTGTGTTTACTTTTCTCCCACGCAGAAAACAATTTAGAACATCCACTCCTCTTTGTACTAAATTATGGATACTATAGTAGGTAATTTATCTAAACAAAGTCAAGAAAATAACACTTTAATTTTACTTGGTAAATTCATTTTCCAACTAGAAATTCGCATGAATAATATCTACCTTCCTCGACTAAAAGGTAGAGCACTAACTTTTGTTTCAAGGGCAAGTTCGCATTCGTAACATAGTATTAGATGTTATCGATATATCGATATTTACATCAACATTTTCATGCATCGATGGATTCGTCACAAAATGTCACTAATATATACAGAATATTAATGTTAACCAACTTTAACTTATCTATGAATAATGAGATGTTTAAGTGTTCATTTATATATTTTTATGATTTTTTTTATAACTTTTCCATAAATATCTAACGACATCGACATTTTATCGCTATTTCTATCGACAATCCTATTGACATCGACGTTTAAAACTTGGGTTCCATGGTATTAAGCATCAGTCGACATGTCAACATTTCAATGTATAAATGGGTTCAACATTCTATGAGGGATAAATCGACGACATTTCCATAATAATACAAAAATATCAACAAAATATGAAAATTCTCAACAAAATCTCATTAATATAGAAATAATATTAATATTAATTATCTTTAAGGGTAATTGTRGTGGGTAGCAAAAATATATTATGTATTTCAAAAAATGTCACCAGCTTTTCAAAATTTCAAATAYAGCAAAATATTTGAATTTTTATTTTCAGAATTTTTATTATTCCAATTTTACCCTTATGATATCTGATATATATCTATATCTGATATACATCTGATGTAAATTTGTAGACGATATACATCCAATCTATATCTAATTTACATCCGATGTAACTCTGATATACTTCTGATATACATTCAATATACCCCTAATATACAGTATCAGATGTACCCATGATATACATTATCAGATATACCACAGATATAATCAGATGTATGTGTATATATATATATATATGTATATATATATATATATATATATATATATATAAAATGTACTTCTAATTTATAATATACTAAATATATTTCCAACTGAGATACTAAATATATTTGCAACTAAATATAAGGTATATCAAATGTTTAATTTTTAGTGGTATACCAGCTGTTTAAATTCTAGTTTACCATTTCAATTTGTTGATTACTATACTAATATTATCAATAATGTTGATTACTATATCACTACTATTTATCTAATATTAATATTAAATTTATAAAGTATATCAAATTTTTAACTTGTCTTTTTGGACGTKCATGGTCCACATAAACCTTTTATATAATAACTTTATATTTCAAAAATAAAAAATAACAAATTTTGCACCATTGTTTTCATCTGAAAAAAATATTTCAACACACATGTATCATAGTTATATTAGTAGATATAATAGTTACATCAGAGGTATATAAGTGGTAAATTAGAAGCATATTAAATATATATCAAATATATAACAATGTTATATTAGTGGTAAATCATATAATTATATAAGAAGTTATATCAGTAGATACATAGTTATATCAGTGGTATATCATTTGTATATCAATGGTAAATTAGATATATATCACATATATCTGTGTTGTATTAGCTTGGTAAATCAATGATTATCATACGTATATCAGTGGTAAGACATGTTAGAAGTTGAGTAGATATCATGGTTATACCAGAAGTAAATCAATTGTATATCATTATTATATCAATGGTATATCATAGATATATATCAGTGGTCAGATATATTACTGATATATTAAAAGGTGAATTTGTAATTTTATAATTGAACCTCCGTTTTTTCTGGAAAAAAATGCTATATTTGAAAAAAATAAATGTGGTTGCTATTTTGCTTATTTTACTAAATTTTTTTTGCCATATTTGCAAGYGCCTCTATTTTTTACTTATTTGAAAATGATGAAATGCTTATTTATTAATTTAAATATTTTTTACGAATTTTTTATTTATTTAGAACTTTTCCATAAATATCTACCGACATCCACATTCCATCAATATTTTCCTTGACATTTACATTAAAGTGAGATCTTAACCTTCCTATGGACATCAACGTTTTAAATCTTGCTTGGTTCTTAAATGATTTTTGAACTCAGATGGTTTGGTACCAATTATCTTCCTATATTCTAACATCTTTCCTATTAAAGATGGGAAGGTAGAGATTTGGTACCAATTATGTTTTTATATTCTTACATCTTTCCTATCAAAAGGGGGAAGGACGACCGAGATTAAGTTTGAAAAATAGATTTTGTTTTATATACTTTAAAACTTATGACATTTTAGAAGAATATATATCTATTAATTATAAGGGTACGTATAGAAAAATGACATCGAGTAATGTGTTCTCTCTTTTTTATTTTGAATTTATTTCTTAAATACATTAAACTTTTCTCTCAGACTGAGGATTGAGAATAAAAATCAAGAGTTCAATTTTCTAAGTGAGTAAAATGATTTGAGTTTTTAAAATGTAATTTACGCCCCCCATAATTATAAATTAATGTTTTATCTAAAAAAAATGTGCATCAATACACGTGAGACATCTTCGAAATAAAATAAAATAAGGAAAAATACATTTTTGGTCCCTGAAGTTTGAAATAGGTGTCTTTTTTATCCCTGAAGTTTCAAAATGTGCACTTTTTGGTCGATGAAGTTTGAGAAATAGTTTTCTAATGGTCATTGAAACCCTTTGATTGTTAGTTGATCACTAAACAGAATGCTTACATAGTAGTTAAATATTTATTAGACTATGATTATGTGCCAACTTTAAATTAGGTGGCAAAAAATACTAATTTTATATTATATTGTGTTGACTGGATTGCTAACGTGGCCACCATCTCCGAGACCTCCTTCACCTTCTCCAATTTTCTGGCCATCCAAGATTCCTCTCCCCGCCGCAGAAGATTTCTACCTTCGTAATCGGCATTCCGGTTGAATCCGAAGCCGAATAGCTGGAAAAACCCGCGGCCAGAATCCAAAGCCGAATAGCGGGAAACACCCACACTCATTTGGCTGGAGATCTTCTGGTTCCTCGTCGAGTGGCGAATAGGGCCTAGGTTGATGCGCCGCCATGGGAGATGGAGGTGGGATTTTGGGGATGGAGGAGGAGGCTGTTTTTTAGTTGTGGAAGCCATCAAAGGAAATTAGAATGATAGAAAAATTTCCGGATCAAATTTGGGCATAAATCTGGGAGATGGGTCGGTGGTTTCCATTCTCATTCTCATCAATTTTGCCTTCAAAATTTCCAAAATGTGAAATTTATATAAGGTTGACGGGAAGTTTGTGAAAACCCAATTGGCAAGTTTTGGAACTATTATGCTAAAACCAATTTACAATCGATCTTTCTTACTCTCCGGCAATCCAAATTCATCACTCATCAAAGATTTCTTCCTTACTGCCGTCAAATAGAAAGAAGAAAGAAGAAGGAAKAAGATAAAAGTCATGTCAGCAATCCAGTCAACCCAACATAATATAAAATTAGTATATTTTTGCCACCTAATTTAAAATTGCCACMGAATCATAGTCTAATAAGTATTTAACTSTAATGTAAGCATTATGTTTAGTCAATTAACGGTCAAAGGGTCTCAAARGACCATTTAGAACTATTTCTCAAACTTCAGAGACCAAAAGTTYCTATTTTGAAACTTTAGGGACCAAATAGATACCAACTTCAAACCTCATGGACCAAAAGTGTATTTTCCCAATAAAATAAAACAAATCGTAATAGACTTCTAATTSATGTAATAAATTGGATACATAAAATAAAATAAAATACGAGTAACTATTTCACAGATATGTTTAATCAAATCTAAGCAGACCAATTTTTCTTTTCCCTTCATCATCGCACCTTCGACATATTCAGTGAGATTACAAATTGTTTTAAACCCTTAAAAATTAAGAGGTCAATAGTTCCCCAACACGATGGCATTACTATAATTTTAGAATTATTTCTAAGAGAATCAATTTTGAAACATGTTGACAATGAATTCTGGTCGAAGGCCACGTGTCCCTCGAACAACARTCCAATCGGAGAACAAGAGAACTTGAAACCAAAAGAACTCGACACTGATGCAGTGTCTCGTCTAAGACACTCCGACGATCAAATTAGTAATCGGAATAGAAGTAGGAAAAATACACTGCTAAAAACGAAGAGGAAAAAACAGATTCTCAAACGGGAGAAGATCCTTTTAGGGTAGCCACGAACGAGAAGGAGAAGGAGAAAGGCAGGGAGAGAGAAGAACAAGATAACACCAGAWTTTTAAGTGGTTCATGCAAAAGACCTACATCCACTCGAGTGTGCAGAGTAATTTCACTATTCAGGTAAAATTTTACAAAGGGTAGGTTGTACAATGCTTTTACATAGACTATTTATACATTACTTTAAAATGTTAGGTATCCAGCTTTTACCCAAGGTACAAACGGTTTCAACTACACAGTAAAACCCACATACACCAAAAGTGTGAGTAACAGATTTTTCACTTACTTGGTGAGAAAAGGATCCTTCCTTTTATAACCTTRGGCGGCCGACCAAGAAGGACGACGGTTAGGGGTGGCAAGGACGCGTCGCGTTGTACGGGGAGCATTGTGGAGCATGCTTTCTACAGTTGCAGGGTGGCACCTCCTCCTACAGCTCATGGCTTGTTGCCTGCAGTTGTAAGGCGTGCCTGTCGTACCAGTGGCGTTCGCCTCCCGTCACGATTACATACAGCGTCCAGCYGTCCGTGCTCCCTCATCCCCTCAATTTAAAAAATAATTTGAAATCAATTTGATTATTTATTGAAAGTTATTTTAAAAAGGCTTTTCAAATGATGTGCATGTTGGGAAAATTAAAACCCAAAACTTAAAAGCTATAAATTCGAATTTTTATTTCAATTYAAGAGAATCAATACCAAAGAAATGRAAGCTTACATTGATTCATAATTGAACAGGGTTGAGTGGTAGGTTTGACCTTCCAAGTCTAGAGAATCACGAATTATCCTTATTGATTGGTAGATTTCAATGGTACGAAGAAGAAGACATTTTCTTTTTCTCCCTCTAAAACGATAACAGAAGAATAGTCGTGATGATTCTRACTTGGGGACCATAACTCTTTTTGTCGGTTTTTAATCAATAACTATCTATTATTTGAGTTTATATTTTGATTCTTCAAAAACTGAAACTTTGGTCCTCAAATTGGTTTCAAATAGCAAAAGTGAGTCAATTGGTAAGAGGTTATGAGTTTGATATTCAAATTAGTTCTAAATAGTCCCCGATAATAAATTAATGTATTTAACATAAAAATGATGTGACAACTACGTCTTTTATCATTCAAATCTAACCGGAGGAAGTAGACTTGGTTCTGAAAGAAGTAAAGAGATGAGAAATCTRAWTAATTGAGATAATTGTTCTCTCTTATATAYCCATGATCATTCCTTTCCCTAGCCAATGTGGGACTTTATTTGCAATCACTTTACAAACCCAACAATTATGACCAGTCTACTTAAATATCCATATTGAGATTGCTCCGTACCAGTATGACTAATTTTGAGTATGGATTTAATGATGAGTTTTCCTAGCCTATGACTATGTTCTAAAAGGTTGTGTTCAAAAAGATCTATTACCATTAAGTTTTTCATGTGGTTTATTTTTCAACGTATTCATGTCAATCTCACCAATTATAATTTATTATTGATTATGTTAATAGTTCCTCAACATTATTTCCTTATAAATTATTTCCTTATAAATTGAGCTTGTTAGCTCACTCTTGTATCATTAATTTTTCTTCTGGGTAGCAATTGAGTCTCCARCAAGCTTATTGAGATCAAGATTTAGTAACCTCATCTAGATAGCTTTATCTTTGAAATTAGCGTGGCTTATCATTTTTCTTCCGCTGTGTCGTTGCATACACTAACCATTTATTGTGGGTTTGATTATTACATTGAGGCGAAAATATGTGTTCTGTTGATGGATGGAATCTAATTGATGTGAATTTAATTTATGAGTTGAGTCTTGAACAGTGTATGAAGAGACACACGTGGTTTGTAGTATGATGATGTCGTATACTATGAAGTGTAAACAATTCTTTTGCGGTTGTGTTTTATCAATTTTTAGAGCAATTTTTGCCAAAATTTTCATGATTTTATTCAGTCAATTCTTCTGGCCACAATTTGATTTTCAAAATATCAAATCAACATGTTAGTTTGACAATAAATCTATAACTCGTTGGAATCCATTATCGACATGTCATGTCCTAGGTTGGGTAATCTAGGGCAGATCATGTCAGAAACCCTTTAACGTAGAGATATGGTTATATTTCAAGAAATATAAAATTGAGTGTAATGTCATGTTTAAATTGTGATCGAAAAATGAAATAAATAATAAAATTTAAGCGACCAAAATGATCACGTTTTAAAAGTATGGGGACTAAAACGAACATTTTAAATAGGGACTAAAATAAACAAGTTGAAAGTATAGAAACTAAAATGAATAATTTGAAAGATAGGAACAAATTAAAATGAATCAAAACCGAAATAACATGGAYCAAAATAGTTTTAACCTTAATTTGCTTAAATATTTACCCATAGTGCTTAGCTTTCTCTCTTATTGGTCAAAAATTTAAAATGGCAGTGATTGAATGCTACCAATAGCACTTATGTAATATTCGATATAGAAAAACTGTGGCAAAATGGAAAAATACCTGGTTTTGCAATGACGGGGAAGATTATTAATATTATCATCACCACCATTAAATGTTTGACAATTAAGAGAGAGATGCAGAAACATATATTTTCTTAAAAAATAATAATAATAATAATAATGAATTGTCAAATATTTAATAGGGYGAGAGCAAGATTTGGTACTCACTCATAAGGAGCCAAGTATTTTCGAGCAAAAAATTGTGAATGTTCTAATAACGACGAATAGGAAAGGTGAATTCAGATAATGGGTCCTCGTCCTCCTTGATAACGTGATTGAGTATATTAGTAGCGCATACGGTAATATGTTTTCGGTTCTTGTTTTTCATTTCCATCATTAAGAAACCTAAGCATTTGACGATATTTATGTTTCTTGTTTCTCATATTTTTTAAGAGACATTCTCAAAATATAAAATTTTGAAACAACAAAAACAAGTTTTCTTGTTCCCTATTCTCGTTTCCAAATTTATTTTTTATTGTTATTATTACTATAACAAGATGGGGTGTTAGGAATCSGAGGTGATGCAATTCTTTTGTTTTTTAATTAAAAATGAGGAAAGAGAAACAAGAAACGTGTCTACCTTTTTTACCATTAAACAAAAATAATCACATCAGCCTCAACAAAAACAATTTTATGTCTCTAGGTTGCTCTACTTAATTTTTTTATATAGAGTTTTGTTTTAGCAAATTAAAATTATTAATAAAATCTACTTGTTTATTAGGTTAAATATAATATATAAGCAAATCAACAAAATAGATTGAATAGACCTCAGAGCTTTTTTTTTTGTTTCGTACAACATGTAGAGGTAGAGATTCGAACTCTCAACATGATTGAATACATGTGCCTAGCTATGCTCTAGTTGGCGATCTCAGAACCTTTTTGTTGAGGTGAGAAAGGCAGATTTGTTCTAAAAATAATGCAATTTAGCGTACCAAAATATAAGAGTCTCACTTTTGTATCCCTTTAGCTATCGACCTACTCAATAATATATTTGGATACTTATCRGATGGTAGGTATTTTTCTACCTACCAATATGAAAAAAATTTGATAGTTCTTTTAATTTTTTTAAAAAATAAAATAAATATATTTTATCTCCCTTTCATTTTGCATTCATCYCTCTTAACGGTGATTTTTTAAAATAAGAAATAGCTAGCACATAATTATCAATTTCATTCACTCTAACACATTCTATTTGATTTTGAGTAATCAAATACTACATAGCAAGACAAACAAAGGAAGGCCCACGAAATAAAGGAAGCATGTGAAAGTTGTCATATACTCTTTCTTCCGGATTTTTTAAAAGATAGACAAATATGAGACCACTAATACAATATGCCATAAGATTTTATACTATGCTTTTATTATCGGAGCGAAGAAAGAAAGAGATTGACATAATCCGAAGCTTAATTTTGGACATAATCCAAAACTTTGCTTTTTTATTTCATAAAAAAAAAACAAAAACTTTGTACCAATCACTACATATCATGAATTTTCTTTCCTTTCTAATCAATGGTGAAATTTTATTTGCACTATAGCGCGTGTTGTATTATCCACCCGCACATGTTCCATCATTAATATATCAAACCCGCACATCTACGTGTAAAAATCGGTATGGTTGGTACTTTCTCGGGAATAAAGAGCTAACAAGGAAACCAACCAAAAAATTCCCCATCAAAAATCAAAAAACTAAAATGCCAAACTCCCTTTCAAGTTATGCATGTGAATAATTTATTAGGTGCTTGTGGTTGTGGTTTGGGCACTTATTTTAACCAATAAAATTTTGATACCCTTTTAATAATATTTTCTAAAATATAAAAAAAAATTATCGTCATAAACAAAATATGATATTAACAAGTAAGCAGTAAAATATTTTTCATTAGGAATAATATTTAGGTGTTTCTCTTTCAATACCTATTTTTATATTATCCACCCATAAAAATTTTACAATTTTTTAGTTTCTTGAAAAACATAAATATATATTTATTTATTTATTTTTATTCATTCTTCTCTCTTGCTCCTCAAAAATTTAATGGTTACGACAAAAAAAAAAGAGGGTACCACCCTACTAAGGCACCTATTTTTTTCCTATCCACTTATTAGTGAGCATTTATATTTAGGCCAATTTTTGACCATTCGTTATTTTAAAAAATATTTTTATTTTTGCACTTTTACAAAATTCAAAAGAGGTCAGCACCCAAATATTTTCACATCAGTATTACTCTTTTCCAACATTATTTATGGTAAAATACTGAGACAACATTTTACTTATTTATGTGGAGCAGGAACCCTCCGCCATTCCCCAAACGAATCGAGCCACTGTTGCGCCCATGGAGCCACAAACGCCGCAGCAGCGGAGTCCTCATGTTCTAATCCTCCCGGCGCCAGCCCAAGGCCACATCAACGTCATGCTCAAGCTGGCGGAGCTTCTCGCCGTCGCCGGCATCCGAGTCACGTTCCTGACCACCGACCACGCCCACCACCAGCTCACCTACGACTCTGACGTCGTGGCTCGCTTCTCGCGGTTCACAGGGTTCCATTTCCGGACTATCACCGACGGCCTTCCCCCAGACCACCCACTGACCTTCTCACACCACTTCGTGAGAGTAAAGTATTTGTGTCGACAAATGCCACATTCTTAGAGGAAGACCACATTAGGAGTCATCAACCTCGCAGTAGGCTAGTATTGAATGAGATGTCCAAAAACACTGCAGAAAGAGCTAGTTCATCAACTAAAGTAGTTGATGGAACTAACATTTATGGTCTGTCACATCCTTCTCAAGAGTTGAGAATGCCACGACGTAGTGGGAGGGATGTTCTTCATCCTGACCGTTACTTGGGTTTAATTGAAACTCAAATCGTCATACCAGATGACGCCATAGATGATCCATCAACCTATAAACAGGCGATGAATGATGTGGACCGAGACCAATGGATAAAAGCCATGGACCTTGAAATGGAATCAATGTATTCCAATTCGGTCTGGGTTCTTGTAGATCAGCCAAATGACGTAAAGCCAATTGGTTGTAAATGGATCTACAAGAGAAAACGAGACCATACCGGGAAAGTACAGACTTTCAAGGCTCGACTTGTGGCAAAGGGTTTCAACCAGAGAKAGGGAGTTGACTATGAGGAAACTTTCTCTCCTGTTGCCATGCTAAAGTCKATTAGGATACTCTTRTCCATMGCCACTTTTTATGATTATGAAATTTGGCAGATGGATGTCAAGACAGCATTCCTAAATGGAAGTCTTAAAGAGAGTATCTATATGGTCCAACCAGAGGGGTTCATTGAACAGGGCCAAGAACAAAAGGTTTGTAAGCTTCAGAGATCCATTTATGGATTGAAGCAAGCATCTCGGTCCTGGAATATAAGATTTGATATTGCGATCAAATCTTATGGCTTTGAGCAAAATGTTGACGAACCTTGTGTATATAAGAAAATCGTCAATTCCACTGTAGCGTTTCTAGTTTTGTACGTTGACGACATCCTACTCATTGGGAATGATGTAGGTTTTCTGTCTGACGTTAAAAAATGGCTAGCTAAGCAATTCCAAATGAAAGNACCCACGGACCTTCTCCCACCACTTCGACGAGATGGTCAACTCTTTCACAGCCGTCACCAAGCCACTTTTCAGACGCATGCTGCTTTCGCGCCACTTCGATCCACGTCTCACTTGCATCATTCTCGATGGCTACTTTAGCTTTCTCATTGATGAAGATGACAATTTTGGAGTGCCCATTTTTTGCTTCGATACTTTCAGTGCGTGTTCTTCTTGGGCTACTCGCTGTGTTCCTAAGCTCTTCCGTGACGGTCAACTTCCTATTAAATCTGGTTTGTTAAAGTATTCTCCATCGAAAAGATAAAGACATAACCAGTATTTATAATAGATCTTCCCTAAACATGGTATCAGATACTAAAAAGCTTGATTATCCAGTAAAAAAATAATTCGACCAAAAGTTTTATAATAGACCATACGCGTACGTTCTTTAATATAACTATGGCTGCAAGGAAGAAAATTGTTGAATTGTGGAATCCATAGCTATGTTTCTTTATTAATGTTTAATTTGTTTCCCATGTTGGTGTGAAAATTATATTGTAGGGAAGGAAGATATGGATAGAATCATCAGAAACGTACCAGGTATTTATGTAATACTGGCCTTCTAATTTAATTTTTTATATGTATAATGTCTGAGTTCTTCTTTCTTGAAAGTATATGTGTGAAAGTAAATTAGAAGAAGAAACTATTATTTTAAAGTTTAGGTTTAGTTCCTTATATTTGATAAACTTGGCTGATGAAAGTCAAATTTCAGGTTACAAACTGAAAATTTAGAAGATAAATAAAGGCAAAAAAACTTCACTAGTTGAGTAGCATTGTGCTCCTTACCCTCACGTGATCGTATAAAAATAAGACAAGTGTTGGTTGTTGCTTTTTTTAATCATTTTATCAAATCTCATAATCTCATCAAAATCTCCCCAAATCTCTTTGAATTCTTTTTTTGGATTAGTTGGACCACTTTTCCTATTTTTTCTCTCTCCATACACTATGAACAACAAATTGCAGAAAGTCTTCATCTAATATTAGAAGATAGTAAAGCACAAAAGGAAATGATAGAAGAGAAATGTTATGCAATTTGAACACCTTTAAATTGTGGATAAATATTCGTGGAGATTCATTTCTCATTCGATAAACTTGAGTTGCATAAAGTTTAAAAACAAAATAGAGATGAAGAAAATTGAAAAAAAAATGAGGTTACACTACTCTTCTTCGAGAAGGAAACGAAGAACATGAGAGAAAAAGAAGGGAGTGAGAAGTTACATGAAGAGAGAGAAAAGGGAGAAAAGTTGTCCAACCAATCTAAAAAAACAACGACCAACACTTATCTTGTTTTTATAGGGTCACGTGAGGGTAAGGAGCACAATACTAAGGAGCCAAGTTTTTTCCTAAATAAAGTAAAAAACAGAAGGAAAACTCCTCACATGTAATTCAGGAGGAACATTGTCCTTACCACCTTAAATATTTGACAACTCATTATGGACAAGATTTCGAGGAGCGAATATTTTCCAAAATAGAAAGTTTCAAATCCATAAAGTTTGGACATAATTTTTTAAATTCGAAAAATAATTTCAATTTTTGCATTTTTCCTTTTTAAATATCAAACATTTAGTGGTGATAGATACTTCATCAATTTTTACTTAAATATTTTCCTTCGTCAAAATATATCCTATAATTTTTTATATTGCTTCCTGATCCTTTTCTTTGTGGTCTGTAGGTATGGAAAATATTCTTAGATGCAGAGATCTTCCTGGGTTCTGTCGAGCCACGAACCCAAACGATCCAACTCTCCAATTCATCGTGAACCAGTCAATCCAGAGCGCAAGATTTGACGCCCTCATATTGAACACATTCGAAGATTTGGAAGCACCCATTCTCTCAGAGACTCGAACTTTATACCCCAACATCTACCCCATCGGACCTCTCCACGCCCTCCTCAAAACAAAGCTCTCCCTCTCCGACCAAGAATCCGAGTCTTTCAACAATCTCCGACAAGTCGATCGGAGCTGCCTGGCCTGGCTGGACGCCCAGTCGCCGGAATCCGTCATCTACGTCAGCTTCGGAAGCATAACGGTCATGGGAGGCCACGAGCTGATGGAGTTCTGGCACGGGCTGGTGAACAGCGGCAGAAATTTCCTGTGGGTCCAACGCTCGGACCAGCTTTAAAAATGGAGAGTGTGAATTAGATATTCCAACGGAGTTGGAGGAGGGCACGAGAAAGAGAGGGTGCATCGTGGGGTGGGCCCCGCAAGAGAAAGTGCTTTCCCACGCAGCGGTTGGCGGATTCGTGACGCACAGTGGTTGGAACTCGACTTTGGAGAGTATGGTGAGTGGGAAGCCCATGATTTGCTGGGCGAATGCGTTGGACCAGCACGTGAACAGTAGATTTGTGAGCCACGTGTGGAAGCTAGGTTTGGATATGAAGGATGTGTGCGATAGAGCAACTGTGGCGAAGATGGTGAATGATTTAATGGTGAATAAAAGAGAGGAGTTCGTGAGATCTTCTGCTGAGATTGCTAATTTAGCAAGCGAAGTGTGAGCATAGGTGGATCATCATACGCTAATTTTGGGCGTTTGGTCGAGGATATTAGATTGCTAAGTCAACAGACAACAGTAGAGAAAGATTAACGACGGAAATTTTATTTCAAATATGAAGTGTTGAAAATGTTGGAAAAATTTTTAAAAATCCATATTTATGATTATTCTAAATAAGAGTCATACCATTCAAGAACGAGAATTGATCATCTAAGCATGGAAGAGAACCAAAATCTATAAACAGATTAGTATTACCTATAACCATTAGATAGGATTGATCATGACCTACAAGGAGTTGGGATTCGTGGTCTTCCTCAACTATGCAACACGGATCAAATATGGACCATTCTTTCTGTCTGATGTAGAACAAAGCCCAAGTAGCGTAGTGTATTCAAAACCATAACCATATATTTATATGTTAATTCTAGAGTTTTCTATAATCCACTAAGATTAATCGTCTAGTTTCTACCGCATTACTGAATCAAAAGTTATGGACCCATAATCAAGTCCACTTAATATACCTATTAAATTTTCCAAATATAATTGCTCAATAAGAACAATTTAAAAAATAAGTCGTAAGGATTTGAGACTAAGGATTGAGTGAAAATTTTATCTCTAAAACCAACCCACGTTTTAGGAGTCTGTTTATCAAGCTCAAGTTTAGCTCGAATCGAAGCTAAGTCTGGCTACCCCAAACCCAAATAACCGAAAAACTCATATTTCTTATAACAAATAACATATTATCAATTTTTTAAAAAAAAACTATTTTTTTCATTTATCCATATTTAACAAATAGTTCAAAAAATATATATACATATATATTTTTCTGATTTTAAATAGAAAAATATATATTTTAGACTTACTCATATTAAATGTGGCTTATGTTTTGTAGTTGGAGCTCCAGACTTTTGTTATGGAGTTTGTTCTTAGAATATTAAGTTTGTTGTTGGAGCGGCTTGAAATGTGTCTTGAATGGAGCTTATGTAAGTATCTTTCATGAATGTGTCTTATGTTCGTTGTATCACGTATCATAATTTTAATTTGGATTGTATTTTTAGTTCGCCAAGAATGTTATCACATGCAATAATTATTTCGGTATGAGTGAAATAATGTCTAATGATCGTGTCGAGTTATGCTCGAAGATCCAATAACCTTGTCACTATTGTTGTTGTAAACGATATATATAGAGAACATATATTTTATATTAACATTGGGTATGTTTTGAATTTGAAGTTTGGATTATTTGATGTGTTTACTTAAATAAGGACTTAAAAGTTTAATGTGGTCAATATAATTTACCTTTTTTTTCATTTATCATATTTTTTAGAATTACAGGAAATATAAAATTGAACTTCTTTTTATATTTAGCAAGGAAATAATGACAATGTAAATGACGGTGTCCTCTAATGTCACACTATGGAGGGAAATAATGTATAAGCAAAAATAATAATAAAAATAAAGAAAATAGAAAATCGACAATTATTGTTGCATAATCATTATATTTTTTACGACTTTTTGTCGCACATGCGATGAAACTACTTTCATTGTTCAAGCGTGTGACGCTTACGTTTCCGTTGCAGGAGTTCTTTAGCAACTCTGTTCCAGTGACTTGGCTGGCAACGAAAATCTTTCCATCGCTGCAGCTATGAAAATATTTGGTATTTTTCTTCTGAGAKAGATACTAACTTCCAATTGAAAGTACCATCTTATCTTTGTCCAATTTAACTCCACCTTTTAGTAACTCAGGCTTGAATTCCAACTTTGAGTAATAGTTTAGATATGTTATAGTTAAACCTTTAATTTTTTAGTCCAATACTACTTTCTTGCTTCTCAATTCTCCTCTCCTCCCAACGAAAAGTTAGCAAAAACAAATGGTATGACGATATTGTCCGCTTTAGACATAGTCGGATGAAATAGTGATGTACCAACATCAATATGATGTGAAGTAACTTGCCTTGCACTCAAAAGCCAATTTCCTTACATTTTTTGCTTTATAAGTAAATAGGATGTATTTTTTATGATTCAAGAAAATGAGAAATTATCCTCCATTGTATTTTACCTTGAATTTTCTTATAGCTCTCGTGGCTATTTTTTGGTGAAATTTTTTTGTTTCACCCAAAAAATCTCATACAAATGGAGATAATTGTTCTCTCTCATATATATCATGGATCCCTCTCTTTTCCTTAGCCAATGTAGGACTTTGTTAACATTCACCTTACAAACTCAGCAACTTTTACCAAAACTTTTCTATTTAGTTCTTTTTCTTTCGATTTTTTCTTTATTTTTACTTTAGAATGACTGCTATACGACTGTAATCCATCATTTCTCCTTTTAATAGCCCAATTGATAATCAATTCATCTTAGGTTTCAAAGAAAAGCGAACCTTTTTCTCCTACTTTTGTAAGTGTCTGATTTTATGTCTAATAAATTTTGACTTATGGGACATTTTCTAAAATTCACAAAGTTCATTAAGGTCGTGAACTTTTAAAAATGTTTATTAGGAGTTTAGGCACAAAATTGATATACTTGGATATTTTTAAAGTTTAGGTACGTATTAGATGCAACATTGGAACTTCATGAACATACTTTTTAAATTTGAATGACAAAACTACCGATCAATTTGAGTCCTTTTGTGTCTGAATAATTTCATATATTCACTTGTTAGGGTTTCTGCTAATTTGCAAGTCTATTGGAAACCGGTGTAAAGAATATGTAACCAAATAGTTAATTAAATTTGTGATCACAAGCATAGTATATATTTTTTAAGTAAAAGACATTCCAATATTTGAAGTTTACAAAATTCTAACGGAAAGATTTCAATCAACAAATTGGTAATTCTGAAAATGGGTGTCAAAAATCAAAAGGGTCTAGTACTTAGAAAACTAATTACACGAAGGGAATTTCAAATGATTTGCTCCAAGCCTAAACAACCCCAAATAACAGAAAACTAATAGGAAAAATTCGCAGAATTCAGGAAGTTTTGAAAAGGTAGAGCAGCACTCATTTGAAATTCAGTCAGTACAGAAATAAATACACCAATAATCACAATAAGAACATTCCTAATTGAAACTTTGGAGGAAAAATGAAGCATAGAAAGACGGCATTAAGAGGGAGAATATTTTATTGGATTTTTAAGATAAATGCAAACAAAATCTCATGTTGGTTATAGAAGAACATGATCCATAATCTTGATTAGTATAATTTTCTCTATTGATCCGAAATTTTTTGGATGAAACCAAAATGATATTGAACTCATTCGAAAGATTTGGAACGAAGGACCATGATCATCTCAATGGGTTGATGGCAGGTATGAAATCTGTAAGGACCGTTTGGAGTTTAAAAAAATTAGGATATTTTGGTCTTTTAACAAAAAAAAAAGGAAGTTGGGTTGGTATTTAGGTGACACGTGTGTCTGGTGAGTTAGGATGTGTGACATGTGTTTTAAAACAAAAAGAAAGAAAGGAAAGAAAAGAAAAGAAGAAAGAAGGAAGAAAAGAAAGGAGTACAGAGAGAGAACGAAAAAGAAAAAGAAAAGAAACAGAGAAGGAAGGGAACCAAAGAAGGAAAAGCAAAACGAAGGGAAAAAAAAAAGAATGGTTTGCTTTCTCATAGTTTTGAAGGTTGGGGAGAGGAGGAAGATTCATGTGCTTGAGAGCTAAGACTTGGGTTTCAAATTTGGTAAGTATTCTAAGTTTGTGATTAAGGAAGTTTTGGGAAATAAACAAGGAAGGAATTAGACGTTGAAGTGTCTTTGTGGGTCTTCTTCTCTTTGAAGTTGTGTGTTTGCAACTCTCCTAATCATCTAAAGAGGATAAAATTCTGCTTCGTGGGATTTCTTTAGGTTTATTGTGTGAAATTAATGACTGTAAATGGGTAACAAAAATGGACAAAGATGAGAGAGATTGAAGATAGAGAAGAAGGGTAGAGAAATAGAGAGGAATTAAGCGTTAATCTTTGATCTTTTGGGTACAAATTAAGGGAAAACATGTGGGCCAGAAGAAATTGCAGAAAATAAAAAGAAAGGAAGGAAATTTGAGAATTTAGGGAGGAAGAAGAAGAATCTGTGGGTTTGGTTGGAGAAGAGAGAAGAAGAAGAAGGGGAAGAACATGAAGAATAGTAGAGGAGAGAGAGAATGGTTTTAAATTAAATAAAAGAAAAAAAAAAGAAAATGTTGGAAAATTGGGTTTTTGCGTGAAATGAGGTGGGAGAAAGAGAAATTTAATGGGTTTGGTGGGACCCACTTGTAAGAAGAAGAAAGTAGTGAGTTTTTAATGGAGAGAGAGAATGGGAAATTTGGGTAATTGTGTTATTTTGAAGTTATTCTGATTAAAGTTTGGAATTAGTTTATGTTGGAATTAAGTGGAATAATTTGATATTAAATAGATATTTCAGGTCAAGTGGAAATTGGAACAAGGTACGACTCCCTTAAAGGATTTGTGAGTGGTTGTTTTATTAAATGTTTTAGATATTATTATTGAAATTTGTGAGTGGTTTATTCTAGAAATGTTTTTAGAAATATATTATGATAGAATTTCAAGAAAGTGTATATTATGTACATTTTAGCATTTCCGCTAAGAATGAAAGAAAATGTGTTAGAAAGAATTATTTTAGAAATGTTTAATGAGAAATGTTTTATGAGTTTAAAGAAGTGTTTAAAGCTTATGAAAAGTATTTAGAAAGAGATTTCAGAAAATGATATTAGAATTCCATGAAATGTTTTAGAAAGAAAGATTTTAGAAGTGATCTGAGGAAGAAAGAAAAGTTCTTAGAAAGAAGAAAGAAGAAAAGAAGAATTTTAGAACAGTCAATGAGATTAAGAATTTTATACAGAAATAAGTTTTCAAACCACCATGTTATTGTATCCAGGTGATTACCTGTATGCTATGTGAATGTGTTTCTATAGTATACCCAGAAATAGAAGGTCTTTGGGACCATTTTACTCCACGTGTTAGAGAATTATTCTGCTGTGTATATTGAGATTACTCTATGCCAGTAGACCAGAAATAGAATTATTCTGCTGTGCGTATTGAGATTACTCTACGCTAGTAGACCAGAATAAAATGTGGATACATGGTGTTGAGTTTTCTGAACCTATTTATTGGTTGAAAGAAAATGTTTTATATGATATTAGAAAGTGTTTTCTTAGTTTTATTTAATGTTTCAGGAGAACGATTTACAAAGTTATTAGAGAATGCGTGCTGTTACACGTTTATTATGAGAAAGTCTTTATGAGTTTTAGTTTCTCAAGTTTTATGAGATTTAATGAGAATATTTCTTAGAACGGTTTTATAAGGCTTGTTTTGCAGAACTTCGAAACTTCAGTTGTTTATGAAAGAAGTTTTACAATATTATTTGTTTTTGTATTAATTTACCACTTTTCAGCTCACTCTTTACCTTTTGTGTTCCCCTCAGGTTGTATCTGAGTTTCAAAGAGAGAATGAACCAACTTCTGCTACCCAGAATCGTTAAGAAATTGTATATCATTTGTAGTTACATCATGAATAGTGTATCTAGAAGAAATTGAAGAATAGAAGTAATGTTAAAAGTTAGTGTAAAAGTCTAGAAGATTTTCGACTATAGACTCTGCACTTAGTGGGGTCCATGGTCGGCGCGGTCCGTTCTTGAACTAGTAGGTGTTCTGGGACGGGTCGTGTCAAAATCTCGGTCGAGTTTTTTGACTCATGGATGGGTTCCACAATAGAAAGCTGGATTTTTTTTACTTTTGTTGGTCAAATCCCACAATAGGGGTCTAAATACGAAGGTTATGTGAGATTAAGTTAACTCTAGGTTAAAATATTATTGTAGTTTTCATATTTTGAGCTTTCGTATATTTTTTTTTCTATATTTTTATAATATTGATTTTGGTACTTGTATTTTCAACTTTAGTTTATATTAATTTTTGTACTTTTAACATGTTTGTTTTGATCCATGTACATTCAGAAAGGGACCATTTTGACTTCTGTTTTCAAAATTTTAGCACAAATTCAACGGAAATCTTTCAATATAAAGTCATCGTTATATTTCAAAAAATATATTGAGTGTAGTGTCATGTTGAAATTGTGATCGAAAAATTAAATAAAAATAAATTTTAAATGACCAAAATAATCACTTTTTAGAAGTACAGAGACTAAAACGAACATTTTGAAAGTATAAAGACTAAAATGAACAAAAGTTAAAAGTACATACATCAAAATGAATATTTTGAAATATATGGATCAAAATAAATCAAGGCTAAAAGTACAAGGGTCCAAATATTTTAACATTAATTATAGTCCCATATTTACCTATTTTCCCTCTCATCTTTCTCTCTCATTGAATGGTAGTAAATAAGTTGTACAATAATGAAACCGTGTTATCTTAATTATTTGTTCTTGTATTGCCATGGGCAATGATTGAATTTTGGGATGATAAGTTTTACCTATTTGATTTTGTACATGGTATATTAATGTAAATGTGTTCATCACTTTATTTGATTATTTTTGTTGTAGTTGCCCCTATTTGTTGAAAGATATACTTGTTAGACCTGTCTTAAATACACTTCTGATTCCTTGTTTGTTTGCTCTACAATGATAATGTTAGATTTAATTAATTGTCTGCATTCGCTCCAAGATTTTCTGGGTGAATTGAAAATAGTGGAAAATAATGCATGTGTTGTGTTGTACTGATGGGTAATTAATTGATATGAGCATCATGCATGAGGTTTGAATTTTCATCCTATCATTTTCTCTTCTGAAGCATTTTCTGCCTGTTTTCATGGCTCTTTTCTTAATTCTATTTGTTTTTTTACATATATACATACACGTAAAAAGAAGTGAATGGTGTTGAAATTTAATGTTCGCTGTATCTCACTTGTGAACCGTACTGGGACAAGCTAGTTTTATATTTTCCTATTGCTTGTTTAATGTTGCTGAGCTTCAGCTTTTTGCCATTTCCTAATACGTGCTTATTGTGTTTTTGCAGCATGGAGATCCTAGATTAAACTACTGGCTGTTGCATGAAGGGATTTTTATTTTTATTATATTTTGTGAGGTAAGATAGAAGCATTTACTGTTTTCTGAACTGAGTAATTTTTGGCATTCAGTGGATGTTTCACTCTCAAGTAGTTGAACAGAATTTTACAACCATTTGCCTCGAGCGTTTTCATGTGTTAAGCGATGTAGTTGTAGTTCTTATCAAGTGGTTTTCTTGTATACAAATCCTACATACTTGTGTTATTCTAGTTCCTATTGGTAATTACTTTTTCTTTTTCCTTTTCACTACCTTAATACTGGATGATCTGAAGGTAAAAAAAATAGATAGTTGTTAGACTTCGTCTAAGTTCTGTATTGGTTGATTAGTTTACAGCGGATTGCTCTCAAAGGTTATTTGGATTGGTCGTTGACTTATGATTTGTGGCTCCCTTCAGTGTATTTCTGGTATCTCACATACTGAGAATTCGTGAACGTCAAGCCTCCAAATTGGTTCGCTATGTAAGAAACTCGTCATTAGTTTTGATTTCAACACTATGAAGTAAAAAGCTTCATCTTTGTTGACTAAGAATTCATATTGAAGAGTGAGATGGAACTGAATTGAGTGTTTGTGCATTTACTTGGTATATTAGAGGCTAACATTAGGAGCACAAATGATTATACGGTTGGGTCGGGCTTTGAAATAATTTTGAACTAATTCGAAAATTTGGGTTGATTGGTTTTTTGAACCACTCCAGCCCTTATATTTCTTAGTTGGGTCTTCAGGTTGTAGGGTGAGGGCAAGTTTTGAACCAACTTGAAAATTTGGGTTGATCAGTTTGGAGTTTCCTATCGGGTCTTCAGATTGTTAGGTGAAGGAAGCTATGACGTGAGAACGAGAGAGCGAGAAGGAAAGGGTTGGTTCTGCCATTTTTTCTAAAATCAATCACAATCTTTTTCCTCCTTGGTTCAAGGATAAGTAACTGGAGCACCCATATAGAAAGGGGATGGGGTCGGTTTAGTTCGGGTTTAATCGACCAAAAGTTTTTCTAACTTGAAGCATGCTTAACACAGCCTATAGCGTAAAGGCATTCGATCCGTGTCTAAATTAACTAAATTAAGGGTAAGGGCCCGTCTGTAGATACGCTATCCCTTCTGGATATGGTATGGGGGAAAGAAAGTGAGATCTACATATTGATTTGATATTTGATGAGCGGCCGTACTATGATCGCTCGGGCGACATGGCCCCACGCGCTACACACAAGAATGAATTGTTATGCGGTCGGTAAACTATTTTTGCAGGCAGCCTATCAAACAAATCAGATCACGTATTTTGGAATATGTCGTTCCGTCATGTACATGTCTTCGGTCTTTCATTTTGATGTTCCTGCTCGTGCCCGGAGAGAGAATGGGCACGACTCCCCCTCTCCCCATTCTACTGTCCAAAACATGCCGGCCGTTCGAAGGTCTGGGATTGCGTCGGATAGGTGAATCAGATTGATATTTTCAATTTTGTAAAACAATCAACTCTGACTCAAATTAATTTTCTAACCCAATCCAATCCCCTCATGATTTAACTATTCAGTTGTTGGATTATTTGAATATCATCATTGATTGTACATGTAAACATGATACAGAATGAGGTGGGTGACAGAAGTTTTGATATAAGAAAGTTGTTAGAATCCATATAAATGAATTAAATTTACCTAACCTATCAGCTTGATGATAGAATTGTGGCTCATATGAAGCAGAAACATTTAAAGCAAACGAATAATAGGCCGAGGAAAGCCGCGAATAAGAAAGGTACTGCTGTAGTGGATGTTTAGTAGAGGCAATAGGCAAAGGAGTACAAGCCATGAGATTACAATGAAAATCTCGCAAATAGGATGGCATTTTAGTGGGCCGAGAAGAACGGCGAAGAACAATGGTAGATGTCTTATCATTAGTATTAGAAATAAGATTCAAATCACCACCTGCAGGTGATGCACGGGCCAAATCAGTGGTGAGAGGCATGGAAGTACTTGTAGATGAAGTGATGGGAGGTTCCTCAACAACAGGATCAGAATGAACAACAGGTGGTACATATGTATCATACGAAGAAGTAGCTTCAATAATAGTAGAAGGACTTGTTGTAGTCTGAAAATCAACAGCACAAGGAAGAACAAGATCCGGAAAAGGATCTACAGAAAAGTCACTACCTGGATTGTCCAAAAAAGGAAATTTGTCCTCATGAAAAATGACATCCCGTGAAATAAAGAATTGTTGAGTCTGCATATCATACAAACGGTACCCCTTTATACCTGGAGGATAGCCCAGAAATACTGCCGGACGAGCTCGAGGCTCAACCTTTGTTCTATGAGAATATAAGGTGGATGCAAAACATAAGGACCCAAAAACCCGAAGCATGAAAACATCTTTCAAAACTTGTAATCTACTAAACGAAGGGTGGCCAAACCTACCAGGAGTAGTCTTGGAAAAAGTATCAAATAATGGGCGTGAACAACAAATGTGTGCAGAAGCACCGGACTAGAATGCAAGATTTACCACATCAGGACTAGAATGCAAAGATGCCATAGCTGAAGAATCAACAGGCTTAGAGGGAACCAATGTGGATGCAGACGATGAAGCAGACGAGGAACGCTGATTCTGATTGCGATACCCAGGTGGGTAGCCATGAAGTTTATAACACCGGTCTGCCGTATGACCAACTATTCCACAATGAGAACAAACAGGACGAGTCCGTCCTTTTGTCATTGAAGAAATATTGGACTTGAAGGACTTAGCACAGACTGCTGTTCTTGAGTAATGGTAGCAAGGTCCCGTTTAAGCTGAAAGAACTAATCCGGTATTATCGGTACGGTGAAGATAATACGGATTCGTAGGAAACGACAATGCAGRGGTTCGAACATAGGACCTCCCGCTCTGATACCATCTTAAGAATAAACAAACCACCACTCAACCCAAAAGCTTAAGCTTATGGGTTGGGTAAATTTAATTCATTTATATGGATTCTAACAAAAGTCAACAAACATATCTATATGATTTATAGGGAGACGCTTTAAAGAGTGACATTCTTTTAAATCTAACCAATTCAATGAATCTTTCTCAAAGTAAAGGGTCTAAGATAATGCTTTTTGATTTAGAGTTATTTTGAAAACAAAGTAAAACGGGTGTATGTTATTCATTCTAATAAATTCGTTGGAGTTTAATGAATTAGTGATTTTAATGTATTCTCAATTAGCCTTTATTTTTATTATTTTGGTCTAGGAGTTACAATCACCCTCCTTTTTGTAGAAAAAATTCTCATTCTATTACTGGTCATCTATTCGAGATATCCCAAGCATAGAAATATAATAGACAACTTAAAAAGAGGAATGCATCTCTCGCTCATGGATTAAAATAAAGTTTTATAAGTAGCATATTAGTTTTGCTTATTAAAGAAATTATTATGTTTAAAGTAATGTTTTCAAAACAAAGGAATAAGAAAAAAATAAAGAGTTCAATTTCTAAATGCAACAACTAAAGTTGGGCCTATAAAGAGTGGATCAGATGCCCTCCTTTCAATTAGTCAAATACACAAAATTGTGAATAAGATAAGGAAGAAAACAAAAGAGGAATTTGGTCAAACCAAGCATAGCTCAAGTGGTTAAGGCACATCTCTCTGACCAAAAAGTTAGGTTGAATTCGAATTTAAAGAAAACAATACGTGAACCGCATCCTACTTTGTTTTAAAAGTGAGTTTAAAATGACTTTTAAAAATATATGGTTCGAACTAGCAGGATCATTGTTTGGACAATTTTGTTTAGATTAAATTACATTTAGATTTTAGTCTTTTGTGTGAGTTTGGATTGATTTATATTTTTTTTGCAATCTTAATATATCTAAAATGTTGCTCTTGTTGATGTGTAAATATGGCTGGGAAGAATTACCAAATTCGCATAAAAGGGAATCAACATAACCTGTGAAACAAAAGGAATAACTCATCAGAGTGGTACTAGCTAGCAACACGTTTCGATGCTTAAGTTAAAATTGCTAATAAAATTAGGATTTTTCTGTGTACCTTTATTATGAAGCATTTTCCCCACTTTATAGAGGAAATCTTTCTCTCATTAGGATATCTTCTTATTTTGAACGGCTGGACTTGAGAGATAATTCTGAAATCGTCGGGCCTCAAACGTTCTATGGACTGTGAACGAAATCAAGAGACAGACTGAGTCATCCGCTCAAATTTTCCTTTATTAATTTCTCCTTTTATTTGTTATTATTCTTCCTTGTCAATTATCATTTAATTCCTCCATTATAATTAAAAAAAGGAAAGTAATGTAAAACATTATTTATATAGTTTTCTAAAAAGGACCTTATTTCTATTGTAAAGAAAATTCTATTACGTCATAATGTCTTAATAAAATCATCCCGAAATCAGAAATCAGAATCATATATGATGTTAATAATCTATACTATATATAAATGGACTACGGAGGAGAATATTTTCTTTCCTTTTTACCCCACTTTTTAATATATATCTATTTTATCCTTGAAATTCGGACACAATTATTGAAAGATGTCTGTTGAGATAAATTAATCTAAAAGAGATGCGACTGTTCAATAAAGCGACGATGCATCCATTCACGTATATGAGTGATTGCAAACCAACTATAAAAGAAAAGAAATTCATGTATTTTTTTTATTTTGCCCAAAACTCATGTTTGAGACACTATAAGACTTCCTTGTGAATTGTGTGGCTGGGCAAAAACAGGTGGTGCAAGTGATTGATAATGATGAAAGAAAATGAAAGTAATGAGAGTTAGTGAAAATTGGAGACCTCCATCAGCGACGATGAAGATGACGTTGGCGTCATATATCTGTGATTGGAGGTTTTTTTTTTCAATAAATAGGGCTATGGAGGAGAATCATTGTCTTCCATTTTTACCCCCACCTTTTAATATATACCCATTTTACCCCTGAAACTCCTACGGGACACAACTATTCGAAGATGTCTGATGAGATAAATTAATCTAAAAGAGATGCGACTGTTTGATAAAGTGCGATGCATCCATCCACATATAGGTGTGATTGCAAACCACCTATAAAAGAAAAGAAACCCATGTATTTTTTTATTTTGCCAAAAACTAATGTTCGAGACACTGTAAAACTTCCTTGTGAATTGTGTGGCTAGGCAAAAACATGTGGTGCAAGTGATTGATAATGATGAAAGAAAATGAAAGTAATGAGAGTTTGAAAATTGGAGACTTCCATTAGTGACGATGAAAACGACGTTGGCATCATATATTTGTGATTGGAGGTTTGTTTTTTTTTTAATGTTGATCAATCATATATATATGAACTTGGGCCTCTAATGTCCTATTTTAAATGGTTAAGGATGCTTCAGTTCAATTTCATTTGGTTTGCATTTGTCTACAAGATAAATTTTTTATTTTCCTATTCAAAAATTATGAAATAAGTTTTTAGATCATATCCGAAAGATCTTTTCGTTTATTAAAAAGGACGAATATCACCAAAAACCCGATACCCTATGTCTTCTTGAACGAAAATCAACAAAAATTGAATATCCTACTAATTCAACAAGGATCTTATCAAATCATATAAAAGGTAAGTCCTAAATCATTTGAATGTTTTAATTTATTTTCTAAAACCATTTACATTTATTATTCAAACAAAATGTTTCATACTAATTATTTACTAATTTATATTGAACATTTTTTTGTACTATTTATATTATCTTTCTAAATTTTAATGGATTAACTTTCAATACCACGTTTTCATTCAAAACTTCCTATACAATGTTATTAACGTCAAATATTTTCTTAAAACAATGTTCCTAATGATGATTTTTTTTCAATATGTCGTCATACTAGAAACTTTGTATACTATACATATGATTTATTTTTTCTAAAATTTGTAATGATACAATTTTATGGTATTATTAACTTTTTTTTTCAAATTTTTTTAATGTCTTATTTTCCTGTATTGAATATATTATGAATAATATATTGTTAAAACTTTTGAAGTATTGTAGGGAACGATAACAAGAAGCAAATTCATAGAAAATAAAAAAAAGAGGCAGTTTTTTTTTTCATAAACTAAAAAATTGACAGAATTTTAAAATTTCGTTTTTAGAATAGAGAGAAAAAATTTGTTTCGTATCATACTTTATTGATAAAATACTATAAGTGAATATACGTTAAAATTTTAAAATATAACTTCATATGTTTTATAAAAATAAGAACAAATTCATAAAAAGAAAATAAAAAAAAAACTAGAGATTTTATATATTTTTAAACAGAGAATCCAAGAAATCTATTGAATAAAAAAATAGAATTACCTCATTCAATTGTTCAATAACTACTCCATAACTACTCTATGATTCACATGATTTAATAGTGAAAAACTACTTTTTCACGGATGAAGAAAAAACTTTATTATATAATATCAATATATTTTTGAGTTGTATACGTATGTTTCACTTTTAATTATTTATAAATTTTAACCTGTATACATTTTTGTGCTAGAAAAAAACCATGCCTTTCAATTATGAAGAAAATCAATAATTATATTAAATAATTACTTAATCTAAAATAACCGTATTAAAAAGGATTTCCTAACTTTTATTTATTTACTATGTAATGATAGCCTAATGATTATGTAATTACTTTTATCAATTTTTTTTAAGAATTCTTAGTTTATATATATATATATATATTCAAAATGTAACGCTTCACCTCAAAAATATTATCTTCCAAAATTTCTAAACCGCGTGCAATTAGATGATAAGGGGATATACTTTTGCAAAGAAATGGGAATTAATTTCAAATCTTAAATAATATTTTGGTCTCTGTACTTTTGGTTTTGGTTCATTTTAATCTTTGTAATTTAAAGATATTTATTTTGTTCAATGTACTCTCAACTTTAGTTTATTTTAATTATTGTAATTTAAAGTCGTTAGTTTTGGTCGTCCCCATACTTTTAAAAAATGACTAATTTGATCCCAATTTGCAAAATTTTAACACAAATTTTATACACAATAAGAATCATTAATACGAATTTATGGTCACATTTCAATAAATAGATTTAGTGAGTGAAGTGTCATGCTAAATTATGATTGAAAGAAATGAGGCGAAAATGAAAATGAATGAACCAAAATAGTAACTTTTTCAAAGTGTAGAGATCAAAAAGAACGTTTTGAAAGTACATGTACTAAAATGAACAAAAATTAAAAGTACATTGACCAACATTTTGAAACTGCAATTACCAAAATGAACAAAAGTCAGAAAGTAGAAACGCAAAATAGTATTCAAACCTAATTTTAATTATTTAATAACATAAAATGTTTATGACATTAATCCAATACTCTACTCGTGTTATATTAATACCTCAAATCAGACTTTGAGTTAACTATTAAAACATAATTCATCTACTTCTCTCTCTTTGAAGTTGGTTATTCAACAATCATTCTCTCGAACAAAGTACAACCGACTTCCTCTAAAGTAGTCATTCATCCGTCTACATTTGAGGGTCAGAACGAGAGTTTTGCTCTTATCCAAGGCTTCCGTCATACCTCATAGAGCACATCCGTAGATTACACCATAACTACATCTTCTGCGGCTCACCACTTCTTTGTTCGGCACCTGAGGATAATTCACCGACATAGCTAGGTTTAGACCATGGCTCTAATACCACTTGTTAAGGACAACGATACCCCAAGTACCCCGAGTATATCTCTACATTGGTATGATATATTGTCCACTTTGGACATAGCTCTTACGCTTCGCTTTTGGTTTCACCCAAAAGACCTCCTACCAATAGAGATAATTGTCATATCTTATATACCCATGATCATTTCCTTCCCTGATGAACGTGGGACTTTGTTTGCAATCACCTTACAAACCAAACATCATTAGCCATCACTCGTTTCCACAACTCTAACATGTGTCAAAATCCTCAAAACCATCRTCAACCCAACTTTGGCATGATTCTTGCAAATACTTATCTAATTTACATGATTTTTCCAATATTATATATTATTGGTAAATATAGAAATTATAACATCTTCGTCCTCTTCAACACTATCTTGTTTCGATAGATTCTTCAAACTTAGTAATAATCCAATATCCACGAAAAAGTGTTTTGTACTCATCAAAGTGATACGCATGCCTTATCTTTTCATCATTGATAAAAAAATTTAAAGTTGAAATTTACTAAAGTGAAGATCTTCCATAATCTTACCCCACTCTTTCATATTAAATATAGTCAAACCAAACTTTTCTCTCCTAAAAAATAAAAGAAATATATAGTCATTTAATCTCCTAAAATAAAATAATTAAAAAAATAAGGTTATCATAATTATTAACGACTTATTAAAAAAATTAAAATATTCATCCAAGTTAAGCCATTTAAAAAAAGGTAAAGAATACATTAAGTAAAGGATAAAATAGGAACAATAAAAAGAATAAAATTATTATAAATTACAATTTATTCATACCATTATAATTTTTGATGATTTTGTTTTTTTTTTTAATTAGAAAAAGTTGTATTTGTCCAACTTGAATTTGAATTTGAACGTTGACTTTTGTACAAGGGAAAAATCGTCTTGGGTTACATTTATAGAATTTTGTGTTCTCACTGATTTTGGGGAAAAGGATACTTTTATTAGTTAAGAAAAGTCTTGAAACTTCATAATTGGTTGGTTCAGAGAAGAAAACAAAAGTCAACATTTTCTTTTAATTTGAATAGTAAATTTGTTAAACAAATTAATAATCACTTCAAATATGCTTTTACCTCAAAAAATAACTTTTATGTTTTCGAATTTTTGTTCGTTCAACGAGGAAATTGAACTATAGTATTTTGGAACTAGAATTGTTCTCAAATTGACTAATAAATTTTTGTTTGAAGAATTGTTAGAAAATGTATTATCAAGTGCATTTAATGAATTATAAAACATATGTGGGCATAATTAGAGCTCTCTTAGTATAATTATTCAATGATTGATTTCTTGTATTGATCCAAGTTAATTTTTTACCAAATTTGATTTCATTTAAATTAATTATTGGTAAAATTAGTGGATTAATTTAGGTGGTAAATTGAATAAATAGTAAAAATCACAATATTTACCGAATTATAAAGTTAAATTTTATTTAATTTAGAGTTTAGAATGAAATTTGATACAAGTAAAAATAGATTTCGTTTTTCCTAATAAAAATAAATAGTTATATTTTAAAAGTATAAAATTAAATAGTTATTTTTCAATATTTAAGAATTGATGTGGATGTTTTAAAAGTAACCAAAATATAGTTTAAACGACAGTTATCCAAATATAGTTCGGAGATCAGATTTCCCAATTACCAAGTGGGACCCATCACTTCTGACTATGACATTTTTGGCATCTGACCATCCCGAAAGGAACGCCTTATCAACCTCCCAGTCCCATGACCAAATAATTAAAAAGAATATATATTATTGGATAGATTAGAATTTATAATATAATNATGTACGTGTCGTTTTTTAGTTTCGTTTTTTATTTTTTATTTTTTATTTTCAGATTTTCAATTTTTCTTCAATGTGTTAAAAAATTTCAACCATTTTTTCACTACGAGTAGAAGATGGCATAAAAATGGGAAAAATTGCACGTATAGCGAAAATCTTTTATTTGTTTAACAAATATGCACTGGCTTTTTAAAATTTCAAATCTAGAAAAAAAATAATTATGTTAATTAATAATGCATCAGACACTCATATTAATGGTATATTAAATATATATCACATACATGTTGAACAAATACTCATATCAGTAGTATATGATATATATATTGCAAGTATATCAGACACTCATATCAGTAACATATGAGATGAGATGCATATCAAATAAATATATCAATAGTTAGATATATTACAAATGTATCATTTGGAATTAATATTCAAATTTGTTGTCTTATATATATTTTAGAAATCAATATTGATAAAATAATATTATTTATTTATATTTTAGAAAGAACGTGAAACACGAACAAAACAAAATATTTGTTTGGTTGCTTGCAAAATTTTTATACAATTTTGAAAATATTTCTTAAAAATGATAAACGAATAGAAAAAGAATAATTACAAAGCTCCTTAATTTTTACAAATGATTTTTCTTTTTGAGGGAGGATTTGAAATCTTCAACCTCTCAAGAGATAGTATTTATCAGTTGAATTATGTTATCACCCAACTCTTACTTTATCTTCGCACCTCTCAATGACATATTTAATTATTTATAATTTAATTAAGAAACTATATTTAATTGACATGTCTTCACACTTCTATGAAATTTAACCATTAATAAAACAGCAGGAATTTAATTGAAAAAAATTAAATTGCTAAAATAACAAAATTAAAATTAAAAAAATAATATAGTGGTTAAAACTTAAAAGACAAAAAATTATATATTTAACGAAGAAACTGAAACACTAGTGGGATCTTCTTAGCCGTTCGATAGGACACATGACCGAATCAGCCAGAGTTTGAAAGATACGAATCAATACCGTAATCCAGTTCAAATAAAGTAGAATAAATTAATATTTAAAAACTAAAATTTAAAATTTAAAATTTAAAAAATTGAGAGAGGCCACAGAATTCTCCATTGGGGCCCACGAAACCAACATTTTCTTGATTTTTTTTATTAATATATAATAAAAGCAACATAAACAATTAAACAAGATTATATTGAACGACGTTTCCATAATTATATTATTTATACATTTAGGGCTAACTAACGACAATTAAAAAGACTTTGTATCAATATCTATAATTTTCGTGATTTTTTTTAAAATATCTGTATTCGTAAAATTGGAACTTCAATACTTCCATCGACATTTATATTTCGCACTTTGGAATATCCTTTAAAATTTATTTGAAAGTCATCCAAAAAAAATATTCAAAATAAAAAAATCAATCAATACCAAAAAAAAAAACTTTATTATTATTATTATCATTATCATCATAATTTTTTCAAATATTTTATATGCCTTTGACCCACCATTTGCTTAAATATCACCAATATTTTAAGAAGAATATGTAATTTATGCATAAAATGTCAAACAAAACATATTAAATAATTGTAAGGTGTAGAGAAACAGAGAGCAAAAGAAAAATATAGAATATCTTTTCAATGAAAATGGGAAATGGCTCTCATTAAAAGGAAGGTTGAAGATTTGAAAGGTGTGCCCCTGCCCCTTCAATTTCAGTTTCAATTTCAATTTCCACACGGAGAAATTATATGGTCAGAGAAAGAGAGAGAGATTCTTCGTTCTTGTGTTRCGCAACGAATTTGTTGCGTCTTCACATATCAAACCCGCCAGCGCCAAGTTGCTGTTCGAATTGAATTGTGAGGTGGAGAAAAAACAGAGGCGAAGCAAGCTGAGAGGAACTGAGTTATTTGTAAGCTCTTTCTCTCTTTCTTTCTCTCTGTATTCTCTCTTTTTGTTCGTTTTTCCAGCGAAGATGTGTTCAATTTAGATTGCTGGAAATGGAAGAATCATAAATACTGGTACTGGTAGTGTGCAGATTTTGTCCTTTGGTCGAACAAGAAAGTGCAGCAGAGGCGAACCAGAAGGGTGATCTCCTGGCTCTGATTTGCGTATTTGAAGAGCGGGACTCGCTCTTGACTGAACGGCCCACGGCGGAGAAACGAAACCCACCTATGGCATCGATCAATGACGCCGATGTGGAGAAATTGGAGGTCCCCGAAACTGCCCATCAGATTAGCAGTGGTCCGTTGTTCTTCCTTTTTACTTTTCTGATGTGGGTCTCTCTCTTTTTTCTGAAACCTGATTCGATTGGCTGCTTTTTGTTGTGTATTTCTGAATAGTTTGCTTTAGGACACCTTTTTTCTCCTTTTACTTTTGTGAAATTAGAGCATGGCAATGATTAATCACCAAATGTTGGGATGTGATTCTCTTCTTTCCTCCTCGAATCAAGTAAACAAATGAAGTTCATGTTCATTTCCAAGAGGATACTGTTCAATTTTTTATTCGTTTGCTTTTGATTGTGGGTTGCCGCCCTCTCAATCAATTAATAAAATAAAAGAACCCCATCTTTCTTCTTTAAGCTAACTCGATTTTTTTGTTTTTGTTTTTGCAATACTTAGATTCATGGTTTCAAGTGGGGTTTGTCCTCACCACCGGTATCAACAGTGCTTATGTACTGGGATACTCGGGAACTATAATGGTTCCTCTTGGTTGGATATCTGGTGTCGTCGGATTAATTGCAGCCACGGCCATTTCATTATATGCAAACACTCTTATTGCCAAGCTCCATGAATTGGGTGGGAAGAGACATATCAGATACAGAGATCTTGCAGGCTTTGTATACGGTATGAGAAGAGATCCAAACTAAGGGGGTGAATATTTTGGCTGAWTTTTCTTTATTTCTTCCTGATGGCTTTCTTCTTGCAGGTAGAAAAGCTTATTCTCTTACATGGGGATTACAGTATGTCAATCTTTTCATGATTAATGTGGGATACATTATCTTAGCCGGCCAGGCCTGAAGGTGAGATCAAAAGAAGTACACTGATCATGCTTTTAAACTAATGAAATTGATCATTCATTGTAATCTAATGAACTAGTCAAATAGCTCGAATAGTATGARCAAAGTATTGGGGTCAGTAACCTTGCTTTGACCATGATTCTTCCTGTGCTCCATGTTTAACATCTTTCCTTTAATTTGACTGCATGAAAGTCGAGAAAATTGTTTTTGACACTTTTACTCTCAGAACACACTTATCTCCTCCTCAATATTATAACTTAATATTTGTTTGTTTCCTATGAAAAAGTCTTGGTGCCGACATGTATTAAGTTAGACCCAGACTTTTGACCAATTGAATTCTAGTCTAATAAGTAATAACAGTGCCAATATATATAAGGAAATGTCAATAATCTTGTTGCTGTGATGGACCAAAATTTTAGAGGAAAAGGGATTAAGAAAATCAGGGCCTATTTTGGTTTATCGAGAGAGATTTAACTTCCCCTTTTTTTTTCCTTTGTTTAACACGGGTTCGAAGATGGTTCATCTTTTCTCAGTCACGTGTTGAAATGTACCTAGATGTCCACTATAGTACCTAAAATTGAAGAGAAAAGGAAAAGAAGGACAATACCTAGAGAAAAGTTTGGTAAGTGTAGGAGCGTTTAATTTTTATGGAACTGTTATAACTCCATTTAAAAACCATTTTGCTGACAATTAAAGAAAGAAAGTAACGCACGAAAACAAAAAAATCAGTTGTTCTGATTAACAAMCAAAATGGGTCACTTTTGTCAAAACCAAGTTTGCTTGAAGATCACAACAATCGATTTTGTCTGTATATTGTGTCCTCTTATTAGAGAAGCAATGAAAGTGGAACTAATAGTTTGTTAAATGTCGAACTCTTATTCTAYTGTAACCCATGAGATTCCTTGTCCATGCTGCAGGCTGTTTATGTCCTTTTCAAGGATGACCATGTGATGAAGCTTCCCTATTTAATTGCCATTGCTGGTTTTGCCTGTGCCTTGTTTGCAATATCAATACCRCATTTATCAGCTCTAAGATTTTGGCTAGGATTCTCAACTATCTTCAGCTTGGTATACATTGTTGTTGCATTTGTTCTGTCAATTCAAGATGGTAAGTTTCCATTGTCTGATGTCGTGCCAATCTTGGCAATTGGCTTGTTGCAAAGTTCAATGTATCCATTTCAAACCTAAGAAACTGAAGTTAAACTTCATTTCTCAATGAGTAATATTATTTGGATTAAGAAATTCGATTTCCATGAGATATTTCATTCTCTGTAAAAAAATTCCCCACCTCTAGTTAAATTACTTTCTTGTTTCTCTCATCCATATCTTCTCCTCACTTCATCATGTTCTTTGTGCTTTTCCTCACATTCTCTCTCTCTCTTAGAGGACCTTTTCTCCTAGGCAAGGAAAAAATCCTTCTCTATGAGAGGTTTAAGCTATTTAGGGCAAAACCTAAAAGTTTCTTGCTAAAATATTTGAATAAAAGCTTCTAAACAATAAAACTCATGAAATTCTTTTTCATTCCGAGTTTTATTCAATTGAAGTATTTTCAATGAAATTGATTTTGAACTTACACAATGATAATGTGTCTTCTGGTATAACTTTCAAGTACTGGAAGTAAAGATTCCTTGGTTTAAAATTCTCATGGATGATTTCTGCTCTTTTAGGGGTCAAAGCACCTGCCAGGAATTATAGTATTCCAGGAACGGCGACTAGCAAAATCTTTACGACGATAAGAGCATCTGCTAATCTGGTTTTTGCCTTCAATATTGGAATGCTTCCAGAGATTCAGGTATGACCTACTTACATCCCTTGTTTTCTAGATTACCCTTCTGTTGCTCAGTGAGTATGATTGTAACCAGAATTTGAGCCTGTAAACTTGGTGCATTCATCAGTTCAACGCCATATTGCGAGGTTCAAATAAATTTAACTAAACCCAAGATTTAAAATTTGTATCCCCTTTTGCCCTCTGCTAAGCTGTATAGTATATACTAATTCATTCTTGATAGGCCTAGTAGAACGAATATAGGTAAGCTCCCAAATTGCTTTCTTCATATCTGTCTTGTAACTTGAATTCCATCTATGTTTATACTTACGCATATATACTTTCAAATTTCTCTCTTTCGGACCTCCATTGCAAAAAAAAATTTGTTGTTACAGGCGACCGTGAGGCAGCCCGTCGTCAAGAACATGCTAAAGGCTCTGTACTTCCAGTTCACCGCTGGAGTTTTGCCCATGTATGCTGTTACTTTCGCCGGATACTGGGCATACAGATCTTCCACCTCAACTTATTTACTCAACAGCGTATCCGGACCAGTTTGGGTGAAGGCAATGGCAAACATATCCACATTCCTTCAAACAGTCATCGCCCTGCACGTAATTGTCTTCAATCTTCACTCTTCACTACTCTTATCACCTTGTTTCATTTAACTAAACTGTCTTCATCGATTCGCATTCAGATATTTGCAAGCCCGATGTACGAGTATTTGGACACGAGGTTCGGGATCAAAGGAAGGGCGCTGAACATAAAAAACCTGTCTTTCAGAATAGGTGTGAGAGGAGGGTACCTGGCCATAACCACACTGGTCTCAGCTATGCTGCCTTTCCTTGGGGACTTCATGAGCCTTACAGGAGCAGTCAGCACATTCCCTCTAACATTTATCCTAGCAAACCATATGTACCTTGTGGCAAAGAGGAGCAAACTCAGTTCTTCCCAGCAGCTATGGCATTGGGCTAATGTTTGTTTCTTTGGCTGAATGTCTTTGGCAGCAGCAGTTTCAGCTTTAAGGCTCATAGCAGTAGACTCCAAAACCTACAATTTATTTGCTGATCTTTGATCAAGTTCCATTTTTTTCTTTTTCAGCTTCTGAAATCTCTCAGTTTTCTTCATGGATATGCTGCTCTCTCTTCTTAGTCTTGTGAGCTTTTTTGCCAGGTAATAATAGTATAGTATGGCCTAGCTTACATTACACTTTGCTCCCCTCTTTTTTAACTTTGTGATGATAAAAGGGTGGAGTATTGAAAATAAAATTTCAGCTTCATTTGTTGGCTCATTTTGATTTTGATGGGATTTTTGACACCGCCAATGTCTGGTTGCGGTGATATTAGACGTTAGATATAGTTAAGACTTTGTAGTTAAACATGCTTGAGTTATGTAATATCAAGTTGGGTGACCACATGAATGTAATATATTTTATATTCACGAGTTATGGATTACTTGCCTTTTCCTTTATTATTATTATTTATTTTGATAATAAAATATAGTTTGGATTAAGCATAATAATACAAAAATAATACTTTTTTCATTAGTATTTAAAAATCTTAAAAACATTGCAAGTTCTTAGATTTAACTATGAATTAGGTTTAAATCCTATTTTATTCCATTTGCTTTAAACAAATTTTGATATTGATTTCTCAAATTCGTTCATTGTCAATTTGTTTTTGAATTTTGAAAAGATTTTTAGAACATGTTTTAAAAAAAGATTCTAAATAGTTTCATCCATCTAAGGTAGGTAGTGAAGATAGAGATGTTAGGTGACCAAATTTATAAAATGGTTAATTTTTTTAATGGTTTAAAGACTAAAATAAATATTTTGAAAATGTACGTATTAATATATTCATTCTTTTAATTTAAGAACTATAATATTTTTTTTCAAGGTTTTAGAGACTAGAATGGAGTATCGGAAGGCTCATTTGATAACATTCCCTATTTATTATTTATTGTTTTCAATTTTTAAACATATAAGCATTCGTTAACTATTTTTGTTTATTGTTTGTAACATTTCCAAAATTGTGTAGAAATTTTAGAAACAAGAAAATTAAAGCAAAAAACGATTTCCTTTTTAGTTTTTTATTTTATAAAATTATGCATGTTTACTCACAATTTGTTTGGCATGTTTTTACGTTTCTTAATAACACATTTGAATTAGAAATAAAAACAAGTTTTTGAAAACTTTTTTTTTATCTTTTAATTTTGGTTTAGATTTCAAAAAAAAAAAAAGTTTCTAAAAAAAAGTAGATAGCAAAACAAATGAGTATATAGGTGAAGGTAGTATTTATAACCTTGACTTTTGAAAATAGAAAACAAAAAACAAAATTGTTAATTATCAATACCCAAATTTCTTATTTATTGTTTCTATTTATAGTTTTTCAAAAGTATAAATAAAAATCTTATTTTATCATTATTGACTTTAAAATACATAATAAATATAACATAAAAAATTTGGATATATAGTTAAAAAAAATTAAATTTTCATTTAAATTTAGATAATTTTTCTTTATTAAAAAAACTTTAAACAATAAACTAACTAAACATATTAATTAAAAATTTAATTTTTAAAGTTTGAAGACTATGGTGGGCAGAGTGATTTTGAAAAAAAATATTTAAGAATAATTGATTTTCCAAAATCACAACCCAAATGATACCTTACAAATGACAAGTAAATTTTAAGTGATTTATGTAATCCTAAAATCAATTTTTTAAATTTTGATAATGACAAAATGATTTTGTCATGTCAAAATCATTCTCAAATACATTCTAAATGGATAACCCTAAAAAATTTTAGATAAAAAAATTATAATTAACCAAATAATATAATATTATATTATTGAACTTTTGGATTTAGAAATAAATGGTTGTCTGGTAATTAGAGATCTCCAAGATGAAACGTTGGGTTGATTGGCCCGCCAACGATAGGGCCGAGGCAGAAAAATACAGCCCAAGTATATAAATCCGGCTCGTTTGTGGGCGGGTCTATAAATGCTGAGAATTAGGTTTAGGAGGAGAGTGATACGAAGCAGACGCCGCCGAAACTCTGTAGCAGAAGGAGAAGCAGACGCCGCCGAAGATGGTGAAAGGAAGGGAAGGAGAGAGAGTCAGGTCTGTAATATAAGCGCCTTTAGAAGATCAAATTTTCAAGTTATTCTTGTGTCGTTCTTCAACTAATTTGTTTTTGTTGTTCTTTCACTTCTCTTTCACGTTGGAATTAGACTCTACATCCGCGGAACAGTTCTCGGCTACAAGAGGTAACTAATCACTGTCTATCAACTCCCTCCTTCACATTTTCTTACCCCATGTAAAACCGACGAAGTAACATTAACATTTGAGTTTTTATGTTTCTGGACTGCGTTATATTATTTTCTTGGTGGTTGTCATTTGTCTAGGTCTAAATCCAATCAGTACCCGAACACTTCATTACTCCAGATCGAGGGTGTTAATTCCAAGGACGAGGTTTCCTGGTACCAAGGAAAGCGATTGGCTTATATCTACAAGGCTAAAGTGAAGAAGAATGGGACACATTATCGTTGCATTTGGGGCAAGGTCGCTAGGCCTCATGGTAACAGTGGCATTGTTAGAGCGAAGTTCAAGTCTAATCTGCCACCAAAGTCCATGGTATGGTGAAAAATAAAGCTGTCTAATGTGTTGGAGACCTCTCTATATTGTTTATTAACAATATTTTTAAACCTCTATGCAGGGTGACAGGGTCAGGGTATTCATGTACCCCAGCAACATTTGAGGTAACTTTCTCTTTATCTTTTGTATGTTTTGATGCTTCTGATTATAGTCTGTCTTTGGTGTTGAAGTCACGTGTTTGCACTTAGCAACTTTATTTGTTCACTAATGTGGGAATGGCTGTGGCTTTTCCAAAATCCTTGCATCCGTATATGTTTTGCGATGTTAATATGATATAGCTAAAATCTCAATTACAAGCTTCCCTTTCTGTGCTTTTTTGGAAGACATGTTTGGATTATAATAATAGGATTTTCAATGAAGTAGACCCTCCGATTATCCAAGTATTAATCAAGTTCATAACTTTTTGCTGTCATCTTTATGGTGTATCTTTTTTCTAACTACAAAATGTTGTTTGGCGAGGTGTATTTGTAACTCGGTATATAAAGGTTGAAGGACGGACGATTGGGTATTTAAGAAACGGGAAGACAGTTTTGTGGAGTTGTATTCATTTTGTTGAATGGTGTTTGGAATTAGGATTTATATGAATTGACAGCTCGTTTGGGGCATGGTATCCGTATAGTGATAAATGGTTATTTTTTGTCAATCAATCCTAAAATATTTTGTTTCCACGGTCGCTAGGTTGTTATCTGTAATTATTTGTTTTTGTATTGSCATGGGCAATGATTGAATTTTGGGATGATAAGTTTTACCTATTTGATTTTGTACATGGTATATTAATGTAAATGTGCTCATCACTTTATTTAATTATTTTTGTTGTAGTTGCCCCTGTTTGTCGAAAGATCTACTTATTTATTAGACCTGGCTTAAATTAGGGGCTAAATACACCTCTGATTCCTTGTTTTTTTTGTTGTATAATGATAATGTTAGATTTAATTAATTGTCTGCTTTTGCTTCAAGATTCTGTGGGCGAATTGAAAATAGTGGAAATAATGCCTGCATTGTGTTATCCTGATTTGTAATTAATTGATATGAGCATCATGCATGAGGTTTGAATTTTCATTGTATCATTTTCTCTTCTGAAGCATTTTGTGCCTGTTTTCATGGCTCTTTTCTGAATTCTATTTGTTTTTTTCATATGTACATGTGCGTAAAGTGAAGTGAATGGTGTTGAAGTTTACCGTTCACTGTATCTCACCTGTGAACCATACCGGGAAAAGCTAGTTTTATATTTTCCTATTTCTTGTTTAATGGTGCTGAGCATCTGTTTATTTGTTATTTCCTAATACGTGCTTAATGTGTTTTTGCAGCGATGGAGAACCTAGATGTAACTACTGGAAGGGACTTTTATTTTTATTATATTTTGTGAGCTAAGATAGAAGCATTTACTGTTTTCGGAACTGAGTAATTTTTGGCGTTTAGTGGATGTTTCACTCTCAAGTAGTTGAACAGAATTTTACAACCATTTGTCTTGAGCATTTTCATGTGTTAAGCGATGTGGTTGCAGTTCTTATCAAGTGGTTTTCTCGTTTACAAATCCTATGTACTTGTGTTATTCTAGTTCTTATTGACTTTTTTTTTTCTTTTCACTACCTTATTACTTGATGATCTGAAGGCAAAAAAAATAGATAGGTAGACGTCATCTAGGTTTTCTTTATTGGTTGATTATTTTACAGTGGATTGGTCTCAAAGGTTATTTGGGTTGGTTGCTGACTCGTGATTTATAACTTGTGGCTTCCATCGAGCATTCTTGAACTATCAAGTCTCCAAATTTTGTTCACTATGTTACAAACTCGTTATTGCTTTTGATTTCAATACTATGAAGTATAAAGCTTCATGTTTGTTGACCAACATTGAGATTTTGTGCATTTACTTGGCAAATTAGAGGCTAACATTGGAAATATTTTGAACTAATTTGAAAATTTGGGTTTCGAAAAATCTGTATGAAGTGTCCAACCTAATGCAGCCCATATATTTTTTAGTTGGGTCTTCAGGTTATCGGGTGTGGGCAAGCTTTGAACCATTCCTTGGGTTGAATCCGAATGAGGTTTCCAATCCTTTATATTTTTTAGTTGGAATGGTTGGGTCTGAAGGCAAGCAGGAAAGGGTTGGTTGAGTTCTGCCATTTTTTCTAAAATCAATCACAATCTTTTTCCTCCTCGGTTCAAGGATAAAAAACTGGAGCATCCACATGAGAACAGAGAGAAAGGGGGATGGAGCAAGTGGAGAAAGATCCTTAAAGGCATTTTGTTTACTATTATATGTAGGGGTTTTTTCTAACTCGTGAATCAAATTGACTTTTAATTTGGTAAAAAATTAACTCAACTCAAACTGAAAAATTTCTAACTCAATCCAATCCTCGCTGATTTGAATATCATCCTTGAGTATACAAGAAAGTCAACATACATATGTATATGATTTATAAGGAATCGCTCTTTTAAGAGTGACATTCTTTTAGATTTAAGCAATTCAATGAATCCTTCTCAAAGTAAAGGGTCTAAGATAATATTACTGCTTTTTGATTTAGAGTTACTTTGAAGACAAATTAAAACGGGTGTATGTTATTCATTCTAATAAATTCATTGGAGTTTAATGAATTAGTGATCTGAATGTATTCTCAATTAGCCTTTATTTGTCACCGTCGAAAAAAAAGAGCCTTTATTTTTACTATTTTGGTCTAGGAGTTACAATAATCACCCTTCTCTTTGTAGAAAAAAGTCCTCGACTCTTGTTCTATTAGTGGTCATCTATTCGAGATATCCCGAGCATAAAAACATAATAGACAATTTAAAAAGAGGAATGCATCTCTCGCTCATCGATTAAGGAAAATAAATTATTATGTTTGAAAGTAATGTTTCCAAAACAAAGGAATAAGAAAAAATAAAGAGAGTTCAATTTCTAAATGCAACGACCAAAGTTGGGCCTATAAAGAGTGGATCACATGCGTTGAAACAATACGTGAACTGCATCATACTTGTTCCTTTCATATTTTGTGGATGGGAGACCTAATTTAATTTCAATTGCAAATAACTGGTTCCTTGATCTCAGCACTACCAATTTCTTGCTACTTGCACTTTGTTTTGAATTCTATTTGTAATGGGCGATTCAATAGCTACATCTATAATATTATTATTCCTTGATTCAAGTTTGTCCTTTATGATTTGGGGTTGACAATCTAAAATTGGTATTGAATTAGAACATACCGGAGATGTTTCAATATGTTGACATTTATATAAGTAAATGAAATTTGTTGATTGAGTTGGGAGGTTACCATCTTAAAGAAAAGAAAGGTCCATTTTTTTCCATCTTGGTCCAAAAGCTCAATCATAAAAGATCTATGATGGCTCAAAATGAGAGATGAATCGATAGATTACAAGAGTTCTCAATGGTTCAAAATTGTTTTAAGAAAAAGGGCATAAAATTACGTTTGTTTCAAAAGTGAGTTTAAAATGACTTTTATTTGAACTAGTACGATCACTATTTAGACAGATTTTGTTGAGAATAAATTACATTTAGATTTTAGTCTTATGTGAGTTTGGATTGATTTATACTTTTTTGCTATCTTCGTACATCTAAAATGTTGCTGTTGTTGATGTGTAAATATGGTTTGGAAGAATTACCATATTCGTATAAAAGGGAATCGACATAACCTGTGAAACAAGAAGGAATAGTACACCGGTCTGGTACTAGCATCAGATGCCCTAATGCTTAAGTTAAAATTGCTAATAAAAGTAGGATTTTTCTGTGTACCTTTATTATGAAGCATTTTTTTCCTCTTTATAGATGAATCCTTCTCTCCTTAGGATATCTTCAATTTGAACGGCTAGACTTGAGAGATAATTATGAAATCGTCGGGTCTCAAACGCTCGAAATGCAGATTTGTGATACTGTTATCGATCAATACCCAAATTTCTTATTTATTGGTGATACTGTTGCAAGTGGAAATTATAATAAATGGGGAGGAAACAATAATGTAGCGGTTCGAACACAGATCTTACCATGTTATGGATGAATAAACTACCACCCAACCCAAAAGCTTAGATGGATTGGGTAAATTTAATTCATATATTGGATATCTAATAGATACCTTAAAAAATAAATTTTAAGTGATTTTATGTTTTTTAAAAATCAATTTTTTAATTTGCCAAACATGATCAATTGAAATGGAAGTGATTTTGGCAATGACAAAAGAGATTTTGTCATGTCAAAATCACTCCCAAATACACTCTAAAGGGATAACCCTAAAAAATTTTAGATAAAAAATATATAATTAACCAAATAATATAAGATTATAGTATTGAACTTTTTGATTTAAAAAAGGATTAGTATATAGATAGTCTATTTAGGAATCCTAATTACGTAAAAGGATGGAAAAGTATATAATTTACACTTTTGTCATAAAAAAAATCCCTAATTAGATGGTACCCATTTACTAATATATCCATAAGATCCTTCTCAATATTAAATCATTATTAAAATATAAATTTGGTAAATTGGGAGAAAATCCCTCAAATTGTGCTAATTACACTTTCCAAAACTGAAAAATCCCATAACCCCCAAATTTCTGTAACCTCCGTTCTTCTCCCTCGATTTTCTTTCATTCCTCCGACTCTTGGGATTCTTCTTCCTCTGAAACCTCCGTTCATCTTCTCCGACATCGTCGCTGTCTTCCTTTGTCTCCGGCGGCTCCAATTTTCTTTGTCGCAGAACATTTCATCTCAAGCATTTCATTTCGACTCCGACGACTCCAATTTCCTCTGAAACCTCCGATTGCATGAGCATTTCATTCCTTCATTTTGGATTATCCGGTAGTTTTTATTTTTTGTTTATTTTGAAAAAAAATATATGAATCTATTCTTGCTGCCGCCAAAGATTAGTTGGCTAGTATATATTTCTGATTTCGTTTGTTTTAAATAATGTATATGTGGGGATATATAGTATAGTGTTTAGAGTAGGATATATATTATATCTCAAGTTTTATGTAACTGGATATATACTGATGGTGATTTAAAATTAAGAATCTGGTGGATATATACCGTTAATGATATACATCTTGGTTTTCTGATGTAAATCAATACATCTGGAAAAATTTTATACCTCAGAAAGTTTAGTCTATGTTATACCTAATATGTATATTCAATATGTTATACTTAATACCATGTCTTATAGAATTTCATGAATATAATTCCATCTTGGTATAAATTATATTTTACTTAAAATGCATTTATACATAATGTTAATAGTAGATTTCAATGTACAAGTAGATTATATTTTATAATAACGAAAAAACATGAACATAATTTATACCCATATATAGAAATAGCTAAACTGTACTTTAAAACAAGAAAATAACATTCATTCTGTTGGGTTTTATGTCCTGAAACTCAGAGTTTGAAAATGCCAGATATACTTCTATCTTTCAATAAAGTTGTTATTGAAGGTTTTAATCAATAAGTAGTTATTGATCCAATAAAATGTTCTTACTAGATCTAAATCCAATAAAATAAAGGATCCTAGACTGTTACCTGAGACTCAAACTCTATGTAAGAGACATAAATATAGACCAAGTTTGAGTTAACAGTCTAAATGGTCTATAGTATAGGAAGAAAGTTGGACGCCTTATTCTGGGGACACTATGGATGCGGCCCACTTTGTAGCTAGTACAAACGATGTGATCCTAATTCGTTCATGTGAAGACATGCGAGTGAGGGTGTCCCGTGCAAAGAGTTTGCATAAGACTGGACCATGAGATAGTCACTTTTACTTTATAACACCGTTTACTGTTTGAAACTGACTATCT
>NW_019104500.1:233825-274455 GCF_001995035.1 Momordica charantia | reverse complement strand
GTGAAGACATGCGAGTGGGGGTGTCCCGTGCAAAGAGTTTGCATAAGACCGGACCATGAGATAGTCACTTTTACTTTATAACACCGTTTACTGTTTGAAACTGACTATCTCGACTTTGATGGCCTAGGTAACTCGATCTTAATCCTGAGCTAATTATGAACTTCTGTTTACTCGGGATTACCCTTAGATCTGCATGGGTGAGAACAGCTCAACAGCGCTGGCTCAATAAGCCTCCCATTTCTGGGGTAAGGCCCGATAGATAGCTAGGGACATAGGGTGCTAGAAGAAATTCACTTCTACCCAATTTTAGGATAGTAGAAAGGTTGTTCTCTTAAGGGCTGAATCCAGGTCTTGAACAATAGGCGCCACCCTCATCAAAAGGTTTGAGAGGATTTTTGATTTGATAGTTGGACTACAAATCATTGTTCATTAGAGGATCAGTGGGACTTAAGGAACAAGAGGTAATTACAGGGGTAAAGCGGTATTTTGACCTAGCTGTAATTACGAACAACTTGTGAAGGGTCGACTTACCGATCATGGTTATATCAAATGCACATAATATATCTACAGTGAAGAGAGTGCAGCTACGGGCTTTAGTGGAATGACCCGGTAGTTAACGAATGTTGGTTAACTAGGTTAAAGAGTTTAACCGGTTAATCTCGGATCGTTGGAGCTCGTAATTTGTAGGTCCATAAGGTCCCCTGGCTAGCTCATATAAGAATAAACTTGGAATAATTTGAAGGAATAATTCGAATCGTACGAATTAGGTTAATCATATGAGATATGATTAAGTAATTGATATATGATATCAATTTGAGAAATTTGGACAAAATATTTAAATAGGATTTAAATATTAAAATTATGAATGTGGATTCATAATCGGAGGCATGGATTTCATCAAACATCGGATTTTGGAAAAAGTCAAATAGTTGACTTTGACCAGAGAAAGTCAAAGGTTGACTAAAGTAGATTAAAATAATGTTTTTAACCAAGTTGGTGGAAAATTCTACTAACTTGTTGACTGGAACATTTAAATAATCTCAAAAATCCACTTTTTGACACTTAGCCATGCATGCATAAGTAGAATGTGTGTTGTAAGCTTTTGGTGAACTTAGACATGCAAGAGTTGCATGTAATTTGCTTATTTAAGAAGGCCTTTGTTCAAACATTAAAAGGTCTTGGAACCTTTGGCTATTTTTTTCAAAAAAAGCTTATATAACTCTTTTTAGCTCCACTTTTCTCTAAATTTTTCCTTCTCTAAAAAGAGTCCCACCACTTTATTCCAAGCCTTGAGAATAGCTAGGAAGATCTCTTGGTGGTCCTTGATTGGAGCTATTTGAAGATTTTTGAAAAGCTACAAAGGTTTGTATTTTTCTCTACTTATCTCTAAGCATCATAATGTATGATCATGCATGTTTAATCCTAGGTTGTATTATGCATCTAGATTGTTATTTCGATTGTTGCTCACTTCCGCTACGCATGTATGTATATTATCCATCACATTCGTACCCATATTTCCTTCAGTGTATAGATAAACTATGATTTTCTTCTCCTTTCAATATTGATGTCAATCAATATGTGCTTCCCGTTAATTATCTTCTATTAAAGGATAAATAACACAAAAAAAATAGTTAGACATTTGGATCTCGAACACAAAAGAAATAGCTAAACTGTAATCATAAAATTGATTTCATTAAAACAAAAAGACAATAAAAGAATGTGAATTACAATAGAAAAAATTCAAACAATATGGGTATTGAAGCAACCGTACCAACCTGAAATATTGAAGCGATAAAAAAAACTAAAACCCAAAGAATGGGTATAAAGAAGAACCGTAGCAGTAAGGAGTGTATGAACGAACATGTATGAATGAGCAGTAGCAGAAATCAGTAGAAATGAGGATCATGAGAAGACGTTGTGCCAACAATAATTAAGATTTGGATATTTTTTTAATTAATAATATTGGTAAATAAAGAAAATCAAATCTTTTTTAAGGGGTTGAAGGAGTGAATTAAGGAATTTGAATTGAAAATTAATGTGGGGCCCACAATAATTAAAGGATTGTGATATTAATTTATGAAATTAAATATTTTATATTTAAAAAAAAACAAATAACCATAGTAAATGTAAATGCAATGAATAGGGGTAAATTCGAACTTAAAATAAAATCATACCTTCGAACTTAAAATAAAATCATACCACCAGAAATTTAAAAGTGTAAAATTTAAAAAATTTAAACATTTATGTAAATATGTTTCTAAAACAGCCCTCCGAAGATATTATCTCATTTAAAAATTGTTTTCCGGTAATTAGAGATGAGAAAATGACATAAATGACCCTCCTAAAGAAACTTTTTGCTCAAATAACCCCTCCCTAAAAAATTGTTTTGAATGACCCACCATATTATTTTAATGAATTTAAAAAATGATGAAATTACGTTTATGCCCTCAATTAAAAAACAACGGTTGTGCTTTTTTGTTTCCCTCTCTTCGTCTTTCTCGTGCGTTTCAACTTCTTCACCTTCTTCCTCTCTTCATCTTTCTCGTCTGTGCCGCTTCAAGCTTACGTTCATGCGCTTCTTCCTCTTCGTTTCCCTCTTTTTCTCTTATTGTGCGTGATATTCAACGCCTTCTTCACAGATTGTCTAACGCCTTCGCCTGCGCCTCGCCCGCGAAATGAAGGTTAGGATTTCACTAAACTTACACTTAATCACTGTGGTGTTCTTGTTTAATTTCATTGTGGGGTTCTTGTTTGACGTTGTGGGTGTAGGGTCTAAGTTTGAACATTTATGTGGGTTTCAGGCGATTTAGGGCGGATTGATTAGGTTTTTCAAATTATTTAGGGTGAATTGATTTGGTTTTGACAAGTTTACGGGCTAATTCGGGTTTCTGGGTTTTATTTCTCGTGGAGATTTCTCAAACTACATCAAAGCATCTCGTTCGAGGTACCCCGGGAAATTCAGATGTGGTGTACTATTTCTGGTAAATTTCTCGGGGTATTCTCGGGCAAAGGTAACCCGAGAAATTTAACAGAAGCATATTTCTGTCGCATGCTTTCTCGTTTTATCTCGCACGCTAAGTTTTATATGTTATTTCTCGGGGGTATCTCGCCCTGGATTGGCCCGAGAAATTGAATATTCATTTATGGGTATTTTTTTCGGTAAGAGAAATTGTAGTTAACCCGATCTCGAGTGAGATGCCCCCGAGAATTAAGACAGAACATTGCTTGACCACTGGTTTCTTTTTGTTTTTTGTTTTTGTTTTTTATTTCTTGCTTATGTTTGTATGACTATCATATTCAATTATGTTTTTACTCGTATTCAGGTTTGAAGTATGGAAATGAGACCGAAAATTGACCCTACAATCTTTGCCTCTGCAAATGTGACCTGTCTATCGCACCTAGCGAAGACAGGCACTAATATTAATGAAAAACTCACCCCTAGACAGCTAGCTAGCGATGTTTAGGAAAACTATTTTCGATCATCTACTCGAAGTGGACCTCGTTTTTAACGGACCGTTGATACACAATATCTTACTTAGGGAGGTTGAGGATAGTACATCGAATACGATTAGTTTCAACCTTTTTGGGAGGAAGGTGTCATCTGGACGGAGGGAGTTTGACCTTATTAGTGGCCTATACTATGACACGAACCCAGTTAGGAAAGTTACACATCCTCATAGACTGAGGGCCTTGTACTTTAACGATAGGACGAACATTGTCTTGAGTGAGTTAGAAAAACTGTACATAGCCACCCAGTTTGAGGATGACTTCGATGCGGTCAAGGTATCGATTGTTTACATGGTAGAATTGATATTGCTGGGGAGAGAGAGAATAAGTGAAGTTTGACCAAACACTATTAGGAGTAGTGGATGATTAGGAGGTTTGTTGCAACCATGACTGGGCATCTCTGTCGTTCGAGAAGATGATAAGTAGTCTTCATCGTGGCACGACCAAGATGAGAAAAGACGGAGGGTTGAGGAAATCATATAGCTTGTACGGTTTCCCATGGGTGTTCCAGGTATGGACATAAATATATTTTTTTTGATATTCTGGGTCATTCTTATCAATTATGGTTACTAATGTGAATTGCTTATTCGTACAGGTGTGGGCGTACAAGATGATATATTCCCTATCTGGTCGGGTTGCAAATAAAGTTCTCGAGGATGCAGTGCCACGTATCCTCCAGTGGAGGTGCGGCCATTCAACTGCATGCTCGATCGGAAGATATTTCGGTCTACAACTTTAAGTTTGATTTGAATGTTTGTCGCATCGTAAATTATTTCTTATATTTATCTCGACTCTACCTTACTATTGACTTAGGGAAGAACGCGAAGATTAGAGGCAACTGATGCAGAGAAAAACTTCATGAGGCGAACCGTCGAAACACCTGAACAGAGGATGATGACGTCATGGATGTTGATGCAGGCTCATCGGCTGTACGGGAGGGCGCACAGGGTCCGGATGTGGGCCGAGCTGATGATGCTGGACCATCGACTGTACGTGAGGGACCATTGGATGGTGTGGACGTTGAGATGGTTGGGAAAGACCCTGATTTGGACAATGAGGAATCCAAGGGTAAGAAAAAAGTTCGCAGCAGTAGTGAGCACTTGAAGAAGGTTGAGAAGTGCTTGAGGACGATGATCATCGTATGCATGAGCGTAGGGATGGCATAGAGGCTGATTTGAAAGCGATTAGAAAGTTTCTTCGACGAATTGCTAAGGTACACCAGTTATTTTGTTAATTATGATTTTTATTTGTTTTGTTTTATTTGTTTTATTTGTTAATTTGTCACTAAATATGTAGGGTTTACTTGTTGACGTGAGAAACATGAGCTATGAAAAGGTACTGAGCCGGGGGATGGTGCCGGGTTGGGGGATGGAGCCGGGTCGGGGGATGGCGCCCGACCTGGGGATGTAGCAGGGTCGGGAGATGGTGCCAAGGCTATAGATGGTGTTGAGCAGGTTTATGGTGCATATGGTACCGATCGCGGAGTGGGTCGTGAGCTAGGATGCAATACCCCAGCTGGAGATTGTGCTGGGACGGGAGCTGTTACCGAACCAGTAAATGTTACAGAGCTGGTAGATGTTGTGAAGGTAGATGTTGGCGACGTCGTGGATGGGATGGACGTCGATCCTGTGAAGGTACGTTTGATATACTTCGTGATGGGATCATTAAACGAACTATCGTTGGATGCTCATAATTTGGTAATGCAGGAACATGGTGACGAGGTCGTTGTGCTTGTCAACGAAGTGGTTCATGGTGATCGCGGTCAGTCCATCATTGAACCCGACATAGTAGAACTTCAAACGCCTGAACGATCAGTACGTATGGGTTACGTCATTATATGTATTCAGCAACATTAGTGATAACTAAGGTTCATGTGTCACATTTTTTTTGCAGCAACATGCAAGGGGCTTGCCGTTAAACGAAGCTGCCAAAGAGAACTTTCAAAAAGGGGTGGATGCAACACCGGTAGAGCATATTATGATTGGCTCGCAGCAGACAGATTCATCCCCAGACAAGGTATTGAGCTGGTTTTCACCGTCATTCTAGGTAGTAAATATTTATTATTCTAACAATAACGATCAAGGAACATTGTGCGGACGATTTCTCTAGCTCCAACATAGAAGAAGGGAAAGATGTTAAATCATAGACGGCTGCGGATATGTCTGGTACGTCACACTGGGACGCGAACGAGGTTCATGTGCTATCGCATCCAATAGATTCGCCAAAGCCCCGACGAGGATCTCGCAAGACGAAGGTACCGTGGAAGCTCCGTGGATCATTCATAGTAATGCATCTTTTCTAAGCTATCAACATGTTCCTCTTTTTAATGAAATGCTTTTCTTTGTTCTTTGTTTTTGTATCATGTCGTGAGGATTCTTAAGGGCATGAATAGGTTATATTTCCTAGTTTTATGATCAAGGCATGAGTCATTTTTCATTATTTTTGTTTTGATTATAAAACTGTGTTCTGCTTCTTTTTGTTTTGAAACCTTAACTTTTTCATTGCTTTGGAAGTCCTTGTCCTTTTTGTGCCAAAATTTTGCATCTCTCAAAATTTCTTTCCCCAGTGAGGACACTGTTTCCCTTAAGTTTGGAGGGGGGGAGAGGGAACGGTGTGTGTCTTTTTGTTTTAAGAAAGAAAATGCATTTTATGTTTTGGAAAATGAGTCAAGAAAGAAAATGCAAGCAATAAAAGAGTCATATGCAAGAAAATTTTTTTCGAAAGAAATAGTATGAAAAAGAGTCCAAAAGAAGAAAAGCAAGTAAAAAAAAAAGTGTCGTGAGTGAAAATAAGATTGAGGGAAAGAAAAATAGAAGTGATAGTAAGAAACGAGTGGTAAGAAACATGAGAGGAAAGAAAATGCACTTACTTTTTCACGAGTCCCACTATAGACGTTCATTTTCTTAAAATGAGTATGAAAAAGAGTCCAAAAGAAGAAAAGCAAGTAAAAAAAAAGTGTCATGAGTGAAAATAAGATTGAGGGAAAGAAAAATAGAAGTGATAGTAAGAAACGAGTGGTAAGAAACATGAGAGGAAAAGAAAATGCACTTACTTTTTCACGAGTCCCACTATAGCATCTTGGAGGGTGGTAGCCTACATATTAAGGTGACTTCGTGAAACCATTGTCGACATCATTTTATGCCGGGTTGATACCTAACAAGTTTCTATGAGTGGTTGTGGTTTGAAACCGATGTTAGTTGTTGAAAACCTCAGGGGCTAGTAGCCGGTCCACTTGATGTTAAAATTTTTGAAGCAAAACGGAAGTGTGCATATTCCATGGTTTTGTAAAAGAGTTTTGTGTTTTAGAAAAAAAGAAGATTTAGAATCGTTTTTATTTTCAAAACAAAGGATGGTTTATGGTTGTTGGCTTGAGAGTAAAGTTAGGACGTTTAGCTTGTGGAGCCTTTCCTGAGACTTATATGATTCATTTACTTAGAACATTTGGATTGTTGATCATTCATATTTCTAGCATATTGATTGTTTTAGATTTGTTGTTGTTGTTTTTGCTTGAGGACAAGCAAATGACTAAGTTTGGGGGTGTGTTAGGGTTGACTTTTTACTGCAGAAACATGTCGGTAGCCCTGTTTGACCACGTTTTTGACCTATTTCCCATTATTATTTGCCAAAAAGGACCACATATTCTTAAAGTAGAACATACATAGTTTATTTATGCATAAAAGTCAAACTATGATACTTTAGGAAAAATATGAGATAAATGCGGTCAAAGTTGGAAGAAAATAACAGAATTCTGTCTTTTGCAGAATTGCGCCTGGCGCTTTTTTGGAGGGCAATTTGTCAAAACGCACGTTTTGATTAATGAAGGGCAAAGAGAACATTTCCCATATGTTCAAAACCGTGAGTCCAAGTCCAAGTGAGGTGGTTAGGTGAATCTCAACCATTTTCCACCCAAATTGGAGGGGAGTTTCAACCAACCTATGGTGCTATAAAAGAAGTCATCCATCCCTCAGCAAATCATCCATTCCAAGCTTCATTTCATCTTCTTTTCGATGCTCTCTAGTTGTAGAACACGTTTTTAGGGTTTATGTTCATGTTTTAGTTGTTCATTTCTTCCTTTTTCACGCTTTTAATTCGAGTTCTTAGTTCCGTTCTTTGTTCATTCTGTTCTTTTAAAGTTCTTTAGCGAGTTTCAACTCCCCTCACGCTCGAGAGAGAAGAGGGTTAAGCTAGAACTCCTTGTATGGCTTATTTATTCATTTAAATTCAATAAAAAATACTTTCTTTATGTTTTCGTGCATTTACTTTCATTTAATTATGTTCTAAATTAGTTATCAACCTCCTTGTGGAATGCCTTAGTCAAATGATTTGATTTTCAACACGCTCGGGATTTTGGCCAGATTGCGTCTGACACTTCTTTTGGTTGGTTTCTAAAAACTTCTCTTTACCTCTTTTTTCCATTTGGCTAGTGGGAACTTGATTTATACACTAAAGCCCAACATTGGGAAATGTGAGTTAGGTAAAATAATAGGAAAGCAATATGGGATGTGACTTAGGAATAAACGCATAAAATATGGTCCTAGGAATAGGCCCTCTGACCCATAATGCAAATAAGTTGGTAGATATTCTCGAGGATTGTAATCACACATAGGAATATGATTGTAGGTTACCCTAGCCTCTGCAGCAACCAAAAACGGTAGTGAAAGAGTAGAACTCAAATCCCAAGAAAAGTCAGGAATTGCGCCTGGTGCATTTTCCCAACATAGTGTGTTTTCCATGTTTTGCATCAAAACTAAGGTAAGAGACAAGGAGGTTGAGTTCCATTAAATTGCTTGTTAGTTAATGTAACGCCCCAAGATTTCATATAAACATCCTAGGCAACGCTAAATAATTCTTCTGGCTAACCTTAACTCTAAACACGAGATAAGCAACCTCCTGGAAAATAATTTAGATGAAATAAAGCTTCGACTTCCATACGTTCTATCAGAAATATAAATGTCATAAAGTGTCAGAACTCCGCCCTCCGTGGGCAATTTAAAAGAAAACAACATCTCAAATTCGCCTCAGTGGCTAAAATTATTAAATAAGTAAAAACAACCGTGCACCTAAACTTCAATGACAACAACGACGCGTTTACCAACAACATCCATAACAATTAAAGTAGTTCTAAATAATACAAAATTTCCTCCGCGGTTCACACCTAGCAATAACATATGTCTCAAGGCTACTCGTACCCAACTACCTTTCCCTCTATCCTCACTAACTAAACTAGTGATCCTTCCTCGGTCAAGCCCTCTCCACATCATCACCGCGGTCGATCCCGTTCACACCTGAAACATATAAAGGTACAAAGGGGGGGTGAGTACATAAGGTACTCCGTAGGTAGCACTTCCTAACTAGCACAAAAAAAATTATGCTCACAGTCACAACATAAAGAACAAAACAATAGCGAGGGAATCAAATAAGCAGTGAGAGATAGCGAACAATTAACTTGACATTTAGAACAAAACAAGAGCAAGGCAACCAAATAAGCAGAGAGAGATAGCGAACAAATAACTTGACATTTACATACAACAACTAAGAGTCGAAACTACCAATACCACAACCCATGATTCGCTAGCCCTTGTTTCATAGTACTAAACCTTCCTCAACACCCCCCTTTATCACTCCCCACCGCACGCCGCCGCCGCCCGTCACGYGCTGCTGCTGTTCGACGCTGCACCTGCTGCCGCCGCCGCTGCTGCCGCTGTGTCCGCCGGAGATGGCTGCCGTCGGTGCTGCTGTGTCGGAGAGGGAGAGTCCGRGTGGAGGGGGGTGGCCGACGGCTTCAACAAGAGAGGAAAAGGGGAAAAGGAGAAGAGGAATGAGAACAAGTGGCTAGGGTTCCCTTTTCTTGTTTCAAACTTTTAACTYSTTTGGGCTTGGGTTCTTTTCCTTATGTTTAAGGCCCACTTACCCAACCCTTCCTTGTTAAAACAAACCAATAATAGAGTTTCGTAATTGGCCCAATGATCCAAAACAAGTGTCGCATAATGGAAATCCGTACTAAATGTAACTTGAAATAACTACACGCTACTAACTCACCACWAAAACTGTAACAATACACACTAGTCGAGATGTCACACTTAAATTAAATAAGATCACTGATGAATCAATTAAAAATAACAATGAAATAAATCAATAAATCAATAAATAAAAATCCATTTTGTTAGAAAATTTTCCGGAACTCGGGACAAGCTAACCTGAGTAACGCGGGGCGTTACAGTTAAAACCCCAAACAACAACATTTCACCATTATTTTCTTCCTAAATCACAATTGCATATTTGAACAATTTCACTGCATTACTTGATTTTGAAAAGCAACAAGTCCCTGAGGATTCGACTTTAGATTACTTCCGAGTATTACTTGTGACTATGTGCGCTTGCACGAGTCTCTAATCTTTTTAAAGGTAGAGAAAATCCCAACATATTCGTACAATTTGTCTCCGCCCTACTCTTGTAACGAACTTTGGAGGATCGATGGTGAATTCAACAAAGTCATCCGGTAAAACCCAATCCTCCTCATCACCGAAGGGAAATATTGGCTCGGAATAAGCAGTAATAAAGGTCTCCAATTTATACTTCGACGAACATAATGTGTATATATTGACATTACGATGCATGGCCGCAGCAACGACATGTGAGAATAGATTCTAGTAGTAGTGAAACTGCTTGCACGTACAAGTCTTACTGTTCAGGTTGACACGCACTTTACAACTAGCGCCGTGTATCTCGTATTCAAAATTGTCAATAAGTTTAATGAGATGTCGTTGGGCCTGCTCCACAGCTTCCTTAAGAATATTTCCAGCATAGTCAGTCAGAATGGTCGATCTTGTGGATGCGTATGTCCGTCGCTCGTAAAACCATCGTTGTAGAAGAGCCCTACAATGTTCTAACAGTGCGGTGACTGGCAATGCCCGTTCATGCACAAGTACATCATTCATGGACTCCGCAATGTTAGTCGTCATTTGGTTGTACCCCAGTCTAGGTTGATATGCACGTGCCCATTTGTCGAACCGGATGTCCTCTAGATACTTATGCACTTTTGGGAATCCTGCAAGTTGGTTCCAATAATACTTGAACGTAGACTTCTTGAACGCCTTAGCTGCTTGAATGTACAACCTCTCCACATCCTCGGTCCTACACTTGAACTTATCGTTCAAGTTTATCTTTACATGATGCATGCATGTAACGTGTTTCTCGTCGAGAAGACAGCAGCTACAGAGTGATTAATGGTTTGGTGCCGGTCGGACACGAAAACCAATCCATTAATGTCTCCAATACAAATCTTCACATGCTCCAAAAACTAAGTCCATAAGCTGTCTGTTTCCTTGTCCACAATTCCAAACGCTAGTGGATATATCTGATTATTCCCATCGACAGAGGAGGCTATAAATATCACACCTTTATACTTTCCCTTCAGATGTGCACCATCAATGACAAGCATAGATCAAATGCAACTTCTAAAGCCTCTTATTGAGCAACCCAGAGCCATGAATGCATACTGAAAGTATTTATCAGCTTCTAGTTTCATGGAAAAAATTGTGCTCGAGTTCACCGATTTCAACGCCTCGCCATATTTACGCAAGAGTGTATAGGACTTCTTAGGCGATCCCATTAGTATGTCCAACGCTTTTTCTCTTGCACACCAAGCCTTTTTATATCGGATGTTTACACCATAATTTTTCCGCATGTCATTAACAATATCCTTTGGATGATAACAACGACTTACATCCTCGAGGTTGGATTTTATGAGTTGACCCAAGACATGACTTCGAGCTTGTCGGTGGTCATGTTTCATCACCTTACGTATGCAACTATGTAACTCATGAAACATAGAGATAAAAAAAGTATCGGAACCTTTAATCTTCCTTGCACGCAGGTTCCATTTGCATCTATCCTCCGAGCATGTGACAGTATACAAGCTCTTATTAGATTTCTTCACGCGATATTCAAAATTCAATCTCATCTTAAACACAGATAGTTTGAACTGGAATTCTTCTTTCGATCGAGAGGTACTCCCTACCGTAATGTCCTCAGTTGACAGACCAACTTCATTGCCCTCACCTATCCGAGTGAGTACCCTTGATCAAGAAGTTTGACTAGTTGCACACAGTGCATTCGTACTATCCGTGTGCACTTCGGTCAAGGGGTCCAAAGACGGAGTGGCTACATCCTCGGGCTCTACTTGCTCGTTCTCAACATCAGCATCGTTCTTGAACTCATTATCGTGGTTCTCATCATCCCTACCTTCATACTCCATGTGATTGTCATCATTGTCGTCCCACTGACCGCAATAGTTTGTTTCATCATCATCTAGGTTACATGATGGACCAGCATTAGGGAGTGTGTAATTCAAATGAACTGATGGCACATAATGCCCTACCTGGTCCGGAACTGAATGGAATCTTCAGTCCTTAGAACGATACGATTCTGTGAAGTGCTTCCACTACCGTGTCTTTCCTTCGGTACGGCAGATACGTAGAGTGAGACTTGAGAGGGAGGTGGAGGACCTCTTAAAAAAAATCTGAGGCTATGATCATCGAATATATAAAACTGTGGGACTTGATACTGGGGCTTGAATAGGTATACACAACGTATCAAGATGTTGAACTGGTCTCGGTCAATTCTGGTAAGCATGAACATGGCACTTATGAGCTCATCGTACGTTATACTATTGTCCACATCTAAACCTTCAATAATCCCACCTTCGTATACAGATTGAGACTCATTCCACGTACCACCATAACCAACAAAGAGACGAGGCATCCTGCATTATGAACGAACAAGTTAATTGAGGGTGAAATTACTGAATTCACGGGCGAAAACAAGTAACTTCTCGACCGTGAAGCTTATACATCTCCTGCGTGAATGCTATTATTTTCACCCAAGAATGGTTCAAAAATGGCCTAGAAACAGTTAGAAAAATCAGAACAAAGAAATTGTTTCACCCATATCCACACTACGTTTCAACAGAAGTTGAAAGCTAAAAAAATAAAATTATACAAAAGCTAGAGATGCAAATGTGCGAGTTCATAGATGAAAACAAAACTTGTTATTCAAAATAAATAACATCTACCTCGTTCATGTAGAAAAATATCACTTTCAGATGGAAAAGTCCGAGGTAATTTGCAGTTACGTAATTCTTTTTTGTTATCTGAGAGCTGAGTACAAGATGCACTGATGAAAAGTAAAGTCGTTCGTGCGAATATTTTCAGTTAGGTGTTTCCTTTATTGAAAAACTTCAATTCACGGGAGAGACAGAGGCATTTCACGGACGTGAAATTAATGTAGTTCAACCACATAACTTCATTTCTCGAGTGGGATAGTTGTGCTTCACAGCTGGGAAATTAATGTACGTTAGCCCATTTCTCGTGGACGTCTCGCCCATAATGTCATTATCTTGTTATTTTTCTCATGATTCGCTCCAGAAAATTATGATCTCACTCGAGAATTAACTTTGTTTGCGAGGGTTAGTTGGGTACATTTACTTCACTGACACGTTAGAAAAGTCATTAGTGGGCCATTGAAAACATTTTTTGAGGGGTGGATTATCTAAGCAAAAAGTTTTCTTCAGCAGGCTATTTGAGCCATTTTCCCATTAGAGATCTCCCTAAAGATGGCGAGATGAAACATTGGGTTGGGCCAATCCTCTAAGCTCGCCAAGGATGGGGCCGAGTCAGAAGCATTCAGCCTAAGAATATATAAACCAGCCCATTTATGAGCCCACAAACGCGGTGTTTATAAATCCCGAGAATTAGGTTTTTGAGAAGAGTAAAACGAAGTTCGTCGGCCGTTGAAACTCTATAGTTGTAGGAGAAGCTAGACGCCACCGAAGATGGTGAAAGGAAGGGAAGGAGAGAGAGTCGGGTCTATAATCTAAGCCTATGGAATATCAAATTTTTAAGTTATTATTGTGTCGTTCTTCACCTAATTTGTTTTTATTGTTCTTTCGCTTCACTTTTTTGTTGGAATTAGACTCTACATCCGAGGAACAATTCCCGGCTACAAGAGGTAACTAATTACTGTCTTTCGACTCCCTCGTTCACATTTTCTTGCCATAACATTTGAGTTTGTTGTGTTTATGGACTGCGCTATATTGTTTTCTTAGTTGTTGTCATTTGTTTGAAATCTAATGATGATTGATGTGGTGGCTAGGTCTAAATCCAACCAGTACCCGAACACTTCATTACTCCAGATCAAGGGTGTTAATTCCAAGGATGAGGTTTCCTGGTACCAAGGAAAGCGATTGGCTTATATCTACAAGGCTAAAGTGAAGAAGAATGGGACACATTATCGTTGCATTTGGGGTAAGGTCGCTGGGCCTCACGGTAACAGTGGCATTGTTAGAGCGAAGTTCATGTCTAATCTACCGCCAAAGTCCATGTTATGGTGAAAAATAAAGCTATTTAATGTGTTGTAAATGGAGACCCCTCTATCTTGGTTCTTTACATTTTGGTAACTTCTCTACAGGGTGATAGGGTCAGAGTATTCATGTACCCCAACAACATTTAAGGTAACTAGCTTATTTCGTTGCTTAGTAGATTTATCTTTTACGGTCTTTCTCTTTATCTTTTTACACCTGGTATGTTCTGATGCTTCTTATTATGGTTTCTGTCTTTTATGAGTGGGAAGCTCATGATTTGCTGGGCGAATGTGTTCGACCAGCACGTGAACAGTAGATTTGTGAGCAATGTGTGGAAGGTTGGTCTGGATATGAAGGATGTGTGCGACAGAGCAACTGTGGCGAAGATGGTGAATGATTTAATGGTGAATAAAAGAGAGGAGTTCGTGAGGTCTGCTGCTGAGATTGCTAATTTTGCAATGCGAAGTGTGAGCGCAGGTGGATCATCATACGCTTATTTTGGACGTCTGGTCAAGGATATTAGATTGCTAAGTCAACAGACAACACTAGAGAAACATTAACGATGATGTCAAATTTTATTTCAAATATGAAGGGTTGAAAATGTTGGAAAAAATTTTAAAAACCCATATGTTAGAATTTAAGCTAGATTCATTTCTATATACATACATGAATTCCTAGATACATGAATTGTTAGGTTTATGTAAGATAATGTATTAAGATACATGAATAGTATGTATACATGTATCTATTTATTTTGTGTCTTTTAGATGTGTCTCTTGGATGTTACATAAAGGGATCATTTCCTTCATTTGTAATCAAGCAAGAAAGAAGCTAATCGAAGCATTTCAATCAAGAAAGAAAAGAGAACAATATTCTTCTCTTGTATGTTATTGAGTTTAATAAGAGAACAAATTTCTTCTCTTTAAAGTTGGTGAGTTTTAGAGTGAATTCTAGTGAGGGCTTATCAACGTTTCCAACAAAGTGGTATCAGAGCCAAGTTCAAAAGATGTCATCCAACAACATGTTGCAGCCTCAACTTTCTCATTTTGAAGGAAAGAACTATAGATGGTGGAGTCAACAAATGAAGGTTCTTTATAGATCTCAAGAGCTTTGGGATATTGTTGATAGAGGATATTCGGAGCCAGAAGGTGAAGATGGTCTTTCACAAGAACAACTCAACGAGTTGAGAGATGCTAGAAAGAAAGACAAAAAAGCGTTGTTTTTTATCTACCAAGCTGTAGATAAAATATCTTTGAAAGAATTTCAGGAGTCTCAACTGCTAAAGCAGCATGGGATGAATTGCAAAGTTTATATAAAGGAGAGGAAAAGGTAAAAATGGTAAGATTGCAAGCACTTGAAAGAAGTTGAAACTGTTGAAGAATTTTTCAATCATGTTCTCTCTATTATTAATCAATTGAGATCAAAGAGTGGTAGAAAAGATCCTTCGAAGCATGACCAGAAGATATGAGCACATTGTAGTAGCAATTGAAGAGTCTAAAGATTTGTCAACACTCTCCATATATAGCTTGATGGGATCTCTCCAATCTCATGAGCTTAGATTGAAGCAATTTGATTTTACTCTTTCAGAAGAAGCTTTTCATATGCAAACTTCTTCTAGAGGGAGATTTAATGAAAGAAGAGGTGGTCGCAGTGGTCGAGGAAATGGAAGGTCTAATGACTTCAAAAGTTTTGAGTCAGAGAGAAGAGATAATCAAACTTCTTCAAATAGAGGAAAGAGAAGAAATTCCAGTAGAGGAAGAAGTAGAGGTGGAGGTCATGGAGATTTTTCTCACATACAATGCTTCAATTGTAGACGCTACGGGCACTTTCAAGCAGACTATTAGTCTAAAAAGACCAATTCTAATAAGGCAGAGACCACTCTGATGCATGAACAACAAAATGATGATCAAAGCCTTTTTTTTCCTCACATTTAATGTCCAAGAAACAAGTACCGAAGATATATGGTACCTTGATAGTGGTTGCAATAACCACATGACCTTTTCGTAACTATGGGTGAATCTCTTCAAAATGAAGTGAAGACAGGTGACAACAAGAAACTCACAGTCAATGGAAAAGGAGATATTATCGTGAAGACAAAGAATGGAGCAAAAAGAATCGTTGATGTGTATTACGTTCCAGGACTCAAACACAATCTTTTAAGTGTTGGTCAACTTCTATTGAAGGGACATGATGTTGTCTTCAAAGATAGCATATGCGAGATTAGAGCTAAGAATGAAAGTCTCATAACAAAGGTACACATGACTCACAACAAAATGTTTCCAATCAAAATGTTTTATGAGAAGCTTCTTTGTTTTGAGACTTTAGTAAAAGACTCTTCATGGCTTTGGCATTATCGATATGGGCACCTGAGTTTTGACACTTTGTCTAACATGTGTCAACAACATATGGTGAGAGGAATGCCAAATATTAAAAGGGAAGATCAACTTTGTGAAGCATGTATTTTGGGAAAGCATCATCGAAATCCATTTTCGACAGGAAGTTCTTGAAGAGCATCAAAACCTCTCGAGCTAGTCCATACAGACTTATGTGGACCCATGCGAACTACTACGCTTGGAGGTAATCGTTATTTTCTCACATTTATTGATGACTATAGTCAGAAGACATGGATTTACCTGTTAAAAGAAAAAAGTTATACTTTCGAGTAAAACATTCAAGGCAATGGTGGAAAATGAAAGCAACTTAAAATTGAAGATGTTGCGTTCTGATTGTTTATGGATAATATATTACTTTTGAAGATTTTTTTGAAGGAAAATGGAATAAAGTATCAAAAGACTGTTCGAAGAACTCCTCAACAAAATGGTGTTGTAGAGAGAAAAAACAGAACAATAATGGAGCTTGCAAGAAGTATGTTGAAGGCCAAGAATCTTCCAAATGAATTTTGGGGAGATGTAGTGACATGTGCTATTTGTCTCTTGAATCGTGCTTCAACCAAAAGTGTTCAAGGCCTTACTCCTCAAGAAACATGGAGTGGATTAAAGCCAACTGTTAGTCACCTAAGAGTATTTGGCTGCATTGCTTATTCTCATATTTCAAATGAGAAAAGAGGTAAGCTCGATGATAAATCAGAAAAATGCATTTTTGTTGAGTATAGTGAGAACTTCAATGCTTATAGATTATTCAATCCTATAAGCAAGAAAATCATTATCAGCCGAGATGTAAAATTTAGTGAAGCAGAATTTTGGAGATGAGATGCAACAAATGGAAACCATAATCCATTACTTGTTGACATGAATGACAAAGGAGATGCTCAAGACTTGGAGCTTGAAGAGACTCGACCAGCAGCTTCATCTTCATCTCTACCTTCCACAAGTGATGAATCAACTCCACCAAGGAAGATGAGAAATATTCAAGAGATCTATAATGCTTCAAGAAGAATACCTGAAGATGAACATGTTGATTTTGCTTTATTTGCAGATGTTGATCCTATATACTTTGAGGAGGCAATTCAAGATGAAAAATGGAAGGTTGCAATGGATCAAGAGATCGATGCAATAAGAAGAAATGAGACATGGGAGTTAGTCAATCTACAGGAAAATAGATAAGCTCTTGGAGTCAAATGGGTCTACCGGACGAAGCTGAAGCAAAATGGCGAAGTTGAGAAATATAAGGCAAGACTTGTCATTAAAGGGTACAAGCAAAAGTATGGTGTGGATTATGAAGAAATTTTTGCACCTGTGACCCGTTTGGAGACTGTTTGATTGATTCTAGCTCTTGCAGCACAAAATGACTGGAAAGTACATCAAATGGATGTCAAGTCAGCTTTTCTAAATAGGTACTTGGAGAAAGAGATATATATTGAGCAACCTCCTGGTTTTGTACAGAATGGAGACGAGGACAAGGTATGTCGATTGAAGAAAGCATTGTACGGGTTAAAGCAAGCACCAAGAGCCTAATACAATCGTATTGATAGTTTCTTCCTGAAGAATGATTTCAAAAGATGTCCATATGAACATGTTCTCTACACCAAAGAGGACAAGAATGGTAATTTCTTGATCATTTGTCTATAAGTTGATGATTTGATATTTTTAGGAACTTCAACAATGATGCTTGAAGAGTTCAAAGTGAGCATGAAGAAAGAATTTGAGATGACTGATATGGGCTTGCTTCATTACTTTCTTGGTATCGAAGTAAAGCAAAGTGATACTGGGATTAATATTTCCCAAAAGAAGTATGCGAAGGATTTGTTGTTCAAGGTCAAAATGGAGAATGCTGATAAGAAAATGGACCTAACAAGTGTTCATAATACTTTAATAAATGATATTCAACTCATTCAAAAGATTTGGAATGAATGACCCATGATCTCAATGGGTTGGTGAAATCTCGGTCGAGTTTTTTGACTCATGGATGGGTCCCACAATAGAAAGCCGCATTTTTTTTACTTTTCTTGGTCAAATGCCGACGACCGACAGGTGAAGAGGGGTCTAAATACGAAGGTTATGTGAGATTAAGTTAACTCTAGGTTAAAATATTATTGTAGTTTTCATTTTGAGCTTTGGCTTATTTTTGTTTCTATACTTTTGTAATGTTCATTTTAGTATCTGTATTTTCAAACTTTAGTTTACATTAGTTTTTGTTCTTTTAATATATTCGATTTGATCCGTGTACATTTAAAAATAGACCATTTTGATCTTTGTTTTCGAAATTTTAACACAAATTATACACATAATAGAAATCTTTCAATATAGAGTCATCGTTACATTTCAAAAAATATATCGAGTGTAGTGTCATGTTGAAATTGTGATAGAAAAATGAAATAAAAATAAATTTTAAAGGATTAAAATAGTCACTTTTAAAAGTACAGGTAATAAAACGAACATTTTGATAAAGTATAAAGAGTTAAATGAACAAAAACAAGTCTAAAAGTACAAGGATCCAAAATAGTATTTTAACCTTAATTATAGTTTCATATTTACCTATTTTCCCTCTCATCTTTCTCTCTCATTGAATGGTAGTAAATAAGTTGTACAATAATGAAACTGTGTCAAAAAAGAAAAATATTTGCTCCACACGTGAGGCCAACATATATGTTTGGTAGCCATTTTTTGTTTTTTGTTTTTGAAAAATAGAAAACCAAAATTTTTTGATAATCTTTTTAGTTTTTTGTTTTTAAAAGGTTAGAAAATTGAAAATAAGAAAGAAAAATCTATGTAGAGTAGAGATAACAATGGTGTGGGTGCGAGTGAGGATGCTATCCTCCATTCTCGTGCCCATGAAAATTTTTAATCCCCGTCTCTACCTCGTTTTTCAATCTGAGAGATGTTCTTGAGAAAAATTATTAGTTTTATTAATTGTTTTAATTATTTTTAGATTTAAAAAAACGTAATAAATATATATTAATTATTTAAAAATGGAATGGGGGATCGGGTTGAGACATGCATTTTCTATTTTTGGGACCAGACTCTGCGGAAAAGAAAAGTTATGGTGGAAAAAAATTTAGAGATAAAAACAAGATTCAAAATATAATTTTTAGAGAAAATAAATAAATAAAGAAATAAATAAAAGTTAAAAAAAGAAGATGGAAAAATATTAAATTTTAGAGCGACAAAGATATTCTTTAGAGATAAATATGAGAAATAAAAAAAAAAGTTTAGTATTAAAAAAAAAAATTCATATTTTGAAAAAACAGAAATTTGTTTGTTGAAAACTAATTTTGTTTTTGTTTTTGAAATTTACATAGAACTACAAATTGATTTTTGAAAAATATAGAAAATTAAATTGATTATCAAACAACTTGATTTTTAATAAAAACCAAAAACCAAATATATATTAACTAATAAGAGAGTAGTTTAGATATTATAAAAAATGAACGATAATATTGTAAAAAAAAAATCTTACTTTTATATATATTATATAATAAGTAATCGGTGTTAATTATAAAACAGTTTAAGATAATTTATAATATATTTTTTTTGGCCAAAGAGCCAAGAGGTTGTCACACCTCCCTAGGTTGTAATAAAAACAAATTATAAATATATATTTTTGAAAACGCTATGTTTGTATAGGGTAAAAGATACTTTTAGTCCCTCGATTTGACAATAAGTTTCTATTTAATCCATAAGTTTCAAAAGGTGACAATTTAGTCCCTTGATTTTTAGAAAATAGTTATAAAAGATCTATGGAGTCAAACTTTACTAGTAGAATGTTGACGTGGCACTACTGATTATTTTTTGGGGTGCATGTGTTCTTACAACTTGTTTTTTGATAAATCGAACTCTTTCTCTTGTTTTTGGTTGGGATACTCCTTTTCATCGATTGTATGGGAACCTGCTTATTATTCTTCTTTGAAAATGTTTGGGTGTTTATGTTTTGCATCTACTTCTTCTCCTATTAATCGTTCCAAGTTTCATCCTCGTGCTCTTCCTTCGGTTTTTGTTGGCTATCCACCAGGGATGACAGGTTACAAGCTTTATGATATTGAGCATAAGCGATTTTTCATATCACGGAATGTTGTCTTTCATGAGAATTATTTCCCGTTTCATACAATTTCTTCTCAGCCTACCGAGGTTGATGATTTTTCTGAGAGTTCTTCTACTATACCGTATGATGACCTTTTGAATGAGGATGTTCATGCTGATATTTCTAGTTCTTCTTCTATTGAACATGTCCATGCTGTTATTGAACATCATGTTGTTTTTTAGCCTTCCATTCAACCCTTTGCTCTTGTTGTTGAGGCTACAACCACTGAGCTTCCTGTTACTGAGGACAATTCTCCTATTGAGTATGTTACTCTTGTTCTGCCTACACAAATTGCTGATGTTCCTGTTGTTTCTGTTGATCAACCTCTTGTTGTTTCAGACATTGCTGGTCCATTTGCTGGGCAACACCTGCAACTTGTTTGCAGGTCATCTAGGCCTACACAGAGGCCATCTTATCTTCATGACTACCATTGTAGTCTCGATCACAATTCTCCAGCCAGTAGCTCTTTATGTTATCCTTAGACAAATATTTGTCTTATCATAATTTGTCACAATCGCATAGAACCTTTGTGATGAATGTATCTTCTCATTTTGAACCTCAATTTTATCACTAGGTCATTCCCATTACTCATTGGCGTACTTCTACGAATGATGAGTTGAAGGCTATGAAATTGAATCGAACTTGGTCTTTTGTGCCTCTTCCTCTAGGTCAACATTCTATTGGAGGTAAATGGGCGTATAAGGTCAAACATAAATCTTATGGTTCCATCGAGAGATACAAAGCTAGGCTGGTTGCAAAGGGATATACTCAACAGGAGGGCCTTGACTATATTGAGACATTTTCTTCGGTTGCCAAATTAGTCACTGTTAAAATATTGTTCACCCTTGCAGCTTCTTTAATTGGGTTTTTATTCAGCTCGATGTCAACAATGTCTTTCTGCATGGTGACTTGTTCGAGGAACTGTACATAGACTTGCCTCTTGGTTACAAGCATGGAAAAATATCTTTTTAGAGGGAGAAACTTGTTTGCAGACTTCACAAGTTTATCTATGAACTTAAACAAGTTTCTCGACTGTGGTTTGATAAGTTTTCACGGGCTCTTCTACTTCTTGGTTTTCACCAAGCTAAATCTGACTATTCCTTGTTTACTAAAGGTTCTGGTGACACTTTTGTTGCTCTTTTAGTTTATGTGAATGACATTATCATTGTTGGACCTTCTACTTCTATTATTGAGTCTTTGAAAGTTTCACCTTAATAATGCTTTTTGGTTAAAGGACTTCGGTTGTTTGAAGTATTTTCTAGGATTGGAGTTAGCCCATTCATCTTCTGGCATTTTCTTATCCTAGAGGAATTACGCTTTACAGCTTCTTAAAGACTCTGGTTTCCTAGCCTAAAAACTAGCCCATTGTCCATAGACCCTGCTGTCAAATTAAATGCTTCTAAAGGTGAACTTCTTGCAAATTCAACTTCTTATTGGAGACTTATTGGATGACTATTTTACCTCACAATTTCACATTGTGATATTGTTTTCACATTCCACAAATTAAGTCATTATGTTGCTTCTCCTCGAAAACCTCATTTGGCAGCTGCTCATCATCTCTTTCGTTACATTAAGAACAGCCCAGACAAAGGAATTTTTCTTCAGTGTTCGTCGTCTGTTCAGTTTCTGCCTTTGCTGATGCGGATTACGCATCTTGTGTGGATTCTCGAAAGTCCACAACTGGTTTCTGTATATTTTTGGGTGACTCCTTGGTCTCTTGGAAAGTTAAGAAGTAGTCTACTGTTTCTCGCTCTTCTACTGAAGCCGAATATCAGGCTCTTGCTGTGGTTACTAGTGAGATTGTTTGGCTGTATTACCTTTTTGCTTTGAAGGTTTCCTTTACTCGGGCTGGTCTTCAATTTTGTGACAACCAGGTGGCTATTCATATTTCTTCTAATCCTTTTTTTCATGAGCGGACGAAGCACGTTGAGATTGATTGTCACTTTGTTCATGACAAAATTAGTGATGGTTTCATCAAATTGTTATTTGTTCCGCCTTACAACTCGCTGATTTATTCACAAAGGCCCTTCCTTTGCCTTTTTTCTCACTTGTGTTATCCAAGTTGGGCATTCTTACTCCTAATGCTCCAACTTGAGGGGGAGTATATCAGGTTTGTTAATCTATTTGTAATAGTTAGGTAGTTTGTTATATTCAAGTGGTGTAACTACCTTATGTACTGATGGTCTATATATAGACCTTACTTCATAAATAATATTTAATACACATTGTAATTTACTCTTAAGCTTAATAAAATGAAGTATACAGTAAAATGAACAATTGAAGAATTCAATCAAAATATAAATACCCTTGAAATTAGTGTAAACGTTAATTACTTTCATTCCATTGGCCATTGTACAATAAAGTTACGCATTGAAACTTTGCCATAGTAAATGACGAAAAGAAAATATGATGAAGATCGTGATGAGGAAAAACAAAAAAAATAGGCAAATTGCACAAACCACCCCTAAAGTATGATAATTGCGACAGTTACACCCCCAACTTTCAATTGTAAATATTAAACCCTTAAACTTTTACAAGTGAAAAAATTGCACCCCAAAAATATAATGAATGTTACCATTACACCCTCAAACTTTTAATTGCAAAAATTAAACCTTCAAACTTTCACAAGGTCAAAAAAATTACACCTCAATTAAAAAAAGTTAAACTCTTAAATTATCATAAATAAAACAATTAAATTTATTTTTACTCCTTCTCCTTTCTTTTTACTTCCTCTCTCCTTGTTCTCCCTCTCCCTACTTTCTCTCTCTAGAAGAGAAGTATTTTATGGACTGAAATTTTCTCTCTTCGATTAAAATGGGGACTCGTCACAAATGTCAGAGGTGTGGGTGTAGTTTTTGGGCAAGAATCTTCCCCAAACAACATCGGATTCAGCCGCCGACTGGAACACGGACAACACGATAGACAATCTTCAAGCGTTCAACAAGAATCGTTGAAACACAGTCCTCGGATGCTCAAAATTTCTGCCAATTTTCTGTTCTATTAGTAAGACTTTAAATCTCTCCCTCTACTTTTTCTCCGGAACACTTTTTGAGCTTTCTTTCACAGTTCCTCCTCTAATTTTCCCTTTCCCAAAATGGCTGAAGCAAAATTAAAAAACCCAACAGTCGAGAGGAGGGTGATGGGGTGCTCACGAAAATCTTCAAGAATCCTTCGCTGAGTTCCCCCTTTTCGTCTTCACTCCTTTACCTCTAGCGAGTTCTATTTTTTTTGAAGAGAAAACTTCAGTACACAAAATACTAGCTTCTAGAGAGACGGAGAATCGAGAGGAGGGAGAGAGAGAAAAAAGATAGAGAGTCAAAATAAATTTAATATTTTAGTTTACTTTTTAAAAAATAAAAAGTTTTAGGCTGTAATTTTTTCAATTTATGAAATTTTGAGGGTTTAAACTTTACAGTTGAAAGTTTAAAGGTGTAATTGTAACAATAATCATACTTTAGAAGTGCAATTTTTTCACTTGTAAAAATTTAAGGGTCTAACTTTTACAATTGAAAGTTTAGGGGTGTAATTGTCATAATCATCATACTTTAGGGGTGGTTTATGCAATTTACCCAAAAAAAGATTAAGGGATGAAGGTGATAGATGGGATGTAAAATGGATAAATATTTAGAAAAAAACGATGTAAATTTAGGAGAAAATAAGAAATGGCTAATAATACAATTTGTTTAAAATTAAAAAGAAAGAAATGAAAAAAATAACTAAAATAATCTTAACAAACATACGTTGAAAAAAAAAACTAAATCTTATAGAAATGATCAGTTTTATGGTACATATGAGGTAGAGGGTCTAGAACAGGTTGAGGTAGATGATCATGTTCATGAATAGCCGTCAGAAACAAAAGTTCCTACAGAGATTCCTGAGAGGTTTCACTTAGAAGATCTACCAGAAATCGGCGTTCTTCCACGCGATATCTGTTCGGATTCCTCACAACAAATGGAAAATTGGTGCAACTATACACCAAACAATCCATTGTAGTATAAAAACAAGGTTGTCTCTACATATATTACAGTTTTACTTGAAATAGTAAATTAGAATACCAAAAACCAAAATTAAAAATAAATATTAAAGTTGTATGGATGTTGTAAAGGAAATCAACAGAAACAGTAAATGAGCAAGAATAGAAATATTATGCGATTCTGCTCTAAAGCATCCGAAAATGGAAAACAAATAGAAATATGAAATCTGATGCGAAATGAGGGTAAATTGAGGGAGAATCACTCTAATGCTCTCACTCACGTCTAGCTATGCTCTAGTAAACTCAAAATGCTGAATGCCTAAACAAACACGGCTCTCTTCCAAGATACCCAAACATGTTTAACCCCAATTCTCGTTGTAGACTAAACAAGCAATATATACAATTTATAGGCACGAAAGGGTGAGTCTCATCCCTGAGTACTCACCATTCTACTTCAAAGAGAGAAATCTAACGCAAATAGAGGCAAACTTGCAACACAAGGACTTTCCCAAGCCTCAAGTGAGCATAGCAAACTAATAATGTTGGCCAAGCAAAATCAGTAAGATGAAAGAATACAAACATCTCTATTAAATCACTAAAAATATATATGAGTTACTAAAAAATAAATAAACGAGAGCTACAGTGAGTTCATCCCCCCCTCCTCCGAAGTTGGGGTTTAGTTCATGCTGAAAGAAAATAAAAGGGTAGGTAGAGAAGAAATGTAGCCCATTGAGTAAGGAAGCTTTTGTAGGAGTGAAGATTCATCTAGCTCAGTGAAGACGCAAGGTTCAGATTCTTTTTCGTCGGCTTCTCATCGAAATGAGTGAAGAATGTTATTTAATTTCGATGCCCAAATTTATTTTCTATTATAGGGCTTTCTGTGGCTGCTGGCCAGTGTTCTTCTATTTGTATCGCGTCCTTAAAAATTAAGGCACGACTAGGAGGCTGTACGGACACGGTAAAACTCGTGCAAATCAATTACTGTCCAGTGACACGCTCTAGAGCATCCTAAGCAGCTTTAGACTCCAGTATAAATGCATCTTCCTGCCATGCTCTAGTAACACTTTCATAGCCTTGGAAGCACTTGGCTTGCCCTCAAGAAATTCTCCAATTCCTATACAAAACATCCATAATTAAGCATAATTCATTCAAAATGAGGGATTTGAGAATTCTTACAGCTTAGGGACCTAACTAAATGATTTTTCTATTTTCAATGGTCTTTTGATAAGGACTCTTACCTTTACACACCAAAATTACCCAAATTATACCACAAAACACTCTTTTATGGAGAGTTATAAATATCCTATTGATGAGTATGAGTTACTGACTGATGGGAGAGAGCCTGAGAGTTATGAGGAGGCCATGGAAGATGAGCACAAAAGAGAGTGGATTTATGCAATGAAAGATGAAATGAAATCATTGCATAGAAACCACACTTTTGACCTTGTCAAGTTGCCTAAAGGGAAAATCGTACTGAAAAATAAGTGGGTTTATCGAGTAAAACAAGAAGAACGCATCTTACGACCGCGTTACAAAGCGAGACTAGTCGTCAAAAGGTTCAGTTAAAGAAAGGTGTTGATTTTGATGAAATTTTTGCTCCTATTGTGAAGATGTCTTCAATACGTGTAGTTATGGGTTTGGCAGCAAGCCTTGACTTGGAGGTTGAACAGATGGATGTCAAGACTGCATTTTTGCATGGTGATTTAGATGAAGAAATTTATATGGAACAGCCAGAGGGATTCGGGGAGAAAGGCAAGGAGAATCTTGTTTGCAGATTGAATAAAAGTTTTAATGGGTTGAAAGATGCACCGAGGCAGTGGTACAAGAAGTTTGAGTCAATTATGGGGGAGCAAGGCTTTAAAAAGACTACTTCCGATCATTGCGTATTTGTGCATAAGTTTTCTGATATTTATTATATTGTTGCTTTATGTTGATGATATCGTGATTGTTGGCAAGAATATTTCAAGAATTGACACTTTGAAGAAACAGTTGAGCAAATAATTTGCCATGAAAGATTTGGGCCAGCGAACAAGATTCTTGGAATTTGTGTGGCACGAGACAGAGCATCCAAGAAATTGTAAGTCTCGGGAACATTACATAGAGAAGTTGCTTGAAATATTCTACATGAGCAAGGCTAAAGTAGTAAGTTCGCCTCTATCCAATCACTTCAAACTGAGCAGTAAGCAGAGTCCTTCTACAAATAAAGAGAAGGAAGAGATGAGCAGAGTTCCATATGATTCAGCAGTTGGGAGTTTGATGTACGCCATGGTATGTACTAGACCAGATATTTCCTATGTTGTTGGTGTTGATAGTCGATTTATGTCCAATTCAGGAAAATAGCATTGGGAGGTAGTAAGTGGATCATGAGATATTTGCTGGGTACTTCAAGTTTGAAGCTCACTTTTGGAAGTGGAAAGCCAGTGTTTGCCGGTTACACTGATTCATATATGGCAGGAAATTTATATAACCGAAAGTTTACTTCTGGCTATTTGTGAAGGGATGTGAATCCCGGAGCGGAAACAGACCTTCGTTCATGATTTTTGAGTAACAAAATCAAAACTGTTAAGAAGAAAATAAGGGGAAAGTCTTTACCTTTGAAGAACTTTTCTTCAACAATTTCCCCTCGAACACCACCATTGAATCTTCCTTGCTATTCTCTTGGGTCTCGGGATCGTACTTGTGGGAGCACCGTTTGGAATGGGAGGGAGAATTCAGGGAGAGAACTTGAGAGAGATTGGGAGTTCTGTATTTTCCTATTATCTTTTTCTGCAGAACTCTTCTGCATACAAAAGCCAAAAAACAAAATGACGTGGGGAGTTACCCCCACGTGATTAAACTCCCCACTCCCCTGCTAAAATGTAGTGGAGTTACTTATTAATTAATATTAATTAATTAATATAATTAATATATATATTAAATAATTATTAATCAAATTAACAATTAATTAATATTAATTAATATTAATTAATAATTAATTAATTAAATGTAATATTAAATAATTAACAATTAATTATTTAATATTTAATTATATATCTCATATTTAATTAAACCATATTCTCTCTTGTATAACCTATAGATTTAATGTACATCTTATGTGCATTAATTTATAACCTATAGTTTTAATATGAATCATATTCATATTAATTTTATTTGAATCTCATTCAAATAATTTCTCTCATAATATATAGTTTTAATTTAGAATTAACTATATATTATAATATATCAATATACATATAATCCTTTAAGTAATTTGACAGTTCAAATTCTTCCAAAAACTTGATCATCGTTTTACCCGTTTTCAGCTAGCAAGGAGACCTAATGGACCTACAGATCAGAAGCTCCAACGATACGAGATTAATCGGTCAAACTCATTTACCAAGTTAATCAACATTCGTTAACTACGGGTCACTCTACTAAAGACCCGCAGTTACAATCTTCTCACTGCAGAATGTTTTCGTGTCCATGGATATACGATCATTAATGACAAGTCAATCCTTCACGAGTGCTCGTAACTCAAGTTGGGTCAAATTACCGTTTTACTCCTGAGTTACATCTTACTCCTTAAATACCACTGCTCCTCTAATGAACAACCCGGTTATTGTACGACCAATAACCGGAAGTCCCTCTCGGGCTAATGAGAGGGTGGAGCCCCTTGTTCAAGTTTCGGAGTCAGCATTTAAGAGAACACTCATCTACTCCCCTAAAGTCGGAGAGGAGTGAATTCCATCTTGTGAAGTTATGTTCCCAGCTCCCCACTCGGTTTCGTCCCCAAAATGGTAGGAATATTGAGTCGGCAACTCGGTCCACTCTCACTCATACAGATCAAAGGACGAGCCCTCACGGGCAGGAGTCCATAACTCACTCAGGATTGAGAATGAGTTGTTTGGTCATCCTATGAAATAGCAATCTGTTAGTTAATGGTGTTACATCTAAAGATTGGCTATTTAGCAATCCGGTCTTATACAAACTCATTGTATAGGATACCCCCACTCGCATGTCTCTACACGAACGACCTGCATCGAGTCGTCTGTAACATTTACAGAGTGGGCCGTATCTATAGTGTTGCCAGGATAAGGTACCCAGTCTTATCTATATACTATAGACCCTTTAGGTTATTCACGGGACATTATCCACTTGTATATCAGGGGTATATCAAATATATACCTCGTATATCAGGGGTATATCAAATATATATCCAGTATATATATTGTCCCGATTACATGAAAATAACCTTGGATGTTTAGTTTATTGGATTTTGGACAATGCAATGCTATGAATTCAACAACAAATTTATTGAATATACATTTGGTTTTTACATAAATAAAAACTACGAGTTTAGCACAACACACCCAACAATTTGATGATATTTGCAGGTGAGCAGTGTCATGGCAGTCAAGATTACAGAAGTGTGTTGACTTTCTACGACTGAAGCATAATATATTGCAGCAGCAGAGGCGTGCAAGGAGATGTTGTGGATGAAGCGATTTATACAGGAGCCCGGCTTCAAGTTATTATGCGATAATCAGAGTGCTATTCATCTTGGTAAGGATACAACATTTCATTTAAGAACGAAACATATTGATGTGAGGTATCACTAGATGAAAGATGTTCTCAATGATGGACTGTTTGAACTGGAGACGATACATACTGATCGTAATGGATCCGATATATTGACAAAGAATCTACCAAGAGAAAAGCTCGAGTTTTGTCGTTCCGTTGCCGGGATGCCAATTTCCTTCACACAATGAAAATGAGGAGATTTATTGGGTATTTTCACATGTGTGAAAGCCCAACTTTAAGGCCCACATGGGCCTTTAAGGTTTAGAGTTTTTTTATATATATATTATTATGGTGCAGCCGCCTTAACACATATAGAGAGAGGGAAAAGGTTTGCACGTAGATCGAGGAGAGACAACAGAAAAGAAAAAGAGAAAAGAAAAACCTTTCGTACAGAAGTGTTTTTTGCACGATCGGAGGTCTATCAGTGGTCCAATCAAGGTGAAATTTTGATAGCGTGTTCACAACACGATGGTATTCAATTTGGACATTGGAGATTTCTTTTGGAGGTGCCTACAGTCAGATACAGTAGGTAGTTGGTACCACTTTCTAAGTGAGATCTTTCTAATTTTCTTCTCCGGTTTATTCCCTTGTTTGCCGAGATTTATTAACTCGAGATATTATTATTGTATGCCTCTAGTTGTTGCTAGAGAGAACTTGGTGTAGCCCATTATTGATTATAGTAGAGATTTTAACGTCAGTTCGTGGTTTTTTACTCCTCACATTGAGGGGGTTTTTCCACGTTAAAATTGCTTGTGTCCCGTGCTTTTTTGACTTATTATTTTTACTTGCTATTTCCTATTAGGTTCACAGAGGAGGAGATAATTGATCTATAAAATTAAGTGTTTATCCCAACAGGAAAGTCACATCCCAATGCACTAGATGTTTTCACTTTCAAGAAAAAAATTCCGCAAAGAGAGAGCTCTAATTCCTTACAAACTGATGTAAGGCGCTTGGAATAAAGACATGTAATATATTGGAATATTAGCAAGAACCACATTGCAAAATGTTAATCTACCACCTCATTAAAGCTAGTCAACTTCGTCTTCAAGATTTTCTCTTGAATTGGCTACTAAAACATAATAGATTTTGGGTTCTCCAAGGAGCATGCCGAATTTAATCTGAAGCTAACTGTGGCATGCATGATATTAGAAATAATCCTAAAGTACTTCTATGTAGAGAGTCATACCAAATGTATCCAAAAATGCTTGAACATGAGTTCATGTGAAAGTAAATGTTTAACTAGTAACTATCTGATTTTTAGCTACTATTATTGATGGGCATCTACGAAGAAAGATTTTTTCCTCTCATAATGTGAACCTTCAAGTTTGAGATTCGAATTCATGATCTTTTGGTCGAAATTAGAACTCACGATCTTTCCGAAATATATATATTAACCTATTGAGAAGTTATGTCTGGTTGACATCGACATTTTACGCATAAGGCTCTAAATCCTGCCACTCTCTCTTTACTATAAATTTGGCCTTCCACATAACAAATCCAATATGTCTCTCTCTCCCTCCATACCTCCCTCAATTTACAGAACATGAACATGAATACCTTATAGAAAAATGATGCAAAATGTGATGGAAACCTTGCGCTCTCTAACAAATAGTACCTTTTAAATAATAAAATAGGATTCTTGAAAACATATAGATAAACTCATATACAAATCAAATCAAAGAGGCAAAAAAGAACCTTACTAACATTTGACCTCTATATGTAAGAAGTTATTGATATGTATAGATGTATTAAAATATACTTTTGTGAAATGAAGTCGATGGGTAAATTTGACAACACATACGTGTTGGGACTAGTGGAGTTAAACCGACGTCGAAACGACTAGGGACGAGGTAAGAAATGAAAAGAAATGAAAAAGGGGATCAGGTGATGCAGAAGGCCATCTGGCAGAGGGTGCGGTGCGCTAGGGGCGCTGTCACGAAATCTTAGAGGAAAAAAAAGTGTGGGCATGCTTTGATGTAATGGTGTTTGCAACGTTGAGACACTGGTCAACAATAGGTAGAAATAAAAGATGGCACGAGGACTTTTTGTTGGGTCGTTGTTACGTCCGTAGCGTTGAGACGCTACACTCAACGTCTCAACGCTACGACGTTTTATAAAATCTGCTTCTTCGTTTTAGGTTTAATTTAAGCTGCGTAGTTGCACAATTTAGTGGCGGCCAAAGGGTGTGGTGGTGCACAAAATCAGAGGCAGTGTTGGTAGTAGTTCAGAGGCGAGATCCCGGGTTGTAATGCATCGTCAACAACCAATTCTCATGAATATTTGGTGAGGTTTTTCATTCATGTATTCTTAGGATTCTATTGTTCTAGTTCCCTACATGGCTTTTACTGAGGCATCTAGATTTGAGAGAGTTGTATTGTCCATTGTATTTATCCCAAAACCATAGTAGAACTCGTTATCGCGGAAGATTGGACATAGGCTATAGTTGGATAAACCAATATAAATTGGTTGTCATTTGCTACGCTAGAAATCTCCCTATATTTCTCTGATTGTATGGTTAATTTAGTTTTCACTGAAGAACCGTGGAGGAGAAAAGTTTCTTGGTAAGTAATTTTTCAAAAAATACTGTGTGTGTATAAAAAAAAGTAGGTAAATTACATCAGGTTGATTGCATGTTAATTAATTTCAAATTCAATACAAAAAGTGATCAATATAATGTTGGGTATTTTTCACATGTGTGAAAGGCGAACAACTTTAAGGGCCACATGGGCCATTAATATTTTAGGGTTATATATATATATATATTATTAAGGTACAGCCGAAAAACTACAATTGAGGAGAAGGAGGGAAAAGTCTATGCACGTAAATTGAGGAGAAAAGACAGAAAAGAAAAAGGGAAAAGAAATTCATTCCGTACAGTAACGTTTTTTGCACGATCGGAGGTCGATCCGTGGTCCAATCGGGGTGAAATTTTTGACAGAGTGTTCGTAACACGAGGGTCTTCAATCTGGACGGTGGAGATTTCTTTTAGGGCTGCCTACAGTCAGATACAGTGGATAGTTGGTGCCACTTTCTAAGTGAGATCTTTCTAATTTTCTTCCCCGGTTTATTCCCTTTGTTTGCCGAGATTTATTGTCTCGAGATATTATTATTCTATGCCTCTAGTTATTGCTAGGGAGAACTTGGTGTACCCATTATTAATTATAGTGGAGATTTTTACTTCGGTCTATGGTTTTTTACTCCTCACATTGAGGGAGTTTTTCCACGTTAAAATTGCTTTTGTCCTATGCTTATTTGGATTATTATTTTTACTTGCTATTTCCTATTAGGTTCACACAAGAGGGGATAATTGGTCCATAAATTTAACTGTTTATCCTAACAAAGTGGTATCAGAGCGAGGTTAAAAATTAATTAGGCATTGTGTTGAACAATGGAAACTAGTACAAGTAGAATGGCGACTTTGAATGGCTCAAATTATCAAGTTTGAAAAAGAAAGATGAAAGATGTTTTATATGTGAAGGATTTTTATCTTCCTATTTTTTCACTTGAGAAGCCTGAAGATAAAACTAATTTATAATGGGAAATATGTCATAGAAAAGTTTTTGGCTTTATTAGACATTGGGTAGAAGAAAATATTCTAAATCATATTGGAGAAGAAACACATGCACGGACTATGTGGAACAAGCTTAAGTCGTTATATGTCCCGAAAATTGGCAATAATAAATTGTTTATGATAAAGCAAATGATGGCTTTGAAGTATCAAGATGGAACACCTATGTTAGATCACTTGAATACATTCCAAGGTATCATTAATCAGCTGGCTGGAATGAAAATCAAGTTTGAAGATGAGATACAAGGGTTATGGCTTCTTGGTACATTGTCGGACTCGTGGGAACTTTCAGAACTTCGTTATCGAACTCGGCCCCAAATGGAGTAATAAGTATGGACATGGTGAAAAGCAGTGCCTTAAATGAAGAGATGAGAAGAAAATCACAGGATTCTTCATCACAGTCAGAGGTTCTTGTTACTGAAAGAAGGGGGAGGAGTAAGAGTAAAGGTCCGAGGGGTAGAGATAGAAGCAAAAGTAAGAGCGGCCGGTTATCCAATGTTGAGTGTTATCATTGTGGCATGAAATGACATATAAAGAAGTATTATCGACAATTGATGAGAGAAAATAAAAATGATAAAGGTAAGGAAAAGAAAAAATGATGATGGTAATGACGTAGATAGAGTTGCTGCAGCTACTAAGGATTTCCTTATCTTATTTGATGGTGATGTTATTAATCTAGCTACACAACAGAGCAATTGAGTGATTGATAGTGACGCGTCAATTCATGCTACATCCATGAGGGATTTCTTTGCATCCTACATATCTGGTGATTTCGGCTGCGTTAGGATGGTTAATGATGGATCAGCAAAAGCCATTGGTATTGGTGATGTGCACTTGGAGACCAAGAATGGTACTACGCTGAGAATGTGAAACATATCCCTGATATTCACATGAATTTAATTTCCACAGGTAAGCTTGATGACGAAGGTTTCTGCAATACCTTCTACAATGATAAATGGAAGCTTACTAGAGGCTCAATGATTGTAGCTAAGGAAGAGAACTGTACCTCACTGTATTTAATGCAAGCAAAGATTATTGATTCTGTAATAAATATAGTGGATGATGAAAAGAGTGTTGAATTATGACATAAGAGACTCAGTCACATTAGTGAGAAGGGATTGATGATTTTTGCCAAAAAGAATCATCTTTCTGGTATAAAGAAATGCACCTCTGAAAAGATGTGCTCATTGCTTAGCTGGGAACAAACTAGATTTTCCTTTAAGGTGTCTCAACACTCGAGGAAGCCAAATATACTTGACTTAGTATATTCTGATGTATGCGGTCCTATGAAGACAAAAACACTTGGAGGTTCCTCATATTTTGTGACATTTATAGACGATCATTTGAGGAAAACTTGGGTATATATGTTTAAGACTAAAGATCAAGTGTTGCAAGTGTTTAAACAGTTTCATACTCTTGTTGAAAGAGAAACTAGTAGGAAGTTGAAGTGTATCAGGACCGATTATGGAGTCAAGTATTGTGGACCTTTTGACGAATATTGCAGAAGTCATGGTATTCGACATCAAAAGACAACTCCGAAGACTCCTCAATTGAATGGGCTAGCTGAGAGGATGAATAGAACACTAGTTGAGCGAGTGAGATGTTTGCTTTCACAGTCACAGTTGTCAAGATCATTTTGGGGTGAAGCATTAAGCACAGTTGCGCATGTTTTGAATCTCATGCAATGTGTTCCTTTGAATTTTGAAGTCATGGACAGAATTTGGTCAGATAAGGAGATATCCTATAATCACCTGCATGTCTTTGGATGTAAAGCTTTAGTACATGTTCCTAAAGATGAGAGATCAAAGCTTCATGCAAAGACAAGACCATGTGTGTTCCTTGGCTATGGCCAAGATGAGTTCGGTTATAAACTTTATGATCCAGTACAAAAGAAGCTCATGAGAAGTCGAAATGTTGTATTTGTTGAACACAAAACTGTAGAAGATATTGAGAAGACAAATAAAACAAAGTTTCAGAACATTGATGATTTGATTGACTTGGATTCAGTTCCTTTGACACAACCTTCTACGCAAACCGAGAATGAGGTTCCTGCAGAGGTTCCTACAGAGGTTTCACTTAGAAGATCTACCAGAAATCGACGTTCTTCCACACGGTATCTAGTTGATGAGTATGTGTTATTGACTGATGGGGGAGAGCCTAAGATTTTTTAGGAGACCTTGGAAGATGAACACAAAAGAGAGTGGATTGATGCAATGAAAGATGAAATGAAATCATTGCATGAAAACCACACTTTTGACCTTGTTAAGTTGCCTAGAGGAAAAACCGCACTGAAAAATAAGTGGGTTTATCGAGTGAAACAAGAAGAACATACCTCACGACCGCGTTAAAAAGCGAGACTAGTTGTCAAAGGGTTTAGTAAGAAGAAAAGTGTTGACTTTGATGAAATTTTTGCTCCTGTTCTGAAGATGTCTTCTATACGTGTAGTTATGGAACAGCCAGAGGGTTTTGAAGAGAAAGGCAAGGAGAATCTTGTGTGCAAGTTGAATAAAAGTCTTTATGAGAACAGGTACCGAGGCAGTGGTACAAGAAATTTGAGTCAGTTATGAGGGAGCAAGGCTTCAAGAAGACTACTTCTGATCATTGCGTATTTGTGCAGAAGTTTTCTGATAATGACTTTACTATATTGTTGCTTTATGTTGACGAAATTTTGATTGTTGGCAGGAATATTTCAAGAATTGACACGTTGAAGAAACGGTTGAGCAAATCCTTTGCCATGAAGGATTTGGGGCCAACGAAGAAGATTCTTGGAATTCGTATAGTATGAGACAGAGCATCCAAGAAATTGTATATGTTTTAGGAGTATTACATAGAGAAGCTGCTTGAAAGATTCAACATGAGCAAGGCTAAAGCAGTATGTTCTCCTCTATCCAATCACTTCAAACTGAGCAGCAAGCAGAGTCCTTCTACAGATAAAGAGAAAGAAGAGATGAGCAGAGTTTCATATGCTTCAGTAGTTGGGAGTTTGATGTACACCATGGTGTGCACTAGACCGGATATTCCCTATGCTGTTGGTGTTGTTTGTCAGTTTATTTCCAATCCGGGAAAACATCATTGGGAGGCAGTAAAATGGATTATGAGATATTTACGGGGTACTTCCAGTTTGAAGCTCACTTTTGGAAGTGGAAATCTAGTACTTGCCGGTTACACTAATTCAGATATGGCAAGAGATTTAGATAACCGAAAGTCTACTTCCGGATATTTGATGACATTTGCAGGTGGTGCAGTTTCATGACAGTCAAGACTACAGAAGTGTGTTGCACTTTCTACGACTGAGGCAGAATATATTGCAGCAGCAGAGGTATGTAAGGAGATGTTGTGGATGAAGCGATTTATACAGGAGCTCAGCTTCAAGCAACAACAGTATGCGATATTCTGCGACAATCAGAGTGCTATTAATTTTGGTAAGAATTCAACATTTCATTCGAGAGCGAAACATATTGATGTGAGGTATAACTGGATGACAGATGCTCTCAATGATGGACTGTTTGAACTTGGATGAAACAATAAATTTAATGCAAACCCAATCCATGGGAGATGGTTTCCTAATTGAAGAGACTTTATGGTTTCCTAACTCAAGAGACTTTTTTCTTTTATTAATGATCATTTGAAATCGGATTCTTAAGTGATAATGTTGATAATAGATTGTCACCTTTCATTTTTAGACACCCAAAATGTTCTTGGCATACATTTAAAGTGCTCGTTTTTTTTCTAGATCGAGTACGTTAGAAATAAGAGGGTGAAGATTTCAATCTTTAATGCACAAAGGGATCTCACTAATGTTTGACAATTTAAGCTATGTTAAAGGAATAATACTTTGGCGTACTTACCCATTAGTACTCATCTCTTAGTGACCACCATTAATTTTTTTATAAATATAGGAGAGGAATGTAAAAAAAATGATATATTTTTCTTAATACACGAATTTAATTTCTGGATGTTAAATTCATTCAACGGTTTTTTCATTGTTATGAAGTTTCACTTTCTTTCAACATTAAAAATCAAACAAAGTGAATCGACATTTATAAAATAACGAAAAAAAATCAACAAAATATCATTAATATGGACATAATATTACTATTAATAAATTTTAACTTATTTAAAATGTAAAACGTTTATTTTTAATTTAAATATTTGTTATAAATTTTTTATTTTTATAATAATTAAAACAATATCCATTGATATACACATAAAATTGAGACCTCGTTATTTTTATTGACATTGATATTTAAAACTTTGATTGATATACGTATAATCTATATATTTTAGAAATCTTGAAACTTTGTTTTACAAAGATAATTGAATTTTATTATAAAATAAATGACTAAGTATATATTTTAGTCCCCTAAATTTGGAGATTTTTTCTTGTCAATTTAGTCTCTATTATTTGGGTTGGAATCATAAAGTTTCCTTATATTTGACTGTTAACCTTTTTCAAATCCTCCCAATTCACTAAATATGTATTATATAAGTTTATCACTAGCCAATTTTAATATTTACCATAAGCGAAGGAATGGAAAACAATTAAAACATTACATACTCCGTTCAAACTTTTTAATAACTAAATTTAAAAATAAAATAAACTCAAATTTTAGGAAATAAATACATATTTAGCAGTTGTTAGTGTGAAGTTTATTTAATAATTTACAACTTAATTTTAAATTTTAATTTCAAAGCTTAAATTGAGATTAAACATTTTGGATTTGAACTCAAAACTTTTTAGTTGGAAATAAGTATTCAACGAGTTGAGATATTGACAATTAAAATTAAACATTAAAAGGTTAAATTGGTGGAAATTTCAAGCTCATGAGAGATGATTTAGATTTGTGTGATCACATAGATCCGAATGAAACTTTTAAAATTATAGCAGCTAAATTGAAACTAAACCCAAACATAGCGACTAAACTGAAAGTTTTAAAATTACATTTTTTCCAGCTATTTTAATTCTGCTCTTCTATATATCGACACAATTTTAATAAAACGAAGGTTTGAATATCTTACTTTATTTCAATAGGTATTTATAAAGTAAATCAGCAATGACATGTTTACATAAAAATGCATAAAATAAAAATAATATGATGCAATTTTCATATATATATATATATACATACACGCTATGCTAAATTTTATTGAGTTGAATAAGTTGACTTTAAACTATAGAAACAATTGTTCGTGGTTAAGAAAAGTTTGTATTAATTCAACCTTGATATTAAGACGGAGCTAAGATGCAATACCTGAAGTTAGGGTCAGAGTCTCTATTTATAAATTCATCGTCCGATCGAGTTTAACTAGTTTAAAATGATAGTTATTTGAAACAAAATTCCCTAAATTTTTTACTCCAACAAGGTTGTAGAAAATAATTATTGACTGTTGGAAAAGTTTTTTGAAAAGTCAACAATGTAAACTAAATCTTAAAAATATCCTCACTCTCCTTTTGTGTTTCGAAACTAAATGTGCCGTAAAATTATATCCAAATCCAATTATTGACAAACCAGAAATTTAAATATCTCAAAAAGAAAAAACAAAAACAAAAACTCAACGAATATGTTTATTTTTTGGCAGAAAAATTAATTTCTATTAAATCTATTTACAATTACAATACGGATTACATTTTCCTGATAATTCAAATTCCTCACCAAGAGCAACAAGATCGACGATGAATCCGCCATGTCTCTGTGGCATGACAACTTGAAGCTCCTCCTCGTCACTCTCGGTGAGAAGGGCTGCAGATACTACACCAAGGTACGCTCATTTTGATCTCTGTACTTTCAAAACGTACTTCTTCGAACTTGGTTCGAACTTAGTTCATCAATGCATCTTAACAGTCCACACAATTACAAAATTCTATTTATCACGTTTTGCCCATTGTTTCTCTGTCGAAAAACAGCGCAATTCCAAAACACTTGTCTGATTAAAAGTATTCTTCTAAGTAAAATAGAGAGGCAGACTATGTTTCTAATTCTCGTTTCGCTTTGGCAAAAAATACAGAACTTCCGTGGCACGGTGGATGCCTTCCAGGTCAAAGCAGTGGACACAACTGGAGCAGGCGACTCATTCGTTGGCGCCCTTCTTTGCAAGATTGTAGACGATCAATCAATTCTCGCGGTACCATATCTTTTATAGTTATCGATCAAACGAGGTCTTAGAGTTAGTTTTGTTTGCTAGTTTTGTTTGCTCGGGTTTTGAGAGCGATATTGTACGTGTTGCAGGACGAGAAGAGGCTAAGGGAGGTGCTGAGATTTGCAAATGCATGTGGAGCCATAACCACAACAAAGAAGGGAGCAATCCCAGCTCTTCCATCAGAGGCTGACGCCACAGCTTTGATCAAGGCTTCTTCTAAGTAGAAATCAGTTTCTTCTTTTAGCTTTTTTTTTCTTTTTTCTTTTTTTTTCTTTCTTTTTGGGTTTGGTTTAGTGTTTTAGATTCTCATTTGTTCTTTCCAGGCATAAGTATAAAATTGTAAAAATAGTTTTAGACTATTTCTAGCATGATAAATATGATAGCCTAATTAAAGTATGGGGAAAAAGTTTCCATTTAACTTTTAACCCATAATTTTTTATTTCTCTAAATTGCAAAACTCTGATAAGTGATGAGATTAATACATTAGTTGATTTTTTTTTTCAAGATTTGTTGCGAGTTACGAATACTCTCCTTAATACATATCTCCAAGAGCGAATATGTATTGGCTAGATTTGACTGTTTTCGTATCGGTCGGTTTTGATCTTGTAACTAATTTAAACTTTTGAAAGGTCGTCATTCCTCATTAGTAACATACCTATAAAATTAAAAACATACCCAATTCATATTATTTGACCCACGCTAAACTTACCCAACTTGAAATAGGCAATTGTTATAAAAATGGACCCATTAAAATGTCAATTTTTTTGGGTGAATGTGGTCTTACGACTTGTTATTCCTGATAAATCGAACTCCTTCTCATATTCTTGGTTGGGATACTCCCTTTCATCAATTGTTGGGGAACCTGCTGATTATTCTTCTTTCCCCTGATTATTCTTCTTTGAAATTGTTTGGGTGTTTATGTTTTGCATCTACTTCTATTAATGGTTCCAAGTTTCATCCTCGTGCTCTTCCTTCGATTTTTGTTGGCTATCCACCAGGGATGAAAGGTTACAATCTTTATGATATTGAGCATAAGCGATTTTTTCATATCACGGGATGTTGTCTTTCATGAGAATTATTTCCTGTTTCATACCGTTTTCTCTCAGCCTACCGATGTTGATGTTTTTCCTAATATTGTCTTGCCAAAGTCATATGATTTTTCTGGGAGTTCTGCTACTATACCGTCTCTTGACCTTTTGAATGAGGACGTTCATGCTCATATTTCTAGTTCTTCTTCTATTGAACATGTCCATGCTGATATTGAACATCATGTTGTTTTTTAGCCTTCCATTCAGCCCACTGCTCCTGTTGTTGAGGCTACTGCCACATAGCTTCCTGTTACTAAGGACAATTCTCCTATTGAGACTGCTACTCTTGTTCTGCCTACATCGATTGCTAATGTTCCTGTTGTTTCTGTTGATCAGCTTCTTGTTGTTTCAGACGTTGCTGGTCCATCTGCCGTGCAACATCTGCAACCTGTTCGCAGTTCATCCAGGCGTACACACAGGCCATCTTATCTTAATGACATTGTAGTCTCGTTCAAAATTCTCTAGCCAGTAGCTCTCTATGTTATCCCTTAGACAAATATTTGTCTTATCATAATTTGTCACCATCACATAGAACCTTTGTGCTGAATGTATCTTCTCATTTAGAACCTCAATTTTATCACCAGGTCGTTCCCTTTACTCATTGGCGTACTGTTACGAGTGATGAGTTGAAGGCTATGGAATTGAACCGAATTTGATTTTTTGTGCCTCTTCCTCTAGGTCAACATTCTATTGGAGGTAAATGGGCGTATAAGGTTAAACATAAATATGAAGGTTCCATCGAGAGATAGAAAGCTAGGCTGGTTGCTAAGGGATATACTCAATAGGAGGGCCTTGACTATATATTGAGACTTTTTCTCCGGTTGCCAAACTAGTCACTATTAAAATATTGCTCACCCTTGCAGCTTCTTTTAATTGGGTTTTGATTCAGCTCGATGTCAACAATGTCTTTCTGCATGGTGACTTGTTCGAGGAAGTATACATGGACTTGCCTCTTGGTT
>NW_019104500.1:205136-227781 GCF_001995035.1 Momordica charantia | reverse complement strand
CTTGGTGCTTAGGTGTTGAATCGACGCGTGTTTTGGAAGCCTAGCAGTGTGTAAGTAGTACTAGGGGGTGTGTGTGAGTGATTGTGTGCTGGTTTCCTTGGATAAGTTCTTACGTTGTTGTCTGCATAAATTCTTGATTTGAATGTCTATTGTTATTAGTTCTGGCTGTCTTATGTTTGTTGAGATAACTCTGAAAGAATGGATTCTATTATAATTGTCAACGTTAGATTTGGTTATGCTTGAATGTTGTCTGTTGTTGCTGAACTTGTAGTTGGGTTGGTTAGAATGTTGTGAAACATCTGTGGGAGTTTATGTTTCTGAGTGTGACTGTTGTGTCGATGATTTTGAGTATGTTGGACGGTCTCTTAGAGTCGTCCCTATTTGAGTAATTTGTACAGGTTGCTGTGGATTCGTTTGGAATGAACTATGTAAATAAGGCATGCATTATACTTGTTTTCTTATATTATGATGGTCTTGTTGTGTTGTGTTGTAAAAAAAAAATTGGTGTGTTGTGCTAGATGTGTGAGTAGGATGCCTGACATTATGAGAAGACTGATTGTGGTTACTATGGTCTAGACATATGAATGTTGGAGCTTCCTTAATGTGAAGGTTGTTGTGACTAGTAGGATGTGATATTGTGAGCTAGAACCCCTGTTGGAAGCGAGGGGTGGAGGCGTCGGTGGTGGTTGTTTCGGGTAGGAGGTTGGATGAGGGTTAGGCCCCGTGAGTAAAAAGTCGGGGTCTGATATGTCTCTATGCGGTGTCGATGCTCCGGGTACAAATGGTCGGGGGTCGGCATGATGAGTCTAATTGAGACCAAGCATTGGGTCTGTAAATAGTGGTGGCCAGGGACTAATACGTTGAGTAAGCCGTCGGATACCTTGGGGATAAATGTCAAGGACCGAGTCACGAGACTAGTGGGTCGTGTAGGCAGAGTCACGAGAGTCCTGGAGTTTGGTTGTCGTGTTGAAATGCCAATTTACTGTTAATAGACCTTTTGATGTTGTTTCCTTAATTAATGAGTATAATGTTACTGTGATGGTGAACATGCTGTTTTGGTTATTGTTTGGTGAGGGCTACTTACAGAGTATTTTATATACTCACCCCCCTCTTTACGTTGGTTATTTCAGGTGTAAACAGGTCCTTCGGCCGTGGTGATGACGTGGAAGAGGTTTAACCGAGAAGGGACCACTAGGTGTGTTTTGTCTAGGACAGCTGGGTTGTGACTTCATTGCTATTAGCATTAGAGACTTATTGTTAGTAGTGCACTAGGTTTTTGGTTGACTCATGGGACGTTTTCCTTATTCCATACTTTTTAGACGAGTTGTCATTCGTGTTGGCTATTTTTTTTTTTGCATTTGAACCCATGATGTATTTTGGGTTGTAGACGTTGGCTATCTGTAGTTTTCCTTAATTGAGTTGATAGACACTGAGGCAAATATCGTTTCTAGGAGTCGGTTGCTTTTCTACTTTTGGATTATTAGCCACTGAGGCAAATATACGTTTCTGGGATTCGGTTGCTTTCTTTATTTGGATTATTAGCCACTGAGGCAAATACGCGTTTTTTTTAGTTCCGGTTGTGATAGAAACCCACAAGTTTTTCTTCGCTTATGTTTCTTTAATGGGAGGAGTGTGCATAGTTATTAAGGCAATGGTACCCCATCCTTCGTATTGTAATTGGGTGGGGGGGGCTTTACACATACCGTGCAAAGGAACTTGCTTATGCTATACTGAGGGGACGGCCAGAGGACTCTTACGCGCACATGCATGCATACAATGAGGCCGTAAAGGTTAAAAACCCGGGTACTATCTTTAATATTGAAACAGAGGATTCAGTATTCTTTAAATACATGTTCATGTCGTTAGGGACATCCATCCGAGGGCTCAAGTCATTGACCCGCCACATTATGATAGTCGATGGAACGCACCTTAAGGGAAAGTTTTAGGGCTGACTCTTGATTGAGGTAGCAATAGATGGCAATACACAGATCTATCCAGTTGCATTTTCTATTGTTGATAAGGAGTGCGATGCAGCGTGGAGATGGTTTATGATGAATCTAAAATTTGTCGTTTGCGAGCCTAATGAGTTCGTTATCATATCTGACCGTCAAATGGGCATAATCAACACAGTGAGAGATGTATTTCCTAATACGTTCCATGGCATGTGTACGTACCACTTGTCCAAGAACCTGAGATCAAGGTTTAAGAACGAGGCGGCCACTAAGCTATTTTCAAACGCGGCTTACGCGTTCCGGGAGTCCCAATTCAAGTACTACTGGGACCAACTCGTCTAGTGTGGAGGTGCTTCTATGGCTACCTATTTGGAGGAGATTGGGTTCGAACGAGGGGCTCGCTGTTACCAAGTGAAGAGAAGGTACGTGAACATGACTACCAATAGTGTCTAGTTCATAAATTCTACCTTGAGAGAGATTAAGGGGTTGCTAGTCATGTTGCTCCTTGAACATATTAAGGACATATTGCAGCGGTGGTTCCACAATAGGCGAAACCATTGGTCCACACGAAGTACGATACATTCGGACTATGCCGAGCAATATATAGCATCACAATTTGAGAAATCTCGTACGTATAAGGTTAAACCAATCGATGTATGCAAATTCGACGTCGATGACGGGCATTTGAACAAAATTGTAGACATAAATGCGCGAACATGCACGTGCAAGGAGTTTGATGCATTACAGATGCCATGCTTGCATGCTATGGCCGCAAGGACGAAAAACATAAATGTCAATGCCTTGATTGACGACAGATACAGCGTAGAGTCGCTCATTACAACGTATGCGGAGTCAATTATGCCTGTCGGCCACATGTCGAAATGGAGGCAGCCAGACGATTTTTAGCAGCAGACTGTCCATCTGCTTGTTAAGGTTGGCCGGATCGACCGTCGGTGTACTAACCGGATCCCTTCTGCCGGTGAGTGGCTCCATATAAAAAAGTGCGGCCGCTATGGTAACACCAGCCACAACAAAAAAACATGTTCCAACCTGATAACAACCGGATCGTCGGATGTAATACCCACTTGTAATAGTGCACCCGTGGGGGGTTCCACTCGATGTGGCTGAGCAACGCGGCGTCCTAACCCAGTATATGTTGTAAGCCAATGTACGTTCATTTCTGCTGTATATAGTTCTGATGCCATGCATCGATACTATACACCCTGCATTAGACTCTGTAAATTGACGTATCCCGTCTCACCTTATCCTTATCGTATTTCTTCTTACTCTCCTACATGTTTATGTCGATCTATATATCGCTATCGTTATCCTTCTCGTTAACGCTTTCGTTAACGCTTACGTTGTCTGTATTGTTTTCGTTTTCGGTATCGTTATCGTTATCGTTCTCGTTATTGTTATGGTTATCGTTATCGTCCTCGTTCCCAATACAGCCCACGTTTTTGTTAACTACTCTTCTTGTTCGTCGTATCACTCTAGTTGTCGCTGATGTACGGTTGACGAGACAGGTGAATTGACATGATATGTAGCTACAGTCTGGCATTAGTCTAGTATTGAATTTGTTTGTAGTCGCATCACCCAGCAACGAATTGACCATTAAGTATTAAGATTAAGGTATGCAATGGGCAAATCCTTTACATGTGTATATAAACCAACTTACTGCAATATTGCACACAGGCAAACCGTTGTGGGATATAAGGATGATGTCTGCATGGAATGCCCGATCAACCGAATCATGCAGAAGGGAGAAGCACATGCTACGTGATTTGGCATCTGTCAGGTCGAGACTTTCTAGAATGCTTATTCCAGTAGACGAATACATCCAAACAGGCCTCGAAATGGACTGCACTCTCAAACACTTACAGGCTAGGTTGGACGAGCTCGGCGACCAGCTAAACAAGCTGCAACAACGACAGATGAAGCTTCTAGATCGCTGCATGTCTGTCGAAATCCAATTTGCTAGGATGGGGAGATAATGGTATTGAATCATATATGTACGGGTATATGTGCTATGTAATCTCATCGCCGATTGTAGTTTTCCATTCACTATTGCTATTTTACGTTATTCGTTGTTCATCAAATATACGCTCTCGTTTTAGTGTAGTATTCGTTTTCGCTCTCTATCGCTCTCGTTATTGTTGTATCTCTCGATCGGTATGTCAGTCTCAATAAATGCATGTAGTCTGTGTGTATATGTTTTACCTTCCCAAGGCATGACTCTACCACCGATGTGACTGCTTCCCTTTTCGATGCGTGTACCAAAACGCAACAAATATTATTAATCTATGGTCTATCGTATATTCTCTCTTCAAGCACTCCTTATCTTCCTACCAAATTGCAAATCGAACTTATGTCTAACGAGGCCATCTCTGCATATTCGGAATCACAAGGGGAAAGCCCTTACATAGACCCAACGAGGGTTGAGTTGGAAGATGAGAGGAAACGACATCACAAGAACAGACAATTGTTGTTTTCAACTCAGCATCACTTACGAGCCCGAGATAGCCGGATTAAGTACTTGGAAATGCTTGTAGACCAGACCAGACAATGACCAGACCGGTGCGAGGAGGAAAAACGGGAATTACAAAATAGAGTTGTCGTCCTTGAATCCCGTTTGGGGGCTATGGGGGCATTATCACTGCCACGTTCACCTTAGTTTTTCATATCATATGTAATCTTACGCACTAATGCTTCTTTTATTTATTCCGCTTAAACGAATATGCATATATCGCTCCTGGTCTTGCTCTCGAACTCCGTTATCAATCCCTTTCCCGTGCGTTATACCTATCTCACGCAGAATGTTGTAAATAGTTTATTCAGCTCTCGATTTGGATATCGCGATCGCTAATGATGTCGTTATCAATTGCGCTATCAAATCGTTTTCAATGCCATGATCGTTTCCGCTAACGCCATCGATTTCACTGCAGCTTTCGCTTTCAATTGATCTTTCAGCGTCTCTGCAACTATCGCTTTTGATTACGCTGTCGCTATCGCTGCACATATCGCTTACGTTGTCGCTTTCGCTGCACATATTGATCGTTTACACTATCGCTTCGCTGAACCTTGATGACATTACCCATCGCCCTTTCTGAAATAAAACGATCCTATCGTTCTCGCTCCAAGTATAGATATCGCTCTCGCCCTCAGTATAGGTATCGCTATCGTTCCCAGTTTAGGTATCACTCTCGCTCCAAGTATAGCTCTCGCTCTCGCTCTCAATATAGTTATCGAGATCGCTCTCTGTATAGCTATCGTTGTCGCTCCCATTGTACCCCCATCCAGCCCACGCTCTTGCCGTCGTATTAGCTATAGATTGAATTGGATCGATATTTGAACGAACAAGTGCATGTACATAAATGTCCTGTTAAGTAAAATGGTATACAAACATGAGCATGGATGAACTAAAATATATCTTCATTATACCAGAATTCAGCAGCGAACTGCAACCTGAATTGTTTACTGTTTTCCTATACAAGTGTGTCGAGGGGATTGCCAGTAATCAGATATTCAAAAAATTTACATGCAAAAATCTCGCAGTCGAACCCACCTACCTACCTCGTCCGCTGTGTGACACGGTAAATTGGCCAGTTGGTTGTGCGAAGACCTTTCCGACACTGGTACACCCACATAGGTGAGCAAGCGACTGTATTGTCTCGCGTAGTGGGCCGAGGAAGTCCATAAGCTAGTCGAGATCGAAGTGCTGTGAGAGTGAGTCATAGACCAGTATCTCTCCCACATGTAGATCGATCGCGTAGAGAATCCAATGGTCCCCAACGTTGTGCACCCCGTATACATTTTCACACTCACTCTATGTTGGTATGAAGGGTTCACTGCACCCAAGCACTGATTGATTATGTTTGGCATCGGCTCCCATGCCGACAGCATATCCGATACGGGCTTGCATCTGATATCCTTGTATACTCCTTCACTCCAACTTAGACAATGCTACGAGTAATTAAACAACGACTCAATTAAACAACCACTATGTGTAGGGGTAAAGCATAAGAAGAGAATTATTATAAATTGTCTATACGAATGTACCATTTGGTTGGCTTCAAGAATTGCGAATTTATGGTGGCATAGGTCTGGGCGCCTGAAGAACTTCCTCATGATGTAGTGTATGATGCAATTTGTGCCCTGCATAACCCGGTTGGCTAGTACATCAGCATAATACTAAACAAGGGTTGGAAGTATGACTCGTAAGTAATTTCGTATACTTAATATATATATCGAGACTTACATCGCCCTTCAGCTGGTCGTTCGGGTCGATTATATTATTAAATGTTTTCCAAGATATCCCCTTGGCAACTAAAAATACCTCGCATGGCATGAACTTGGACATGTTGTGCTTATCCTTACACCATCTCAGTATGCACTTCTCCTTCTCAGTTCGAACTTTGTGAAGAGGATTGTATTTCGGAATAAAGTCGTCGACAGGTATATATGGTTGCTGTGCTGGAGGATGGCTGTCACCTACTGTCCTGGATGCCCCTCCCGATACACCGGTGGTGTTTGCAACGAGCGAATATTCCGTGTTAGTAAGAGAAAGTTGAGTATCCGCCGTACTCGTAGAACCCCCAATTTCTCGTTTAGATTTAGAAGGCTTGGCTTTCTTTTGTGGCCGCTCCGCGAGATCGGTCGAACTGGACGGGGTCCATGGTTTCGCTTCTTTCCGCTTTCGGTTTCCACGGTGTGGGTTACCCTGTAATAAAAGTAACATTATATGAGAATGAATTAACACTAAGGTATATAGCTATAGACCGAAAACTACATAGACATATGTGGACAGCACGTACTTGGAAATTGGGGTCTGGTACAGTGTCAACAATGTCGTGCGGCCCAACATTCGCCTGACCTCCATGCTCGGTCGCCTGCATGTTTCACACATACGAATAGAATTTTAGTGAGACCGTATACGTACGTTAAATTAAGTTTGAAATATACTCGAAGCGTTGGTAGGACATTGTACCTCCAAATGCGATCCTCCAGGCAGTGCTCTTAAGAGTTTTATGCGTAAGGTTGGGATTTACTCATGGGGTGGACCAGCTGAGACGTCCGTTATAACATGGAGCCCGTATGAGTATCAGGAAATCGTGGGTCCGGTATGGTGGCGGCACCTGCAGTTATGTTGGGAGGTTGCTCGGAAGTGTGGACATCGACATGAGTGGTACATAATTAGGCTGTTCAGGTCCTTCGTCCACTGCGGTAGGAAGGCGTGCTCCTTCAACGTTCGGTCAAATGTCGGCAGGTGCTAATGGATTCCCATCTATGGTCCCATCAGCCTCACCTATAGTCTCTAAGTCTGGACGGGTGGAAGAAGGTTTATCCTGCGATGAGGAGACATCGATATGTAAGGGAAGCAGTAGTTCGAGTGCCACATTGGCATGAACAGTACTATACGGGGACTCTATTGAATTGGACGTTCCCTCACATGTGGTTTTCTCAACTGCGACATGGGAAGACAACTCATCGTGGGATGCTCCATCGTCTGTAGATTGGTGACATGTCGGGTCAGTTCCCGTCTCAACATGCGTAATGGTTTCAGTGCCGGCAACAACGTCTGCCTGGTGTTCACCTATGATTGGCCCGAGGGGATCAGGGGACGGTTGATAGTGCGAGGATGTACCTGTTGTACCGACAGGACATTCGACATCTGGTACAGACGGACCAGTGGCCGTGGCAGGACGGCTCAATCCCGACGTAGTCGAGGGATCAATTGTTTGAGCAGTGTTGTGCCCCTAGTTGTCGGACCTCCACTAACATGGTCGTTCAGCATATCACAATGAATGAGGTCGTCAGACCAGTCTTTGTCTGCTGACAGTCTTGAGCCGTCTACGCCCTTACCAATCTCATCAAGACATTGCATGTCCTGATCAGATCGAACACCATCGTTGTTCTCCATGTCCATGTCATTGGACGTGGTCAACCTCTCAGCCTCGGGTTCAGGACGAGCAGCTGCACCAGTGTACGTGCATGCACCCTACAACATGAGATGAATTCTTAGCTAAATTTGGACATAATACGATGCATTACAACAGCAATGGTATATTACCCTGATAAGGCTGTGTAGCATTGACACCATCTCCTTCATGTCCGATCTAATCTCACGTAGCTCGGACTTCAACTCCAGTCGAAGGGTGTCCAGCATTAACAACAATGATATATTACCCTGATAAGGCTGTGCAGCTTGGTTATGCTGCATTTGAAACATCGATGGAACTGGAACATTCCAAGGTGAAAAGGAATCCATCTCAAGCACTTTTTGTTGGATGAAAGAATAAAAGTATCTTCCTACTTTTTTTTCTTTTTTTTTTTTCAGTTTCTAAGTTTCTGTTCTCTTCTCAACCAACGAAAGGTTCTTTTAGTTTCAAGACCCAAGGGCAATAGAAATGAATCCGTTCTCATGAACTGATAAACAACCTTCGAGGTTTTGATGTAAAATTGAAAACTTTTTAAGAACAGAAACAACAATCGCAAAAACCAATCAGAAAAAGTAATAAAAGACTAAATCAAATTAGTCCCCAGCAACGGCGCCAAAAACTTGTTTGTGATTTTAGATTCAAAAGAAATGATAGCGCAAGTGTATACCCGTTACAAGTAGTAAAACGGAATGAGTATTCAGAGTATCGATCCTCAGGGACAAATGAAGTCTTTTTATAGGAAATATTAATGATCGGTGACTTTGTAATTGAATTTGGGGTAACAAATAATAAGGATAATATTGGTTTTGATATTTAAAAACTCAGTGCAATAAACCCATCCCAGTTACTTCAAATTAGCTAAAAATACGCAAACATTTTCCAATTAGGCGCTAGACGCCTCTCATAAATTTTCTTCGGTTTTACTTCGTCATCTTCTTATGTCTAAGTGATTTTGATGGTATAAGTCCATTCCTAATATGTCTATTAGAAAAAAGAACTTAATTTAATAAAAACCAACCGTAACCTTAGGTCGAGGTCCTATGTCTAGGCTATCCAAGCCAAATCTCTATGTCTAAAGTAGTTCTCTCTAAAGTTAAATCAGTAAAGTTGTGAAAACGTATCAATAATTTCAGTATTGATGCTTAGTTAAAACATTAATTGGCCAAATCAAGTTTTAACTTATGGAAACATCTTTAAGTGATAAAAGAGAGGAAAAACGCCTTTTGCCTTGTATTTTAAAAACATTAGCTAACTATCCATAACCGGACTTGGGAAAAATAGATTTATCTCATGATAATAAAGGAAAAACAGAATTTAATATTGATGGAAGTAGACGACATGATTAAAAGATTAAAACAAGCTAAAACTAGTGAAGTTGTATCCCGAATGACCCTAACCCGTTTTCTTTCAAGATTGGGGAGCAGTATTCGATCGATTCCTCAAGGTTGAGTGATTACAACTTCGTAATGAGAAAGAGAGAGATGAGTAACAAAGAACTTGCTGGAATTTTATTTAAACAATATTAAAGCTTACAACTCAAGACTAACAAGCTGGAAATAAAGGGTGAACTAGAAATAAGCAAGGTTTAAAACAATAGCAACTCAAACACTTAAAGAGGAAATGTAAATAAGCTGAGAGGGAATGTCTAAAGCTGAAATGATCACTTCGAGGATGATGAATGAAGAGAATGAGCTGCTAAATTTATAGGGACTTCAAGATGGTTAGGAGGTTGAGAGCTTTGTGGAGAGTCATCCATTTCAAACACCTTTAAATTAGTTTGTTGTTGAATTGGCAATCTTCAATGCATGGAAGACACGTGGTAAAGCTTGGGGAGACTTCAAATCACACCAAAACGTGGGTTTTACATTAAGGGCATTCTCGGGATTGGGGAAGGCGCCAGGCACCTAGCTCGGAATATTTCTGCACAAATTTGTAATTTTCGTTAAAAGTCAACTCTAAATGATATAAAAACCTCTTATGTGCATGTATAACCTAACATAACTTAAAATGAAAGGTTTTGGACACTAAACCAAGCTTTAAACACGGTTTCCGAATGTAAAATATTAGAAAACAACACCAATTTAGCTTTTTTTTACCCTTATAAACAAGGGAAACCAGATGACAACCAACTGCACGTGCAAACAAAAAAACAAGTGCATCGCTAGTAAAGCCTAATTATTTCGCACATGGTTATACTTGATCCGAGATAGATAGTGTTGGGTTTTATGTCCTGAAACTCATAGTTTGAAAATGCCAGATATACTTTTATCTTTCAATAAAGTTGTTATTGAAGGTTTTAATCAATAAGTAGTTATTGATCCAATAAAATGTTCTTACTAGATCTAAATCCAATAAAATAAAGGATCCTAGACTGTTACCTGAGACCCAAACCCTATGTAAGAGACATAAATATGGATCAAGTTTGAGTTAACAGTCTAAATGGTCTATAGTATAGGAATAAGGTTGGGCGCCTTATTCTGGGGACACTATGGATGCGGCCCAYTTTGTAGCTAGTACAAACGATGTGATCCTAATTCGTTCATGTGAAGACATGCGAGTGGGGGTGTCCCGTGCAAAGAGTTTGCATAAGACCGGACCATGAGATAGTCACTTTTACTTTATAACACCGTTTACTGTTAGAAACTGACTATCTCGACTTTGATGGCCTAGGTAACTCGATCTTAATCCTGAGCTAATTATGAACTTCTGTTTACTCGGGATTACCCTTAGATCTGCATGGGTGAGAGCAGCTCAACAGCACTGGCTCAATAAGCCTCTCATTTCAGAGGTAAGGCCCGGTAGATAGCTAGGGACATAGGGTACAAGAAGGAATTCACTTCTACCCAATTTTAGGATAGTAGAAAGGTTGTTCTCTTAAGGGCTGTATCCAGTCTTGAACCATAGGCGCCACCCTCATCAAAAGGTTTGAGAGGATTTTTGATTTGATAGTTGGACTACAAATCATTGTTCATTAGAGGATCAGTGGGACTTAAGGAACAAGGGGTAATTACAAGGGTAAACCGGTATTTTGACCTAGCTGTAATTACGAACAACTTGTGAAGGGTCGACTTACCGATCATGGTTATATCAAATGGACATAATATATCTACAGTGAGGAGAGTGCAGCTACGGGCTTTAGTGGAGTGATCTGGTAGTTAACGAATGTTGGTTAACTAGGTTAAAGAGTTTAACCGGTTAATCTCGGATCGTTGGAGCTCATAATCTGTAGGTCCATAAGGTCCCCTGGCTAGCTCATATAGGAATAAACTTGGAATAATTTGAAGGAATAATTCGAATCGTACGAATTAGGTTAATCATATGAGATATGATTAAGTAATTGATATATGATATCAATTTGAGAAATTTGGACAAAATATTTAAATGGGATTTAAATATTAAAATTATGAATGYGGATTCATAATCGGAGGCATGGATTTCATCAAACATCGGATTTTGGAAAAAGTCAAATAGTTGACTTTGACCAGAGAAAGTCAAAGGTTGACTAAAGTAGATTAAAATAATGTTTTTAACCAAGTTGGTGGAAAATTCCACTAACTTGTTGAGTGGAACATTTAAATAATCTCAAAAATCCATTTTTTGACACTTAGCCATGCATGCATAAGTGGAATGTGTGTTGTAAGCTTTTGGTGAACTTTGACATGCAAGAGTTGCATGTAATTTGCTTATTTAAGAAGGCCTTTGTTCAAACATTAAACGTCTTGGAACCTTTGGCTTTTTGATTTTTTTTTTCAAAAAACTTACATAACTCTTTTTAGCTCCACTTTTCTCTAAATTTTTCCTTCTCTAAAAAGAGTCCCACCACTCTATTCCAAGCCTTGAGAATAGCTAGGAAGATCTCTTGGGGTCTTTCATTGGAGCTATTTGAAGATTTTTGAAAAGCTACAACGGTTTGTATTTTTCTCTACTTATCACTAAGCATCATAATGTCTGATCATGCATGTTTAATCCTAGGTTGTATTATGCATCTAGATTGTTATTTCGATTCTTGCTCGCTTCCGCTGCGTATGTATGCATATTATCCATCAGATAGAACTATAGGGTTCGAATAAAATCAATTTCACAACCTCAGATGAAGCGAACACCATCCTTTCGAGCAAAGATATGGTGACGGTTTTGAGACACGAGTAGCGAAATATGCGAGGCACTGCTGTATCGTTCAGCTGATCAACGTCGTGCTCGCGAAGAGCTGGTATGATCTCGTACACCCATGCCTGTTTAGAATGAATCATGTCAGATTTATTCATAACGCGTATTCCTTATGAAACAAATGTACAATCGTCTTAATGAGGTATATTATACTTGGAATGCTGGTGGAAAACCCGTCAGACTGTACTTAACCTTGAAACTGCTTGTGCCAGCTGACTTTGTCCTGTAGAGTGAGACCTTATCTTTCATCGCACTCTGAAGGCCGTTAAGTGTTCTAGACCAAATAGTTATCCCCTAATCCATGTTGTTGAAGTAGTAAAGGTCTTAAACATCACCAAAGAATTCAGCATTAATGTTGGAATTTTGCTTGTTCTTGTCCATCATGACGAATTCAGTGTAATATCAAGGACAGTTTCACAGCATCGTCGTCACTGTCGAATACAGTCGCATGGTAAATTCGTTCGAAATCAATGAGCGATATGTCACCCTTCGCGGCCTTGAAATATCGAGAGCACAGCCTTCTCTTGGAGACATTCTTATGAACAACGATACCAGATGGCCGCCACAGGCCTGTCATTAATTAAGAACTCGTCCTTCGAGAACCTGACAATGGTTCCACCAATATTAAAGCTCATTCCATCTGCCGGCGCACCGGAAACCTCTCTGAGTAGAACATAATGAAACAATGCACTGCAGAACGTCATGTCAAGGTCGACAAATCACCAAAATACTGTTCCTTTTCTGAACATTTCCAATTGTTGAGGATTAAATTTCTCCCTAATACACTTGTTCGCGCTACTCAGATTAGACAAGCTTGTAGCTTGGCCTGGAAATCTATCCCCCTCAACAATCTTAAATGAGTGATCCATGAAACACCTACGGGGAAGAAAAACAATAAACGGAACCAGATATCCATTGACGGAAACGAATAATCGATGTCATTACAGTACATTGAAAAAGCATAAGAATATGGGTGATGGATGAAAACTCAGCATATAAATTAAGGATTCTGTCCTTCATGCCGCTCTTGCTCTCGCTATCGTTATCTTTTCCATATCTCTATCGCTCTCGTCAGTTATTCCCTCTCGCTCTCACTATCCTTTCCCAATCGCTGTCGCTCTATATGTGTTTCCCTTTCGCTGTCGCTTTCCTTAAACTGACCCTATTGCCGTCGATATTGTTTACCTAACGCTCTCTTTATCTTTTCACTATCGCTCTCGCAAGCATTATCTTTTCCGTATCGCTCTCACTTACGTCAACACTTCCCTACCGCTGTCGCTCTATATGTGTTTCCCTATCGCTGTCTCTCTCCTTAAATTTAGCCTATCGCCGTCGCTATCGTTTCCCTAACGCTCCCTTTATCTTTTCCCTATAACTCTCGCATGCATTATCTTTTTCCATATCGCTCTCGCTCACGTCAACACTTCCCTACCGATCGCGCTATCCTTTCCCTATCGTTGTCGCTCTCCCTAAATTTCTTTTCCCTATCGCTTTCGCTCACGTCAACACTTCCCTACCACTGTCGCTCTATTGTGTTTCCCTATCGCTGTCGCTATCGTTTCCCTAACGCTCTCTTTATCTTTTCACTATCGCTCTTGTATGCATTATCTTTTTCCATATCGCTCTCGCTCACGTAACCACTTCCCTATCGATCGGGCTATCCTTTGCCTATCGCTGTCGCTCTCCCTAAATTTCTTTTCCTTATCGCTCTCGCTCACGTTCTATTTAACCGTAGTCACTCTCGTTTTCCCTCTTCCTCCCGTTTCTGTGACTCCGTAACATGCTCAGAGCCATTCGTTTCTGTGAATCAAAACAATAGGAATTCAGATAAGATTGCGTGTCAAAATCTAAGTGACGGTCCAGTCAAAACTAGAACTAAAACGATTTCCGAAAACCTAACTGGATTATGTGAATTGAAACGGCAAACCGAATCAAATCCAAAATGCATGCATATTTTGGCCCAATGAAACCCCTACATCCAACAACTGACCAAACGAATACAAAAAACATGTTTAGAGTGGATTTAAGACTTGGAAAATGCAGATTAATTTAAAAACCACACCTTTAGTAGACAACAACAGATAACAGAGGCTTTTCGAAATGAAGGAATACACGGTGAAGATCGCTGTGTTCAGACGAAGAAGACGGAATAGATCGAATTTGTGGTCGGATATAAGCAAGAGCACCAGATTAATGCCGAAAACGATTAAGAATTTAGTAAGTCCATAGTTCTGAGCTAACCGGAAGCCGCGCGTTTTTTTCAGTCTGATTGTAGAGAGAGTGAAAACAAAAAACGAGAGAAACTGGTGTAACTATTCGTATTACACAAGTAAGTGGAGGGGTAGGGCAGTAATTTGGAACGTAAGGTGATGCAGCAAATTTTACAAAACATAAAACTGAGAAGAGGGGCCACATTTCATAATGGGCCTGTGAGAAAGGCTATTCAGACCGAAAACCCAAGTATTTTCTACGATTGGAGTTAGCCCGTTCATCTTCTGGCATTTTCTTGTCCTAGAGGAATTACGCTTTACAGCTTCTTAAAGACTCTGGTTTCCTAGCCTCAAAACTACCTCACTATCCATTGACCTTGCTGTCAAATTAAATGCTTCTGAAGGTGAACTTCTTGTAGATTCAACTTCTTATTGGAGACTTATTGGACGACTATTTTACCTCACTATTTCACGTCCTAATATTGTTTTCACAGTCCACAAATTAAGCCAGTATGTTGCTTCTCCTCGACAACCTCATTTGGCAGCTGCACATCATCTCCTTCGTAACATTAAGAACAGCCCAGACAAATGAATTTTTTCTTCAGTGTTCGTCGTCTCTTCAGTTGCTGCCTTTTCTAAATCTTGTGTGGATTCTCGAAAGTCCACAACTGGTTTCTGTATATTTTTGGGTGACTCCTTGATCTCTTGGAAAGCTAAGAAACAGTCTATTGTTTCTCACTCTTCTGCTGAAGTCGAATATCGGGCTCTTGTTGTGATTACTAATGAGATTATTTGGTTGTCTTATCTTTTGCCTTTGAAAGGTTCCTTTACTCAGGCTGCTCTTCAATTTTTTGACAACCAGGCGGTTATTCATATTTCTTCTAATCCTGTTTTTCATGTGCGGACAAAGCACATTGAGATTGATTATCACTTTGTTCATGAAAAAATTAGTGATGGTTTCATTAAATTGTTATCTGTTCCACCTTACAACTCGCTGATTTATTCACAAAGGCCCTTCCTTTGTTTGTTTTCTCACTTCTATTATCCAAGTTGCATTCTTAATCCTAATGCTCCAACTTAAGGGGAATATTAGGTTTGCTAATCTATTTGTAATAGTTTGGTAGTTTGTTATATTCAAATTGTGTAACTACCTTATGTACTGATGATCTATATATAGACCTTACTTCATTGATAATATTTAATACACATTCCAATTTACTCTTAAGCTTAATAAAATGAACTGTACGGTAAAATGAACAATTGAAGAATTCAATCAAAATATCAATACCTTGAAATTAGTGTAAACATTAATTACTTTCATTCCATTGGCGATCGTACAACAAAGTTGTTCGGGAGAAGGAAATCAGAGTGCCACGTGGAGGACAGAGATTCGTTGAAGGGAGCATTCCCCAGTTAAGCCTTTGTGCAGCTCCACCTCGGAACCTTCCGAGGTGGGTAACTTCGACATTATTTTTATCAAACCGTCAATGTTTAAAGATAAACCGTCTAGGTTTGATATGCTAAACCCAACAAGTCCAACCTCAACTTCGACCAAGGTAACCACTTGTCACAACCCTTGTCGGGACCTAAACCTATAAATAGGGGGCCTTATTTCACCATCAGGTATAGAATTTCACCTCGAGCTTAATATTGAGTCCGAGCTATTTACTGACTTGAGCGTCGGAGATTTTGCCCTCTTGTGTAGGTCTTCCCTCTGTATTCTAAGTCGGAGCTTGGACCGAGTTCGAGCTTGACCAAGGTTTGACGTTGTGTGATTCTTTTCATAAACATTTGGCACCGTCTGTAGGGAGGACAAATTAAGTCACCCCAACCACAAACCAGTCCAAGATGGTCCAACCAGCTAACTCCGCTAACTAAGCCGACCGACGAGGTCTGAATGGCAATAACAGCCTCCAGCGCGAGGTTGATGCTAAGGTGGTAGAGGACTAGGTCTGAGGAGGTCAAGAAGTTCATCCAACTCGGAGGTCGGCTTGCAATGCGAATCCGACCTTACTTTCTACTCATCCGAGTCCTGCCAAGACGAATCGTGGTCTTGGTGGAGTCTTGAAGAAAACCACACGAAGGATTGTACCAGCCGCATATCCCGATACTCTTACTACTCTTCAGCGAGAGCTTGATGACATGCACAACCAATTGCGCACCATGGAAGAGACTTATAATGAACTAGTGCGGGAGACCCGAACTGGGTCCCAATCCAAGATCCAAGGCAGAGCTGATGACTTGCATTATGACTGTGATGATCAAGGTCGACCTCTTCCTCTTGATGATTATGCCGCGTCGCTGATAATGGAGGAGTTGATCACAGCTGTCAAGAGGATGATCTAAGAAAGGTCCTCGCTGAAAAGAATAAGAAGAATTCCGCCCTAGTAGGCGCGGATGTCTCTCCTTCGTACTTACAGAAAAACTCAAACTTCAAAGCTCAATCTTGATACAACCCCTTGACGCCAGAAGGGGTGATTACAAGGGAAGGGTTCGATCTGATGAAAAATAAGTTTGACGCATAAGTCGAAGCCCTTAAAGCGATGTGTGAGAAAAAAGAAAACTCGTTCGATGATGGCAAGATAGACGAATCGCCATTCACTTTGGACATTTTGGAGGCACATATTCCTCCTAAGTTCAAAACGCTCACTGTGAAGCCCTATGATGGATCTAAGAACCCGAAGAACTATGTTGAAGTCTTCGAGGGCCTCATGGATTTTCAGGCGGCATCTGACGCTATCAAATGTCGAGCATTCCAGATCGCTTTGACAGGGAATGCTCGACTCTGGTATAGAAAGCTGCCAGCAAGGTCGATCTCGACCTACAGCCAACTGACGAAGGAATTATCAGCCAATTCTCTTATCGGCATTATCATAGAAAGACAACCATCCATCTCGCCACCATTCGATAAAAGGAGGGCGAGATGCTTAGGGAGTATGTGACTCGCTTCCAAGAGGAGCAGCTCAAGGTCGCGCACTGCTCAGACGACTTGGCCATGTACTACTTCCTCATCGGCCTAGCCGATGAGACCTTGATGGTCAAGTTGGGAGAGGAGATGTCGTCTACCTTTGTGGAGGTCTTACAGAAGGCCAAAATGGTTATTGACGGGTAAGGGCTGCAAGAACGAAGCTGGGTTGGACAGAAAAGAAGTCCGACTAGAAGAATCCCAACTATCAGGACAAGGGGAAGTCTGATTCTAAGTCTAAGGACAAAGGATCGTCTTCTCAACCCTCTCAGGGCCGACATGATTATAGAAGATCAGATTCAGACTCTAGCCGAAGAGGACCTTACGAAAGATACACCCCAACAACCATCCCCATCTCGAAGATCCTTACTAACATTGAAGAGACAGGGCTGGAGAAACTCTTCAAGCGCCTTGAGAAGCTCACAGGAGATCCTGAAAAGAACAACAAGGACAAGTATTGTCGTTTCCATCACGACCACGACCACGATACCTCAAGTTGTTGGGATTTGAAGTGCTAGATTGAAGACTTAATTCAAGATGGCTAGTTCAACAAATATGTCGGTAAACTGGGACCGAGCTCAATGGAAAAGAAAGATGAGATGAAGCGTTAAAAGACGCCGCCTTAGAGGGATGACCGACCTGCGGTCATCAACAACATTTTCGGAGGACCAAGTGTGGGCCAATCCAGAAACAAAAGAAAGGAGCTCGCCATAGAAGCCAGACGCAAAGTTTGCGTCATTCAAGAGTAGAAGCCGACATGCCCTATATCCTTCTCGAACTTCGATCTAGAAGGAGCACACCTACCCCACAACGACACCCTGGTAATTTCACCTCTGATCGACCACGAGCAAGTCAGAATGGTGGGTGAATGGTGGCGCCTCAGCAAACATCCTATCCCTTACTACTTATCTAGCGTTATGATGGACCAGGGCACAACTTAAGAAGTGTCAAACACCCTTAGTTGGATTCGTAGAGGAGTCCCTGAAGGATGCATTGACCTTCCCATCACAATCGGCCAAGGCGACACCCAAGTCACTCAGATGGCTGAGTTTGTGGTGATAGATGGCAGATCATAATACAACGCCATCTTCGGACGGCCGATAATCATTCACTTCGGGTCATTCCATCAACCCTTCCTCAAGTCATGAAGTATTCAACTTTCAATAGGGTTGGGATGATCCGAGGAGAGCAAAAGACTTCTAGAGAGTGCTATACCTCCGCCCTCAAAGGATCGGTAGTTTGTGCCTTAGAAGAAGAGGCAACTCTACCCAAGCAAATTGTCCTGCCTTCCGAGGACGAACAGATCAAGAGAACCCGACGTGAAATGGCTGCACTCACTGAGGAGCTGGAGCTTATCCCCTTGCTCAGCCCTGAGAAGCAAGTGAACATAGGCACCAAGCTGAGGGCCACTGATAGGGAAGAGCTCATCTCCTTCCTCGGGTCAAACACGGACGTGTTCGCATGGTCCCACGAAGTCATGCCCGACATTGATCCGAAGATAATGGTGCATCGCCTCAACATTGACCCATCATTCCGACCTGTTAAGCAAAAAACAAGACTTGTAAATAAAGAGAGGAGCGTTGTAATTGTTGAGGAAGTTAATAAGTTGCTAAAAGCTAAATACATAAGAGAATTTTATATCCCGAGTGGCTCTCTAATGTTGTTTTAGTTAAAAAGTCCAACGGAAAGTGGAGGATGTGTGTAGACTTCCCCAAACTTAACAAGGCATGCCTAAAAGATTGTTTCCCACATTCAAGGATCGGAAAGCTTCTCAACTTCATGGACGCATACTCCGGATACAATCAAATCAAAATGCACGAGTCGGACCAAGTCCACACCTCCTTTATAACTGATCAAGGCTTTTTTGCTATAAGGTCATGCGATTTGGCCTAAATAATGCAGGTGCAATTTATCAAAGGATGGTGAACAAAATGTTCGCCAACCAGATCGGACATAATATGGACATATACGTGGATGACATGTTATAAAGAGCAAGCAGTCCCGGTCGTACCTGGCCGACCTGACCGAAACATTCAAGGTCCTTCATAAGGACCGGATGAAGCTCAATCTGGCTAAGTGTTCCTTTGGAGTTTCATCTGAGAAGTTCCTTGGTTTTATGGTGAACAATCGAGGAATAGAAGCCAACCCAGAAAAGATAAAGGTTGTGCTCAAGATGCAAGCACCCAAGACTCTCAAACAGTTGCAGTGCCTGAACGAGAGAATTGCCGCTTTGAACAGATTTGTTTCCAGGTCTACTGATAAGTGCCTCCCCTTTTTCCAAGTATTAAGAAAGAAAGGGCCGTTTGAATAGACGTCTAAGTGCAAAGAAGCTTTTGAACAACTCAAGAACTACCTTTGCTCGGCGCCATTGCTCGCAAAACCCATTCCAGTAGACAAATTACATTTGTACTTGGCCGTGTCAGATAATGTAGTTAGCTCGCGAGGGAGTGCGCCAGAGTTCGGTTTACTACACAAGTAAAGCTATGACCGAGGCTGAGACCAGGTATCCTCAAATGGAGAAATAGGTCCCCGTCTTAGTCACCTCAGCATGAAGGCTCCTACTTCCAAGCCCACACCGTGACCGTGCTCATGAACCTACCATTGAAGTAAGTCTTCCACAAGCCAGAGACATTTGGCCGACTGATGAAATGTGCGGTAGAGCTTAGTGAGTATGACATTCAATTCGAACCTCGAACAAGTCTGAAGGGGCAAGCCGTAGCTTATTTCATAGCCGAACTCACGCCATCGTTGACCCAAACCTCCAAATTCGACTTGTCATGGACCATGTATGTGGATAGGTCTTCTAATGAAAGAGGATGTGGCGCAGGTGTGCTCCTACTCGCACCAGATGGCATGCGCTTCGATTATACCCTTCGCTTTAACTTCCGTACCTCAAACAATGAGACCGAGTACAAATCCCTCTTGGCCAGATTGCGCATGGCTAAAGAATTGGGAGCTAGCAATATCAAAATTTTCAGCGATTCTTAGCTGATTGTAAACAAAATAAATGAGAAATATCAGACAAAGGACTCAACGATGGAGAAGTATTTAGGCAAGGTCAGGTCGCACATCGCCTAGTTCCAAACTTCCGAAATTAATCAGATTTCAAGATTCGAGATCCGAGAATTCAAATGCTGACGCCTTAGCCAAATTGGCGTCCGCTTATGTGACCGACCTTGCGAGATCGGTCCTAGTGGAAATATTAGATACTTCTTCCATCTTAGAGCTAGACATGATGGAAATTGATTCCCAACCTCCGTCATTCATGGATCCGATTAGAGAATTTCTGACAAGCAACGTGCCAGCGGACCCAAAGTAAGTGAAAAAGATGTCTCGCAGAGTAGCTCAGTACGTGCTTCGAGACGGATCTATGTACCGAAGGTGGTTTTCTCTGCCTATTCTCAAGTGCATTTCTAAAGAAGATGGGAATTATGTTTTAAGAGAAATACACGATGGTGTATGTGGCAACCATTCCGGGGCCAGGTCCTTATCGGTCAAGGTAGTCTGACAAGGTTATTATTGGCCTACGATAGATCAAGATGCAAAATAGTTTATGAAAAGGTGCGACAATTGCCAGTGTTTCGCAAACATCATCCACTAGCATTCCGAGTTGCTCACCCCGATCTCCGCCCCTTGGCCTTTTGCCTAGTGGGGGGTTGATCTTATCAGACCATTTCTATTAGGCATGGGACAGACGAAGTTTGCAGTCATTGCCGTGGATTATTTCACTAAATGGGTCGAGGTCGAGGCACTTTCTACTATCACGGAAGCAAATGTCCCATCCTTCATTTGGACAGATATTGTCTGCCATTTTGGCATAACCAATATCGTTGTGACAGACAATGGCAAACAATTCTATAATGCAAAGTTCAAGGACTTTTGCAGGAAGCTCAGAATCTGTCATCTCAGCTCGTCCTCGGCTCACCCCAAAGCCAACGGGCAGGTGGAGGCCATTAACAAAATTATTAAGCGCGGTCTTAAGCTGAGGTTGGATGCACAAAAAGGCAAGTGGGCCGATGAGCTACCTGAAGTCCTCTAGTCCTATCGAACTACTTCACGCGAGTTTACGGGCGAGACCCCCTTTTCCATGGCCTTTGGTTCCGAGGCCATGGTGCTAGTGGAGATCGGCATGCCCACTGAAAGAGTCGAATATATTATGAGTAATCAAGGAACGAGGAAGAGCTGCTTCTTAACCTCAACCTTCTTGATGAAAAAAGAGAAGCGACTCAATTGCGCTTAGCTGAGTATCGAAATCGAATGGCCAGGCATTACAACTCCAGAGTCCGACCTCAGAGTTTCCAGGTCGGACATCTATTCCTCCGAAAAGTAGAGAAGCACGTCGAGACATTGGAGCCGAGTTGGGAAGGACCATTCGAAGTCAAGGGAAGATATATGTTGGCCGAACTCGAAGGAAAACTACTCCTACATCCGTGGAACACAGAACAGCTAAAGTGCTACTATCCTTGAAATGTCAAAAAAGTTCAAAATTGTTTGGACTTGTAAAAATTTTCAAGGAATAACCTTAAAGGATCCCATGTTCTTTAATTGCATCTTTGCTACAGACTACGAGCTCAATGTGAAATTAAATGGGGGTCAGGTACCTCTCTGTAAGGTGGAGTACTAATGTACAAATAAAAGTATCCGTACTAATGTACAAATAAATGTATCCTAAAAAACAAAACCTTCCAAACTTACCAGTTCGAGGTGCGATGAATGGAAACTTGGAACAGAAAGTCAAACATTCTAAATGTTGGGTGTGTTGCCCTAAACTCGTAGTTTGTATTTTGTAAAAACAAATGTCTATTTAATAAAGTTTTATTCAATAAATTTTGTTGTTGAATCATAGCTTTGCATTGTCCAAAATCCAATAAACTAAACATCCAAGGTTATTTTTGATGTAATCAGGACAGTACATATACTGGGTATATAGTCGATATACGGGGTATATATTTGATATACCCCTGATATATGAATGGATAATGTCTCGTGAATAACCTAAAGGGTCTATAGTATATGGATAAGGCTAGGTACCTTATCCTGACAACACTATGGATACGGCCCACTCTGTAAAGGTTACAGACGACTCGATCCAGGTAGTTCGTGTGGAGACATGCGAGTGGGGGTATCCTATACAATGAGTTTGTATAAGACCGGACCACGAAATAGGCAATCTTTAGATGTAACACCGTTAACTAATAGGTTGCTATTTCTTAGGATGACTAGGCAACTCATTCTCAATCCTGAGTGAGTTATGGACCCCTGCCCATGAGGACTCGTCATTTGATCTATATGGGTGAGACCGAGTGGAGAGTTGGGAACATAACTTCACAAGATGGAATTCACTCCTCCCCGACTTTAGGGGAGTAGATGAGTGTTCCCTTAAATGCTGACTCCGGGACTTGAACAAGGGGC